>JARHVA010007274.1:0-197500 GCA_037957365.1 Torreya grandis | reverse complement strand
AAAGACACATAGGAATTAGTGGTTGCACTAAATTAACTATCTCTTTCTAAAGGATGATATTTTCTTGGTAGTGAAGTTTTTTAGGGTTGTTAATTTGTTGTCTACTACTAGCTTTTTATCAATCTAGATTTTTTCCTAGCTATACATTTGGATATTTTTTTATTGGTATCATATTGTTACATATTTTGTTTGGATCTTTCATATAAGGGGGTGGGTACCTTTCAAAAAACCAATTTTACCCTCTAATAAAAATCTAACTTAAAATTTCAAAAAAATGATAGCAATTGTAATAAATGGTTTGAAATATCTAAAATATTTTTATTTATTTAAGGTTGATATATTATTTTTTGTATAGATATCTAAGGTATTACTTGTCCACATTGGGTTGAATTTGAAGTCTAATTCATAATATTGTGTGAAAACATAACTAATTGATTTTGAATTAATGTAATTTGATTTGATTTTTAACTATGACTTTAACTTTGATATTTTGTTAAGTGATTGATTTTTTTTCTAAGTTTTTAATATCATGAATCCCAAAAAAACATTGCACCTATCTAATTATATCATATTTGAACTTGCATTGCTATTGATTAAACCATAGAAAGTTTTTTTTTTTAAATGAATAATAAATTATGATTTTTTTAATTTTTTTTAGTTTATTTTGGTTCAATACCAGCCTGGCATGATTGTGTCCTTCCATCAATGGTACTATTTTATCAACATTTCTACAATACAACCCCACCATGGTCTATCTACATGCCACCAATTCTATATAACATTTTTATCTTTTAAGTTTCAATTTTGTCTTGTTTAAATATGTCCTAAGTATTTATCAATGTGTTTGACTTGTTTTTTATTTGAAAATAAACTTTTTAATTTTGTTCTATGACTATCATACCTTCCCAACTTTATTTTTGTAGATATTTATTCACATGAGGTAATTCCTCTAATGTATATCATGTATTTATATATATGTATTGGGGATCAATCTCAATGATAGATAGATTATAGATACCTAATGCTTTAGTAATTAGAGTCATTAAGGATTGTATCCATTGATTCAACTTTATTGATTTCCTTAATTAGGAAGTGGTATTATGACACCTTTTATTTATAACTCTTTATAAGGGAGATTGTCATTACACTTTAGGATGTATGTAGGATATAAATCATATCAATCCATTGTAGGGTTGTGATTATTTACAAATTGATTGAGGCATAAAAATTATATAATAGTATATATTATAAGGGAGATGCCTTAGACTAGGAGAGAAATGGTGGTGGATGTTATTTAATTTAGTACATAATCATTGGGACAACCCTTGTCTCACATAAATATTTATGCATATTAATTTGTTTATCATTTCAATGACATTAGTCGATGCTTAGTTTTTTATGTTTTTGAACCATCATATAGGACATAGAGTAACATGGGATATTTTATAGTTATGGAGAATATATGTTGGTTCACCTATACTATGACTTACATCAGTTCATAGTTAAGAAATTTAAAATAGGATTAGTTTATAGCACATTATTACATGTGTGGGAGTATGAACACATTGTAGGAATTTATTTTCCTATAGTACCTAATTATTCATAAATCAAATCTAAGGGTAAATATGGGTTCATATTCATTGAATTCGAGTGGAGTCACATAAAATTACTCTTTTTTATGAGTCGATTGATCTATTACATGAACATGTCATTATATGGTTCCCTTATCATCTACACTAAAGGTGGACTAAGGTTCATTTTATGTTTCACCATATATGAGTTAGAAGATATATTATTTACTATCACATAAATCTCAAGATATTCATGTATAATCATGTGAAATAATAGTTTGGTGTTCACTAGGGTTTCCACTAAGGATGTTTACATTAAGACTTTATTTTAGGGTAGCATATTAGGATATAGAGGATCCCCCACCTATTAATGTAGATATTAAGAGAGACATGACTCCAAATTAATACTTTGAGTTGACATTTTTTTATCTTGGCATGGAAGTTGTAGGTGAAATTGATCAATATACCCAATATTTTACATTTTCCAAGTAGATCTTCATTTCATTGAGGATATATCTTAGGTGGTGTTGAATATCTCACTGATCATAACCCCATAGGGTGTGATGTACTTATTGGTAATGGGGTAACCAATATAGGTAGGGCTAATGATAGTATAAATGGTCCATAATTAACATTATACTCCCTTAAAGTAGTGACACCTAAGGAATATTATATATATATATATATATATATATATATATATATATATATATATCATTTATATTATCACTTGTTTAATCCTATGTAAAATGTCTTTACTTAATTATGAGATATGTAATAATAATAATGACTTGTATTGTTCACATGTAGAGAGTTTCAACTCTATGAATCAATATTATGGATGGAATCAATTTTATTCTTATATGATAGATTATAGAAGTAATTGGTCCCTTTGATTACTTATCTTTTATTTCTAGGCACTATGCCCCATTATTTTAGTTACTTGTTACTTTATGAGAAACATTATTTTAGGAGTGATAGATGAATTATTATCTAGAGATAAAGGCTAGGCAATTATGACACAACATGAATGGCTAAAAAACACCGAAAACATCTCCTCATAGAGACTATATAACACCATTTTTATTGTACACAACATAATTAGAGAGACTACTAATGTGAGGGCCAATGATAAATAGGCATTGATATAGTTAATATTCTAAGTCATATATATTCATCTTGGTGCATGGATTAAGAGGAGTGAGAAATCAAATAACGAGTTCAAAAATATCCCTTAGATCATATAGAATGTATATATATGTTTTCTTCTCATGTTAGAAGCTATGAATAGGAGATGTTGATTATATACTAACACTGTATGGGTTGTTATAATAGTGTCATGATATTCATATAGTATGATTCAATTTATATATATATATATATATATATATATATATATATATATATATATATATATATAAACTCATAATCAATGTAATCATAATTTATATCAAATGTAGCATATATTTATTGCATGTAATAATTTCATACATTATAATTATGATATCAATATTAAATGTAATAAATAGTAATTTGGAGTACTAATAATTGAATTTATCTTGTGTTGACCATTATAGGTAAATATATCCTTTTAAACTAGTTTTCATAGCACTATAACACTACATATACTGATATCAGTAGAATTATAAACCAATATATTAGCAGAGTTATTATTATATATGTATGGTTTAATTATCAAAGGTTTCATAATTATAATATGATTTTTATTTTTATAATTTAGTGGCCATATCATTTTGGATGGTTTTAATAGGCATGGATCTATAAATTTTATTACTATGGACACTTTTATCATATTGAACATTGGTTGTAATATATATGTTTTTAATATTTGTAATTATTATTACTTTGGAGTAAGTTATTTGCATTATAAAGGGTTAAAAATAAAATATTATATTGTATTATATTCTATATTTTTTAGTGTTAGATCCCTATTTGTTGTAGAAAAGTATGCCTTTCAGGTTAAGGGCCTAGTCACACGCCTACCTAGCTCTTCAGGTTGGATTAAGGCTTGTTCTAAGAGGTGTAGTCCATGATGATTCCTATGAAAATCAAAATTTATCACTTGAATATGATGGCATCAATATATATAAGGTGTAAGAATTATGTTCTCACCTAAAGTGCATCTGAGAGGGAACCGAGGTCTGTGTTGGGCTAGTTTTACCATGGTGTAATTGTATTCTTCAAAGGCTTGGGTTAGTGAAATGATTGTTTTTCATTCATAGGGTAAAGCCTTGGGTTTCATGGGTTTAATGGAATTTAGGTGCTTAAGGTCCAATTTAATGTTGGGTAAAGGGGTTTAGGCATGGTCTTGTGCTTAGGCACAAGTTTCATTTAAGGTGTAGGGTCTTAACCATACTTAATAAATTTCATATCATGGGTGTAAGGTTCATTTCCAATTGAAATTATGCCATGAGTGAGTCAAGTTAGAACCTCTTCATCCTATGGAGGTTGTGCTATGGGCTCCTTGGTTGATACACTTGATGGTCTTGCTTCTCCAAGTGTAGCATTAGTTCCACCTTGGAGAGCCTCAGTTATTTCCACTACATTGGGATCTTCCTCTAATTATCCTTACATCATGAGCTTTTCTTTAGCCTCAACTCTATTAATTCCTTCCTCTATCATTCTAACATTACTCATTTCTTCTTTCCTCTTTTGTAGTTCATATGCCTTCTGAATCTCCACATCATTGAGGCAAAGCTTCCTCCAAGATTTGTCTTACCTCACCTCTTCACTTTGGGGTGGTGAGGAAGTTTCCTCACTAGATGAGGAGTCTTCTTTGATAATAATGTACACACCCTCTCCAAATTCTACATCTTTATCTAGTTCTTCCTATGCCTCTATGTCTTCCAAGGTGATAATGGGAATCACAGATGAGAACTTTGGCTTCTTTTGCATCTCCTTTGAGATGGGAGAAGTCTTTGGTATGAATTTCATGTGCTTCTTTATTGGGGATAATGAAGATGATGCATTGATGGAGGTAATTTTTAATTTTGTGTGCTCCTCTATTTATTCTAGTGTCTCCCCTTTCTTACTCTTAGGAGACTTCTTCATTTCATCGAGTGTTGGCATTCATTCATCATCAATCTTGATGTAAGGGTCATCAGTCTACTCAGAATTGGGGCCCTTTCTCCTTGGCTTCATCTCATAGTAAAGGTTGTGGATGTGCTTGAGTATAGTTACTTCTTAAAGAGGGTGGATGTTGGTGAGATCTGAATCATCCTTTTCATCCTTTATTGCTCTTTCATATGGACATATGAATTAGTTCTAAAACTTATTTCTTTCCATATCTAGTTTGCTTACTAGAATATTAAATTTTTATACATTGGGAATCCTCCTAAGGACATCATTGAAATACTTGGCCAAAAAAGCATATGGGAGCTTTAACCAGCTATACTTGTCACCATCGACCAACACTAGGTGTACTATGTAAAAATGTTGCATAAAAACAAAGGTTGTCGTCCCAAACATGCTCTTGGGGAGATCTTGGGAGATATGTCACTCGATCATAAATGCCTCTATATATTTCTCATACCATCTCATCATGAACACTTTATATTATATGTTGAAGGAACTGGGGTAAGTGAATTCCTTGTATTTTTTATGCTAGGGAGTCATTATGTTTTGGAAAAACCTAGAGATTATCCTCATCCCCATCTAGTATGCCAATTTATTCCATGACTATTAGGATGAGAATGGACCCCTACTTGAAGGTCCCCTTTATTATGTGTAATTATAGCATGTTCTTCATAAGCTCTTTTTCCACAAACTTTAAAATGTTAGACTTCACACCCTACACCATATGGTATGCAATGTAGAGGTAAGTTTTTGTAACACTAGTCCATCAATCATTGAGGCAAAGTTTTGAGTTCATGAGGTGTGAGGATGCCCTCATTCTAAGGTCCTTACAATATTTGATGGGGAATACACATCCCCCCTTATAGTAACTTAGGACATTTTCCACACACTCTAATTATTCATCATCACCCATCATCTAATGGATGTCCTTTTCAATGTCTAAGAGCCCAATTATCCTTATAATGAGTTGCATTGATATCCTTATGCTCCTCCCCATAAATTATATGTGATTACCATGGATTTATGGAAGAAGGAACTAAATGAGTTCCTCTAACTTCTCAAAATAAGGAAACTCATATAGCTAAGTTATGTTAGAGGCTATCAATCTATCTTGAATGGAGACATCAAATAAAACTACACCTTACTTTATCTTGCTCCATGTATCCACCATCCAATCTAATGCTAGGTCTTACACATGGTTGAAAGTATGATGGTTGTACTCCTTTAGCTATTACGTGTATGCAAATGAATTCTAATTTTACCCTATAAATAATTATAGGGTAAATTTACACAATGTTGATTCCTTATAATAATGGTGTTGTTGTTATTACATGGGTTACTTCTACCACTATGTGTGCCTACTTTGGACTTTATTGTTTTGAACCTATTCCCTTCTATTTCTTTCCCATCCTGGACTTATTGGTGTTAAATCATGGTAGGATAGGTCTATCAAAGCCTTGAATGGTTCTTGGTGCTTCACAAGCATGAGACCTATAACTATACCTTTAGCTCTGAGCTTCATAGATCATTAATGGCATCCTCAATGATGACTCACTTTTCCACCTACTATTTTTTGTTGAAAACTCTTCCTACACAAATCTCACCATGAGTGAAATTTCTCAAACATCACAACCTTTCACTTTGGGTGCCTGAGAGTGCTCAAATTCTCATTCTAGTCAGATTTATGTGCTCTATCTCACTAGTTTGCTAGTTCACTCTGTTTTTCTTGATGTCTTAAGTTTGCATAAAGTTTGTAATGGAAACTAGCTAGTCATGTGACATTTTATACCCTAGTTCCATCTACCATATTTAATGCAAGTGTGTTAATGTCATGGTGGTGTCTAGATTTATTAAACCCCATGAAAATCCTCTACCACCAACTCATTAATTATAAATATTTGTACCTCTACCATCATCATATTAAATGTTCCTAATAGTATTTTGGTGAAGTGACTTATGGTTAAAATGGTTAATTTTTTCTCAAATTTGGGTGGATGCTAGTTGTCTATGATAATTCTTCTTCTATGATTTGTTCTATTGGCATGACCTTCACCTTTAATATGGTAACCTAGGCATAATTCCTCACATGCACATGATTCAAACTCCTCATTTTAATCTTATCCTCTTGATGCACTTCCATTCAAGTGCACTTATCTATCTTGGTTGATTTCTTGTGCTTTATATTGTTTTGGCCTATCTTACCCCATATAAATCCCTTACACTGGTATTTCAATTCTTGATTCTCTTTTCCTAGTCCTCTTGTGCATGGTCATATTATGAATCTTCACTTTTTCCTTTGTACATAATCATGTTGTGTGTCTTCACTTGGTTCCTATTCCTTCTAAGTCTAGAAACCTCCTTGTACTGAGAAACTTATGTGTCTAGCCCTAGGTTCTTAAAAATAAAATGGGTTCAACTCACTTGATTATAATTATGCTTAGAAGCACTAGAGTAGTTCTCCCTTTGACCTCTAAGGCCTTGTAATTTGTCTCTTGCAGACATGGATTTTGTGTATCTTCTTCTTGAGTTTGGCAAGTGTCACATACCCACCACTTAGATGTCTAGCCTCAAGTGCTTTAGAAAGTGTGAGGGCTTAACTCACCTAGTTGGATTTATGTGTGAAAGTCTAAATGAACATCTACCTAGGGGCTTGAAATCACCCTATATCTAGAAT
The DNA here is from genome assembly GCA_037957365.1 of Torreya grandis. Lineage (NCBI taxonomy): Eukaryota > Viridiplantae > Streptophyta > Pinopsida > Cupressales > Taxaceae > Torreya > Torreya grandis. The sequence goes on along the minus strand of JARHVA010007274.1, from coordinate 190,159 downwards.
TTAGTGCATGGTGGTCTAGTGCACTTTCCTTATCTGATGCTAGAAATCTTCAATTGCCCAGAACTTAGGTGTTTGGCCTTAGGTTCTTAGAATGCACAAGTGCTCGACTCACCTGGCTAGAATTGTGAGTGAATTTTCAACAAATTTTCTCAATGAGATTAAAAACATTTCTTATTCACTCTTTACACTACTACCCAAAACATTAAAAAAAAAATCTATTTGGCTTGCACCAAATTTTATTTTGGTTTTTTCAACTAAAACCAACTAGTGACCAAGAAGTCAGTGTTCTTATGGTGCAAGCACCACCCTATTACCAATATGGATTAAACCTATTTCCATTGAAATGCCTAGGGATCATTTCACTAGCCAACATGTGCAACTTGTATGTGCATATCTCCAATATGTGGTGGATGATATAGGGGCCCATCCACCTTATCTATAGTTTGTTTGGGTGCTTCAAATACTTGGAGTCATAGAGTAAAATGAATTTTCCTTTTTCTAGCACCTTTTTCTTTATGTTCTTATCAAGTTAGAGTTTCTAGTGCATCTTTTCTATTTTTTGGCTCCACTTGGATATGGTACATGTCTCATCTAAGTACTCCAAGTCCTCTAATCTTACATTTAATGACTCTTGGTCATATAACCACCTAACACACAAGATGCACAATGTTGACACCAAAAATTCCATTGGTAGGATCACCTCAGCACCAAACACTAATTGAAATGGTGTATCCTTATTTAGGCACTTATAGGTTATGTGATATGCCCATAACATAGTCGATCTTGATCATCATAATCTTTGAGACTAATGTTACATATCTTTGTGAGGCATATTCTTAGTATTTTATTAAATGCCTCAGTTATGCCATTAGCTTGTGAATGATAAGGAGTCATCACCACCATATACTCAACCAATAAGATGCACACCATTTCATTGATAAAGTGAGTGCCCCTATCACTATTCAAATGAAGTAGGCACTTGTATCTACTTATTATGTTTTCTTAGATGAAGCATGTAACTATGATAACTGAGTAGTATTGTCAGTATGACCTTGGCCCACTTGGTGAAATAATTTGTGGCCACCAAAATATACCTTGAACCTATGAATTATGTTATGAGAATTATCATCCCAGCAAAATAAATAGCATATTTCTTGAATGGTACCTAGGCAAGAATGGGGATGAGACGTATCTCATCCTAATGGTTGGGCTTTCCTATGTGCTATCATATATTTCATGCCTTGGCATAGTTAATGGCATCTTGGAATAATCTTGGCCACCATAAGTCTAATTGTGGCACTTTTCATGTTATTACATCTCTAGCACAATGTTCTCATGCTATGCCTTCATTCACCTCTTGAAAGATGGAATCTCTTTTGTACTCTAAGACACATTAGTGCACTTAATCTCTACTTAGATTATATATTTTTCCATTGATGAGTTGAAAGGGGGTAGCACAAACTACTAACTTTTTGTTTTCCTTATTCATCATAGTTTGGGGTGTAACTCAAGACATTAGAAAGGTGGTGATCTCCACCAAATCCTTGGGGATGCACTAGAATTTGTATAGTTACACCAAAAATGATGTGGGATGAATGGTCTAGCCTCAAGTTTTGATTTCTAGGTTTAACCATAATAAATAACTAGAACTCATGGAATAGAATCATCCATCTACGTATGTACCCATGTAAAACAAGCTTATTTATGAGGTACTTGAGCACCTCATGATCAATGAAAAATATGAATGGGGTTGCCAACAAATATTGTCTAAATTTTTACAATTCATATACTATGGCAAGTGCCTCATGCTCTATGGTATTATAATTCTACTCTACTGAGGTTAACTTCTTACTGGTGAAGGAGATGGGATGATCTATTTTGACTTCACTAGGATACACTATTATTACACCAATCATAGAACTAGAAGCATCAACATGGATATGAAAATATGTTATGTAATCAAGGAACTATAAGATAGGTGTGTTAGCTAATCTAAGCTTCAGGGTCTTGAAGGCATATTCTTGTGCTTCACCCTAGTAGAAAGGTCCATCCTTGTGTAGAAGCTCTTTTAGTATCACCATAATCTTTGCATAAATCCTTATGATTTTTTTTTAATATCCATAGTGGACAAGAAAGGCATGAATGTATTTGTAAGTGGAAGTAGTTTGTATTTGAATGATGTTGGTGATGTTCATTAGATCGATGAGAAAACCATCCTTAATGATGATGTACCTAAACAAGGTTCCAAATGATGTTGCAAAGATGAAATTTTTTAGGTTTAGGTATATCTAGAGATACTTTTACCTCTAAAACATTAGGCACAAGTTATCAAAATGGTCCCTAACAAGTCCATACACTATCTAATCATCTATATAAACTTGGAGGAACCTGTGGATGAAATATTTGAACATGATGATCACCACTCTAAAGAACATGGATGGTGCATTCTTGAGTCCAAAGGGCATCATGTTATATGAAAAATAACCCCATTCAATCACAAATGTTGTTTTAGGCTTATCATCCTCCTCAATATGGACTTGGTGATAGCCAAATAACCCATCAATGAAAGTGTAGATCTTGTAGCCTATGATGCCTTTTAGGACTTCATCAGTGAATAGAATTAGGAAGGGGTCATTGACATAAGCATCATTCAGCATTATGTAATCAATGAAAATGTGAATGCACCTATCCTTATTTATTCTTATAATCATTGGGTTTACCCACTCAGACTCTTACATAGGGTAAATGACTCTTGTACCTAGCATAACATTGATCTCTATTTTGACCTTATCACAGAGGTTGGGATTCATTTTATAAGGGTGATTTTTGACCAATCTCATGTTTTTAATTAACTTTATGCTCATATTCCAAAGGCATGGGTGGGTGCCCTTCATGCCCTGATAAGTCTTGGGGAATATATCTTAGAACTCTTTTAGGAGGTTTATAATGCATGCTAGCTCTATATTAAACCACTAGGTGCCTAGAGTAGCCATCTTTGGCTCTCCTTCTTTGTTGATATCCAATTTGATGTTATTAAATGGGGGAAAATATGTCTCATTCTTATCCAAGTGTGATTACTCAACTTGTTGAGTTCTCTCTATTGTCTCAACATGAAGATGAGTGGGGTCTTCTTTTATGGGATTGATAGCATCTACTTGATACACAATATTTTTCTAGCAATTAGTGTTTTTTAGTATCACTCCTTTCAAGTTTCATCATCTTCCTTAATGAAGTCATTATTGAGCATTTTTTCCTCAAATAAGATTAGGAGTGCTAACCCATTTTATTTGAACATGTATTTTAAGTGATCCTTGAGGATGGTAGTATTTTTGAACACTACTCTTTGAATTACTTGCAATGGCTCAACTAACTCCAAGTTCTATGAGGAATAGGAGAAGGTATGCACAAACTTTTCCTTAAGGGCCTCCTGATTGCTTATCTCTTATCACATCTCATTGACCATGTAACATACTGACACCCATGTCTTCAAAGTCATGTAAAAGGCATGCACCCATTTTTTTTTGGGGTAGTCATGTTGCATTCAGTCCATGTCTCTCCACATAGGTGAACATGCACCATACGGTCAATGTCACTAGAATATGCTTAGATATCCAAATTATAATTACTCCTCCCAAATCTAGTGTACATATCCACCTTTACCTCTATCTAAGTTGGTAAGTTAGACCTTTGTGATACCCATCAACACATAGTAGTACTCCTCAAGGTGTACACAAGTGTACCCATTTTTTCTATCTCTTTGGGGATACATGATTTGAGATAATTAACATACCTTTTCAATAGGTTGTTCCCCTCAAATTTTGGGAGTGTCACAAGTTTTCCTTTACTTAATCAAAGTACCCTCTTTTATTTCTTCTCTTGGCATGGGACCCATTGTTTTAGATCATGGTCAATTTGGACCTAGCTAGTCTTCATGGGCTTTGGAACCTATGTGTGTACCAAGTAGCATCTATGACCATTGATATCATACACCTCTTCAACCCATTGGTCATAAGTGGAATTGGTGGTGTCTAAATTTGACTACCCATCCTCCTAGAAAAGTACTCCCTAATCCAAAGGATGGAGATTCTTGATACCTTACAACATGATGTTATAAATATTATTGATCTCATCCTCCAGATCAATGATCTCCATATAAGGGGTCCTTAGTCACTTGAAAGGGGGATCAAACCCCTTTCCTTACCATTTTTAAAGGTCATGTATCACTTCTTGAAATGCATATCTACATTTTTAGTGTAACACCAAGGTTTCCCTAGAAGCATTGGATAGTTATCCTATTCATTAAATTTGATAACCTTGAATGCAGCATGAAATTTAGTGCCCATAATATCTATAATGGCACCCTATATAATTCTGATTGGCTGTGCATGATTATTATTAGCCATGAAGAGTACATGGGGAGAAGGTCTTAGGGATAGCTTTCCCATCTTCTCCCATGCATTCTTGATCAAGATATTTACCTCTATACTATTTTCAATCAACACTTTACAGATGGACCAACCATCGATGGTGGTGTTCAATAGAAACTCTTTGTCATACTCTACATCCTAAGTATTCCTTACTTCAAATGCCCACTCCATATGCGATGTAGTAACTTTAATTATGTGGGGCTCAACAACTTCACTTGGATTATTTGTTGCATGCTCTAAGAGAAATTTTTTCAATAGGGGAAGTATCCCATCTATTTGTAGGAGGCATAGGATTTCTTTTAATTCCTATACTTTAGCCTCTTATCTTTCTTGCTTTCTACATGAGGTGGTAGCCTACACTTCTAGGTCTCTAACTAGCTAGATTTCTCCTTAAAAAATTTATATTACGCTCATGAATTATTATAAGATGTCCTTTTGATGCACTAGGTCAGGGTAGGGTGTAGCTTTTGGCTTAATCTATGTTATGCACTTAGTGTGGCTTAGTTTTCCATATTCTAGGTGTAGCTCTTGTGTTGGTGTAGTAGGTAGGTGAGTGATGAACCCACTCTATGTGGTTACCTGTACCTTAATTATCTCTATAAGTATTAGATGAACCTTTGGAGCCCACTTTGTATCTTTAGGCTCATGCCTTATCATCCCTATTCCCTCATCAGCACCCATTTTACCTTAGGTCACCTTTTTATACAATTTGAGGTACTCTTCAACCACATGTGATCCTAAAAAGTACTTTTATGTTATATGTGTCAAGCAATCATACTAATAGTGGTTGGTCAACCTATACTTATATCATGATTGTAGTGGAAATATTCCTCCACTTCATTCTCCACCTCACTCTCTAGCACCTTTTTGGTTCCCATAGACAACATTATATTGGCTATAACCCTTATTTACCTAGTTTGCCTACCCTCTAGCTATTGTAGTGGCCTATTATGTACCTCTCTCCATGTTTTGGTAAATTTCATCAATGACTTGATAGTCAATTATGTTGTGAGTATAGGAATCACATAGCTTATAGTATATGTTTGTGCTAACCTAACTAGTGCATTTCAACAAGGGGTAGTTGCAAACATCATGCACCTCATGATAAACTTCATAGTTGAGAATTAGTGTGTGCATGTTATTTTGAGGGTAATTATTTCTATTATGCCCCTCCATCTTACACTCAATGCACCACAACCCATTTTGAGTGTATTACAACAAACTAGTAGTCATATTCTATAGTTGGGAAGCCATAAATTCAATATGCACCTCCATGAATGGGCTAATACATGTATCAATACTCTCAACCACCTCAACCATGAGCATAGCTTGAAGCACCGTTTAAGGTTTTTTGAATGTTTTCATGGATAAAACCCTTCTAAAAATCATTAATAGTCCTCCCATGAACCATTACACATGTTGGGAGGGTTGAATGTCATAAGGGAGCTTAGAAAGGAGCTTCTTGGATCTAGAATTATACAAGTGCATGCTCTCTGATAATCCCTGGTTGATCTCTTTAAGCATGGAAATGCTCTATTGCATAAACTTAGGTATATCAAAGTCCTTTAGGAAGGTTCCCTTCAAGGTGTTATAATTAACCATAACTTGGTTAGGATCAAAATTTATATACCAAGTATGAGTGTGATCAATCAAGGTTGTCACAAACTGAGTTTCCTTACACTTAGATTGAGCTATTCCCTAGGTATTCCATTGTAAATGAAACTTGAGTACATGCTTTGAAATGTTTTCCACACAATATTCTAGTAAAAGCATGTTCATCTCATAATATATCTAGGGTTGGAGAGTAGCTAGTGCCTTAGGAGTTTGTCTTCCCAGTACTTATCATGGAATTGGTCTTCTTATGCCTCTAATCTGATGATGGCACCATACAACCAACTAGTGGCATAGGGCCACTTATTTGGGCTATTGCCTAGGTTGTGTTATTGGCATTGGTTAAACTAGAGTGTTTACACTTACATTCTATCTATTTGGGATAACACCTCGAAGTCTATAGGTATCTTTATTTACCTCTTCATATGGGATAACTTATTTGATCATAAATATCTGGTCTAAATTTGTAAGATGATCAAAGTCTATGTTGATAATGAGGTTACTTATCAATATTCTATTTTCCTTTGGGTAATATGGTGCATGAGCTTGCACTACAAGATCAAAAGGGGTAGGTGCATCTCTAATGGTTAGTTTTTTAAGGGACCTAAATTATTCACACATCAACTATGGAGCTTTCTCTAAGGCTTTAAGGGATCCTTCCTCTAAGCATTGGTACCATTCAAGATATCCTTCCCCATGCCCTTCCCACTTGTCATGGGTCCTCTTAGCACTTATAGGTTTCATATCTTCTATTAGTCCATGCCTCCTCTTGTTATAAGCCTATTTCTTGAGCTTTTAGTTTTCAATCTCCTCATCTCCTTCCATTACGCCTCACCTACATGTCCCCTTCTTCCCCATTGTACTACTCACATGTGAGAGGACTTTAGCCTTTCATCCTCACTATTTCAAAGCCACAATCTACCATCAACTTCTTGAGTTTGGTGTTAAGTTCTTTCACAAATGCACCTCTAGGATCATAAAAGAACTAGTTATATACTTCTTCAAGGTAAGAGTACATTGATACCATGAACTTAAGTAGGTAGCTATTCACCACCCCTTGCCACCATTTATCTATGTCTCTAGCCCAAGTGGCATCTAAGTTCTCAAGCCTCTCTAGGAGCTCTTTTTTCCATTTAAGGTGTTATCTATAACTCTAATTTTTATGGGTCACATAAGCATCCAAGAAGTGGTACACATATGCCAATATTTCTCAAAATAAAACCTTGTATAATGTATCATACAAGTGTTTTTGGACCCACTTATTTAGGTTTTACCATCTACTCTCAGATGCCTCAATGTAAAGTTATCTTCTAATCATTCCATCCAATGTTTAATGTTATCAAGGGAAAGTCAAAGCATCATCTTGGTTCACCATTTCAATAACAAAATTTAGTGAGTCTTGACAACAGAACCAAAATGTTGTAGAAAAGTATGCCTTTCATGTCATGGGCCTAGTCACACACCTACCTAGCTCTCCATGTCAAATTTAGGCTTGTTCTAGGGGTGGCAGGCCATGATGATTCCTATGGTACTCAAAATTTATCACTTGACTATGATGGCATAAGTATACATAAGGCACAATCCTTATGTTCTCACCCAAAGTGCAATAAAGAGGGGACCAAGGTTTGTGTTGGGCTAGTTATGCCATGGTGAAAATATATTCTTCAAGGGCTTAGGTTGGTGCAATGATGGTTGTGCATTCATGAGTATAATCCTTGGGTTTAATGGGCTCAATGGAATTCAAAAGCTTAAAGGCTAACTAGGTTTTGAGTCAAGGGACTTAAGCATGGCCTTATGCTAAAGCATGGGTTTCATTCAGGGTGTAGGGTCTTAACCATACTTAATGAATTTTATATCATGGGTACAAGGTTCATTTCTAGTTATAGGTCCACCATGAGTGAGTCAAGTTAGAACCCTGTAATAACTTGTCCATAGATTCATCAAAGTAAATATTTCAATCAATAACATACTAAGACTTAACCATTTAGTTCATTAGCTATTTTCACAAAGCATTCTTCATTATTATGTTTAAATAATACATGCATAGTCTATATAAACTAGGCATAAGATCAACCTAGGTTATTACAAGCCCAAAATCTCATAAGTGAGCTTGGGAACTATAAAAGGGGGATTTATAAGCATCTCAAACTACTTATATCTTCTAATGGTAGCTATCTAACATCAATTTGATAGAGATTTTCTACTCTAGTTCACCTCCCCTCCTTCAGCTAAACTCAGCTTCATTTTATAGGCTTCGAAGCATCCTAGGTTTAAGGGGAATGGATCTTGCCAACTACTAAGTTAGCACTGGAGGTACAAATAACACTGCCTCCACTACACTTTGTCTTTAATGTGTAGTTATTATCCCATACACCCACTTCTTGATGTTGTTTAATTCAAAAGAAGCCACTTATCTTTAATGTTTGATCACTATCTTGTACACCCAATTCCTAATGTTAATTAGAATTATTAGCCATTAGCTAACTAGCACTACTAGAAGATAAAAAAATAACCACCCACTAAATTTGGCTAACACCTAGGTGTTTATTGAGTTGGTGCAGATCCATTACTTAGTATGAAATGGGGCCCAACACTATTTTACATGAAATTTAGGAATTTCATTAGGATGTGTGTTTAACTCAAAATTTCCACTATTGATGAGGTCTATGATTTTATTTTTTTAATCATAACATAGATATTTTGAATATCCATGACATATGTGGTGATAAAAATAGTAATTATCCATATATGAACCAAACAAGATATGCACCAGATGTTTTGGTGTAAATGTGACTAATTTTAATTGAAATATGATTCAAAATATTTCACTTGGATAAATAATGAGCTCAGAGAAATGTCATGGTTATTGGGATTTATGTATGTATTGTTTCTTAACCCTAGATTGAGATGATCCTTTTGACTTTAGTGGTCCTTAACTAGAGAGCTAGATTATAAATAGGATTTTTTTCAACATGATTAACATTTTTAGAACATGCAAGATCATTTTAAATTAAAAATATTCCATGATAGTTATAACTGAAATTTATATCAAGTATGATAAAATAATTTATATTTGAGAGAAAAAATGAGTCACTTAGCAAAAATATATTACTTTTATAGGTCTAACTATAAGGTGATACATATAAGACATACATTGTAATATGTAATCAATAATAGATTCAGATTCCCCTTAGTTAATACACAAAAGGATTTAAAACATAAATCTTAGTCCTTTTTAATTAATGTATTATGCTAAAAATGTTTCTTCTGATTATGTTTATGTGTGTAATGAACCTTGTGAAGATGGGGAAAGTAATCTATGACTTTACCCTTGAGATTATTAGGGAATAATATTATATAATCAAGATTTTATTTATCCATGTAATCCATATATTATTTAGGATGTAGATAGGGATCACCATTCAAATAAAATATCTTAAATTTAGGGATTTTGAAAGGCATAAGAATCCCATATGTTAAATTTGAATCTATCCAAGAGTGATATGAAAAAATGTTTGAATATTATTTTTTTTATTATATGTTTCAACCCACCTATTGAATGTATTAATGTTAAAACATCTCGATAAGGTGCATGTTGGGTTTTATGTGGTTCATTCAAACATTAAACCTTTTCAATTTATTTATAGGTTGAATGTTGGCATTGATAGTTGCATAGAAAAAATATATTCCATTGGTTGGGAGGGTCATTGTGTACTATCATTAATGCTAATTTAATCTATGTGTGTCTTTATTTCATCCCTAAAATATGTTTAATATTAGTAATGATACTATGATGTTTTTTAAAGACTCCATGGACTCCTTGAGTTAAGCATTGATATATTATTTCATTGATAATAACACTCATATCTATATGAAGCATAATATTTGAATTCATTTAATTAATTTTTATTATGATTATAATTAAGCTAAGTACATGTAAAAATAATAACACATTATTGTGAGAATAAAATCTAAAAATAATGATTTGGAATGAAAAATCACAAGTGTGTTTATAAAAATTTACATTATATAGTTACCTAAATAGAATTATGGTTTGGGATCAAGTAAGACTGAAAAAAAAATCAAATATGAAACTTAGAGTTGAAATCAACCATATAAAAGTGTAGGTAAAAAAGTTCTTAAAATCATATGTTCTATTTTGGAAAGAGTCAGGATTCATTATTTAGGTTTAATCTAATTATGGTTTTAGGAAAAATAATTCATGAACAATTTTTAATTAAATAAATTTATGTATAACAGAAATACATAAGTCATATCTATATAAGAGGTTAAGTAAGAAATAAATCCCAAGTGTCACAAATGTAAGATTAAAATAAAAAATGAATTGACATAGAATTTAATAAATTATCACATTTTAACTATTATATAATTATAAATATATTATTTATGTGTTGACTTTATTTTACTTTATCCTAAAATTTTGGATTTGTAGAAACTTTCTAAACAAACCCATAGTTATATAGCCTTTTTCTGGAAAAGTCTAACAATAAAAATCCATTCTTTTTCTATTCAACTATCATGTCTATAGTTTTATCTCTATGTTGTTGGATGTGCCTCTATGTTGATTTATAGTATGAATTGTTTGGGTCAAGTTTGTTGCAACTTCCTAATTTCAATTATATCTTCCTTTAATATATGTGTGAGTAAAAATGCATAAAATTATTGAATCCTTACCTTTTGACATAGTTTCACATGGATATGTTAATTAAAAAAATTAATGGACAATTAGTTGGGTTGGTAAACCAATCAAGTGAATTTGAAAACTATATATCTCACATGTTCAAGGAAATCAATTAAGTAAATTTGAAAACTACATATCTCACATGTTCATAATAAGACCTCTTATAGTTCATGTAATTTGTAAATAAATATTTAAGTTAAGACTTCAAAATATTCTATTAAAAAGGACACGCACCCAAAAAAATCATTCTTTGATATAATATTCCTTGAAAAATGAAACAATAATGGGATGACTTATTTGAATAATGTTGAAATTTTTTGATCCTTGATCTATATTATTATTCCCATCCTCACCTCTCCTATCATAATAAATTACATTTAGTATCTTCACATATATAACACTTCCTTGAATAAATTAGGGCATAATGGTGTTAGGCTAACATAATAAATGTAAAGTAAACTAAAAAAATAAGTGTAATAAAATTGATAGGGACAAAAGGCACATATAAGTTAAAATGGGATATACCAATATAGGTAAGGGTTTTCCTAGGTCATATATATATATATATATATATATATATATATATATATATATATATATATATATATATATATATATATATATATATATACAAACATGGGTCTATTTTAAAATAAAGTTAAGTGTAGTTAATCTATAAAATAAAAGAGTGGGACTATTTTAAAAAAATTGGATACCGAAAGTCTAATCAATGGAAAAATATAATTAAATATAATAAAAAACATAATATAGGGTCACACATAGAATAAGGGGGAAGATCAATACCAAGAATGTGCCACTAATATATTGAATCAAGGGAAATAACCATATATATATATATATATATATATATATATATATATATATATATATATATATATATATATATATATATATATATATATATAAATGATACAATTTTTATTGAAATAAATAGATTATACCAAATTTAGGTGTGTACACAAGGTTTGAAAAAATAATGGAAAACAAACAACTTGTAGTATAAGGTATTTTTTATGATTCCAAAGCCACTATCCTATTTGTTGGCATGAATGGACTATTGGTTGAAAGGATAAAAGCTAAGATAAAAAGTAATACAAATATAATATATTAAATAATATAATTATATATAAAGCTAAAATATAGTATTATAGAAACAATCACTGAAGTAAATGTGTTTCAATGAAATTATGATTAATAACAAAAATGAGTGTTGTTTTTATTGAAAAGTGCACTTATATTGATAAAAAAAAATAAGTGTTTTTTTTTTCTTTTTTTTTTAAGTATAGTTAAAAAGTAAATATTTTTGTTCCATTATTAAAATGTGATTCAAAAATTAAATGTTGATGATTTTCAAATGAAGTGTCATTCATAAATAGACCTTGTGAAACTTTAAACATAATCTAACCATAAATTATAATTTAGTTAATCCTAATAGTGCATAAACTTAAATAAAGTTATGCCTTGAAATCAAGTACCATATTACCAAACTCATAATGTTTAAAAACAATAATAACATGAAACCAAGTCTATTAATCCAAGTGTATCTAGATAATTAATAAATATAAAATGATATAAAACCTCAATCAAGTGACACATAGTTCATTAAAGTATCCATTCTAATTCAATGACTATAGTGACTTAGAGAGAGGGAGAGAATCACTAAATGAATGATGAGTTAAATTTGGATGAGTATTTACATGAGTACCATGTAAGGATAAAAAATATATGGATATCAAAAAAACTATTGAGTGCATAATCAATGTACTGACAAAATCCATGTTTTTAGATTAAGGTAAAAATAGGTTTTGAAGGGACCCCGAAACCCTGAAACAAAGATAAAAAGATGAAGCATTTACGACCACAAGCAAAACCTAAAACCTACTACAAAGAAGTAACATAAATAGGTTTTATATGGACCTGAAACCACCGGAAAGACCACAAGTCATAACCCAGGTTTTACATAGACCTGGCTACACCATAGTCAAAAGATTACAAAAAACTAGGAAACAAGACCAGATAACACAACCAACTAGAAGAACCAGGCTATTCTTCCAGTTCCAAAATCATTTTCACTACTTCCTTACCTTTCACATTAGTATCTTGAATGGCAGTAGCCATCGACATGGATCCCTCTTGCATAGCTTTCTTTCTTGAGCTCTATCTCATCCTCTTGCTAGGCCCCTCCAAGGATTTGATCTCCTCATTAGCTCTTTTTCCAATATTAACAGCTGCAGCACATATGTTAGATGTAACTTCCTCCATTTTCATTCTGCTCTCCTTGATGAGTTCCCTTAGGTTTTTCTCATAGTCTTTGAGCTTGATGGGGATGTCTCTCATCTATTTTTCCATGTTATTGATTTTGTTCCAAACTGCCTTCTGGTTGTCTTCCATTATTTCCATTTTCCTTTTGAGATCCATTATCTCCTTAAACATCCATGAATCGAGTTGGAGGATAGCCTCTGCTTTGCAATTAACCCATCTCGTAGGTGTGTGCCTTCCATCGTTCTACCTTTTATCACTCCACTCTTCTGTGTTCTTATTAGGATTGTTCCCACCTTATTCAATGTGGTCCTCTCTTCCCCTTTGATTCTACTCCTTAGTTTCAGCTTGAACTCCCAAGTCCATTTCTTGGTTGTCAGCCTAAACTATGTTTTCCCTCTCATTTATCAAAACAGGGTCCTCAACAGGGTCATCCAGGACTTTATCATCCTCAAACACTAGCTGTGGATTCAGGATATTCTAAATTATGGCTGGAAGGGGACTCCTTGAATATCATAAATATTCTAAACAATAAAAATTCTGTGTCATGGACTATAGAGGCTATGGTGATGGAGATGAAAACTTTAATCAAAATTTTTGTAAAAGTAACAATTACCCACACCTATCGTGAAGCTAACGGAGTTGCAGATTGGATAGCAAATTATGCAGTCCGAACAGGACACAAAGTGAGGTGGTAGGAAACATTAAAAAAGAATGTGGATCTTAAAGCGCTCATTCATCATGACACAATTCATGCAAAGGAGGGAAAGATTAGCTTGTAATAGAAATCTAATGAGTTGGAGGAGTGGCTTCACGGAGAAAGGTTTACAATCATTAAAAAGGAATGCCCTCGAGAATGAGAAGTGGATCCTGAACGTGCCTAAAAAAAGGTGAGATTTGAACCAAATTGGTAGCAAGTGGGATCATTGTATAGTTTACAGTGATTGGGTATCAAAGGAAATCTGCATGGCTCGTGTAAGGAAAGGAGAACCAAGGAAGCAGAAACCCAAAAATTGTGAAGAGTGGAGAGTGAAACAAGATGTCTGGAAAATATTATAGAGAGGGAAGGTTGTGAACTACATGGAAAGGCTCCATGGTTCAAAACCTCATATTACAATGACTTTTTTCAAAAAATGGATTGATGATAGGGTCACTCTGCATGGCATCACAATGAATCTAACAGAGGAATTTATAGCAGAGGTTACGAGGCTACCTACGAAAGGAATAAAATTCTCCAAGCAGACTAGCATTTCAAATGAGGCCTTTTGCAAATTCCCTAAGATGGACGTTGAAGAGCAGAAGCTGGAAAAGAATGGGGATTTCTTTGAACTAGAATAGATTAAGGGCATTTGGAGGGATGTCTTATGTTGTATTCGGGAGTACTTCATACTCGATGGAAGAATCAAGAGAGTCCACAAATTCCACTTTGTATTCCTAAATCATTTCAGACACAAAGTAAGAATTTCCTTTCCCTTTTATCTGCATTTCTCTTTGGTCCAAAGTTTATTTGCTCACAGGAAGAAGGAAACGCGTCCTATTCTACATGAAGGATTAATTCTGATAATTGAAGGCTATTGCAAGAACAAGGCCATGGTTATGAACCCTTATCTAGGGAAAAATAAGGAATCACGGAGTAACAAGAGTGAAATTGTTAAAGGGAAAGATAAAATCAAGCCCCCTAGTGTCAAGAATCAAAATGTTGACGAGGATACAGAGTGGGAGAGAACTGATAAGTCTGGGGAGGAAAGCTTGGAGGAAGAGGAAGGAACAAAAATCAGGTATTCAAGTTCCAATGAGGAAGAAGAAGTTCAAGAGAATAATGAGAAAGAAGGAGTCAACATAGAGGAGAAGTCTGAAAATAGTGAACGTGACAAAATCCATGTTATAATAGTAGTGCATTAATAGATAAAAAATGAGTAATATGGTAATAATTAAGTGATAAAATAATCAAATTAGGTAACAAGGTTTAAGTGGACTCATATAAATGAAAAACTAAGGAGATAAATATAAAATTTACTTTTAATATATGTTACAAAGATTAATGGTAAAATCAATTAGATAACTCATATGTTTTAATAAAATTAAGCGTCGAGGCCATTAGTTTTTTGAGAAATCCATAACAAGGATACAAATGGGTGGAATGACATGATTTTAAATTGAATTTATCTCTTAAAATATATAATTAGATGCAAAAATATTTTGTAAATGATTTATATGGAATATGGATGGGAATTATATTCAATAGGAGGAATACATGAAATGAGCATTATATGAGGCACAAAATATGTATTAGGTTGTATTAGAATAGTTGAAGTCACCTTAGGATGAGTAACACTAAGTGGATGAATATAAATATTAATATTATAATTAAGAGTATTATAATATATCATATCCTCATTATTAATACTTTATTTCATGTCATAATAAGTTTCAACAGGCACATGGATTATATTAAAAAAAAATTTAATTATTTAAATGTTATTTGATTTAGTAACATATTCAATTGTGATTATATGTTTGAGACATTAAATTTATATTTATTTAAATATTATAATATGATTCATTATTATTTTTATATATGATTGGTAATGTTTAAAAAATATTATCACTCTACAATTATTATTTTATACTTGACTTTATTTTTATTATTATTTTTTGATTATTACTAACTTTTTATGGGATCCTTCTCTATATTATTTTAACTAGATCTTTAACCAGTCTGGGACACAATCGGGGGCCTATATCCCCAAGTGACCATTTATCATAAGAACTAGAATTACTAATAATGGCCAAAATTGGCCAGAGAATACCAATGAATGGCCATAATTGGCTTGAGAATACAACCAATGGCCACAACTGGCCCCAAAATACCAATGATCAGTCACATATGACCTCCAATACCATAGTAAGATTTGATTTTGGGTAGTTATTTTAGAAACCAAGTCACTTTAATAACTCACCCACATCTCATTAGTACATAGTTTTATTTTTATTATTAGACTAGGTGTTACTAATATTTTTTCTGATGTTTTCTAGGTGTTTATATTATTCACCAAAGAGACAAACTTAGATATGAGAAAAATTAATGGAAAATGAAAGGTAAATATGAAAATATAGACAAATACAAATTATATTTGACTATTAAATGCCAATACTTGCATACATATATTCATGTCATTCAATTTTTATTGATCATGATTAATATTACACTCACCTTAAGTAAGACTTGTACTTAAGTAGTTTGATCACATTTAAAATTACATGAAATACCAAGATCAAAATAATGCACTAGGTTTGATATTCCTTACAATAAGGGCATCATTAAAAAAACTTATCATGGATAAACTTTGAATTTTACCATCTTAATCTTGAGCTTTTGAGTTATAACTTGTGTTATGCATGAAATATACTGAGGGGGGGAATGAATCAGTTTATTATATATCTTTTACTTAATCTTATTTCTTTTCTTTAGCCACTTAATCACACATTCAAGATATGCAATAAAAATGAAACAATAATATGCAACACATAAGAGAGAGAGAGACACCAGATTTTTACGTGGAAACCCAAAGTGGGAAAAACCACGAAGAATAATCTCAAGTATATGAATGAGCACCAAATCAAAATACAAATTTCACAATCACCAACTTGCAGGAGCACCAACCCCTTTTCCAAGCACCAACACAATAACTATTTGTGAGCACCAACCCATAGGAGCACCAACCCCTCTTGTGTATAAAAGACAACTATCTCTCAATGTTGCTTACTCAACAAATGATAGAACTCTAAAATATCTCCTACTTTTCTCTCTTCAAAAAAATACAAACCATGCACTCTCTTGCATATTACAAATGGCTTATCAAGCCTTTATTTATAGATCTCCAAATGACCTTTGGCATTCACCCTTTGTGACCCTTTAATCCTCATGGAAATGGTGCTAAACTTGCATGACCCTTCATATCCTTGAATTTGAAAATTCATATGGTGACCCTTCATAATCAAATGCATCCTTTCCTATTTTGTCTTTATCTTGGTGACTTTTCGTATTCCTCAAAGTGTCCCTTCATAGAAAAATGTACCATACCCTCTTTTGTCTTCACATGGTGACTCTTGGAATTCCTCAAGATGAATCTTTATGAGAAAATGCATCCCATTCCTCTTTTGTCTTTACTTCATGACTATTTGACTTCTCCATGGGCCCTCTTTTGACTTATATGCAACCAAAAATATATTCATTAATATTAAATAATATTAACACACATTAGCCAAGATATGAATATTAAAAACACCATTAAATGTAGTGAGGCCTTTATCACCAATAATGCTAGACCTTTGACATCAATGATAATATTTCTAACAATATCCCCCTTTGTCATTGATGGAAACCTCAAACTAAAACTGTCACATCTTGAAACCTACACATACTACCATTTAAAAAACATATAGTAACTCCCCCTTATTGTAGTAACCTGTACATATTACCTGTACCTATTTTTTCACCTATACTTGTACCTATACATATTTCTATTCTTCTCCCCCTTTGACATCAATGGAAAAGGGTACCTAGAGTTAACACTTAGCCCCCCTTTAATTGAATATAAACCTCAATGATAGGATGTAAAATAAATTACTCCCAACTTCTCCCATAGATACTTAAATGTGTCTTTTGGTAATGCCTTTGTGAGAATATCTACAATTTGCTCTGTAGTATTGATATATTCCATCTTAACCTATTGATCTACAACCTTCTCTCTCAAGAATTGATATCTAATGAGAATTTTTTTAATTCTTGAATGCATCATTGGATTCTTTGAAATATTAATATCACTTGGGTTGTCATAAAAAATAAAAATAGGTTCATCATATTTTACCTTGATATCTTCCAAAGTTTACTTCATCCAAATCACTTGAGTATAACATAATACCACTATAATATATTCTTCTTCAACTATAGAAAGTGATCTTAAATTTTTCTTCTTACTTAGCCATGATACTAAGATATAACCAAGGAAGAAAGCTCTTCCACTTGTACTCTTTATATCATCCATGCACCCTATCCAATATAGATATGTATAAGCAACCAAAGTGAAATATCTACCTATGGGATACCACAATCCATAATCCAATGTCCCCTTGATATATCTAAATATTATTTTCACCAACTAAACATGACTATCTTTTGGAGCTGACTAATATCTTACGACCATACTTACTACATGTATCATGTCTAGCCTCGATGTTATCAAATATAAAAGACTACCAATAATAGATATATACAAAGATTGATCTACAACAGGTGAATCTTCATCCTTGCTCACTTTATTTCCTATACACATTGGTGTGCCAACTGGTGCACAATCCTCAAAACCAAATTTCTTCAACATTTCCTTCACGTATTTACTTTGAGATATAAAAATTATTTTATCTAACTAAAATATTTTCAACCCTAAGAAAAATGACAATTCTCCAAGCATAGACATCTCAAATGCTTTTGCATATTATTAAAAAAAAATTGTCATATTTTCAATGTTTCCTCCAAAAATGATGTCATCAACATATACCACAACAATCAATTGATTCTCACCTTCTACTTTGATGTAGAGATTATTGTAAGTAAATCCTCTTTTGAAACCTTGATCTTATAGGTACTTATTAAGTCTTGCATACCAAGCTTTGGGAGCTTTTTTCAATCCATACAGTTATTTCGTTAATCTACATACATGACTACTAATATTTGATAGAATAAATTCCTCAGTCTGCTCAATGTAGACCTCTTCTTCTAGATTACTATTTAGGAAGGAAGATTTGACATCCATCTAAAACACTTTGAAAATTTTAAACACTACATATGTAAGAAACATTATAATAGCCTCTAGCCTTGCTACTGGTGCAAAAGTTTCTTCAAAATCTATTCCCTCAAGATAAGCATATCTTATACACACTAATATAGCTTTATTCCTGGTCACTTCTCCATTTTCATTCAACTTATTTCTGTAAACCCATTTTGTTCCTATCATATTGTGATCTTTTGGTGTAGGCAATAATTCCCAAGTATCATTCTTTTCTATCTGATTTAATTCTTCATCCATTGCCTTAACCTAATACTTATCATGTCTAGCTTCTAAAAAAGTTCTAAGCTAAATTTTGTATAATAAAGAAAATTTAACTTACTCAAATTCACTTACCATCATTCTTCTGGTGTGAATTCCTTCATTTATGTCCCTAATGATGTCACTTTCATTATGATTTATTTGAACATATTTGGATGAAGTTTTGGTGTCCTTTTTCTCCTTGAGCTCATCTTCATATGAATCTTCAAAATCTTCCTCTTCAATGATTTCAGGAATGTCTACTGGATCACTGATTCTTTGTGTTCCATCTTCATCTATCTTGACACTTGCACTTTCAACAATTTTCTTGGTTATTTTTTTATAACATTTATAATCTTTAATTTTTCAATAATAACCAAGAAATATACCTTCATCTACTATGGATTCAAACTTACCAATTTTTTTAGTGGTTCTCTTTATGAAGCATCTACTACCAAAAACTCTAAAATAATCAACTATTATTGGTTTGTCTTTCCATATCTCATAAGGATTTTTGTCACTATTGACTCTCAATAATGCTCTATTCTAAATATGCACTACTATAACAACTACCTCTCTCTAATATTTATTTGGTATCTTGGATTCATTTAGCATTGTCCTTACCATCTCTTGAACTATTATGTTTCTTTGCTCAACTACTCCATTTTGTTGTGGAGTTCTAGCTGCTGAATAATGTCTCTTTATTCCATGATTTTCACAAAACTCAATAAATTTATCTAACATGAATTCTCCTCCTTGATCTGATCTTAGACACTTAATCTTCAAATTGGTTTCATTCTCAACTAATGCTTTGAATGCTTTGAAATGTTTGAAAGCTTCTATTTTTTTCTTTAAAAACATTACTGAAGTCGTATGTGAAAAATCATAATCAACATGAAATATTTCTCACCTTGAGTACTTTGAGTTCTCATAGGTCCACGTATTAGTGTGAACAAGCTCTAGCATCTGATTGGTCGAGTACTCTTTTGTTTTGAACCACCTTCTAACACGCTTCCCATGCTGACAAGGTTCACAAAGTGTGTCAGATGGCTTTGTAATCTTTGAAATATTTTTGACTACTTTCTTCTTGTTTATATTGACAAGATTGTCAAAATTTATGTGTCCCATTCTCCTATGCCATATCTAACTTTCTTCAATCTGACTCAAATAACATCTTTGACCTTTGATGTCTGATAGCATATACAAATTATTGCCTATTCTCTGAGCTTCTACAACTAACACATTTGAATATTTTCTCCTAATTTCATAACCTTATAAATAAAAATTTAGTGCATTCCCCTAATCACACATTTGACTTACACTCAAAATATTATGCTTAAGACCTATATACAAAACATTTTTAGTTTTAGTTCTACCATTATCCAAACTTAGTGTACCTTTTTCAGTAATTTTGGTAGTAGTATTATCTCCAAATTTTATTATGCCACCATTGATATTCTTCAAGGTTATGAACTTATTTTTGTCTCTTGTTATGTGCCTTAAACATCCACTATCAATGAACTATGGTTTTTTTTCATTTATTGCATGTAAAGTTGTTTGCACCAACATAGATTTTTTAGGTTGTTTCTTCTGCCATGAACTTGTCTAAACTTTCTTCTTGATGAATGGAACCTTGAAACTTAAAGCTTGATATAGGATCAAGAAATTTGTGGCTTCTACTTGACTCTTCATGACTTTCCTTCTCCTTATTTCTAAAATTGTTAGCCCTTTTTTGACATTCTATTTTCTTATGACCATATCCATTACAATAAAAATAGTAACCATAAAAATAGGACCTATTCATGTATATCTGACATGATTTCCTTTTTTAGCTCTGTTCTTTCTAGCCTTCTTTGTTTGAGATGTCCTTTGTATTCTTAACTTCTTCCCTTTTTATTTCCTCTTTTTTAAGAGCTTCAACATAGCTCTTTCTTTTTTCCTGGTTTGTGAAAGTAGTGGCCTCCCCTTTCTCTTTTTCAAATCTGATACCTATCTTATCTGGCATTGATCTTTGACTTTATAATATCTTATTAAACATATTAATTCTATTGCTCTATCATTGATTGCTTTATTTGTTTTCTCAAGATCTATTTTTAAAGAAGAAATTTCAATAACATACCTTTCACATTCTTTACTTACTTTTTGAAACTATGTCATTAGATCTTATTCATTCTTCTTGGCTTCTTCAAAGTGTGATTGTAGATCTTCAATTATTTGCTTTTACTCATTTTAATTTTTCTTGATCTGGAGGTTTAATCTTTGATTCTTCTTCTTAAGAGATTTTAACTCTTCTAAGGCACAAATGAGTTCTCCTTCTAGATTCACTTTGGCTTCATTCTATTCTTCTTCTTGATCATCTATACTTTTACTTGTGGAGGCATCTTCATGTATGGCCATGAATAGATCCTCTTCTTCTTCTAAATCACTGACTCCACTATCTTCAACTGAGCTAGGATCTTTAGAATACAAACTCTTCTTCTCGAATCCCTTCTTGAATTTTCCTTTTAAATTCTTCTTATATGTAGACTTTCCTTCTTCATTTTCACCATTACACTTATCTGGGCACTTAGCTACAAAATGTAAAATATTTCCACAATTAAAAACATTTAAAATGTAATTTTCCTTGATATTTACCTATGCCCTTTTTTTCTTGTGAATGAATAGAGCTCCATTGTCATCTTCATCATCACTAGAACTGTCACTTGATTCTTTAATCTTAGCCTTCTCTTTCTTTGATGTCTTGCAAGTAGCTTCTCTCTTTGAGGTTTCTCTTGTTTGGTATACATAGCATATGTTGTAAGAATACCATGTAGTTCATCCATCTTTAGCTTGGATAAATTCTTCATCTCTTCAATTACCGAAACTTTTACATCATATCTCAATGGTAGAGATCTCAAAACTTTTTAAACCATAATTGATTCTTCTAAATTTTCTCCAAGACCTTGAATCTGATTAACTATTTGATCAACCCACAAAAGATAACTTGCTATATTTTCTTCCTCTTCCATCTTCAAACTCTCAAAATATCTTCTGAAAGTTTGAAGCTTGGCTTGTTGAACCTTTCCATCACCTTTATAAATATTTTCAAGTTTTACCCAAGTTTCATGAGTAAATTTACATTACATAACTTTAACAAATTTTGATTCACATAAACCACATAAAATAGTATTTAAAACTTTAGCATTATTTTCACTTTCCTTCTTTTCTACTGAGTAGTTACAAGTGTCTGTGGCTCTTCATATTCCTCCACCACTGCTTGCCAAATGTTGAATCTAAGGGCCATCAAATAAGTCTTCATCCTTATGCTCCAAAAAGCATAATTTATCCCATGAAACAAAGGTTCCTTATTTATATAAAAACCTTCATGTGATCCAACCATCATACTTTCCTGATCTACCTTCAAGCTATAAAACTTTTTCAAAAGGAACCTACTATGATACCAATTGTTAAGCATGAAATATACTGGGAGGGGGGTTGAATCAGTATATTATATATCTTTTAATTAATCTAATTTATTTTATTTAACTACTTAATCACACATTAAATATATTCAATAAAACTAAAACAATAATATGCACCACATAAGAGAGAGAGAGAGACACCAAATTTTTATGTGGAAACCCAAAGTGGGAAAAACCATGGAGAACAATCTCAAGTATATGAATGAGCACCAACTCAAAATACAAAGTTTGCAAGCACCAAATTGTAGGAGAACCAACCCCTTTGTCGATCACCAACAAAAAAACTATTTTTGAGCACCAATGCATAGGAGCACCAACCCCTCTTGTGTATAAAACATAACTATCTCTCAATGTTGCTTACTCCACAAATGACAAAACTCTAAAATATATCTTACTTTTCTCTCTTTGAAAACAAATACAAACCATGCACTCTCTTGAATATTACAAATGGCTTCTCAATCCTTTATTTATAGCTTTCCAAATGACCATTGGCATTTACCCTTTGTGACCCTTCAATCCTCATGGACAATGGTGCCAAACTTGCATGACCCTTCATATCCTTGCATTTGAAAATTCATATGGTGACCTTCATACGAAAATTCATAATTTATTATTTTTCCTTTATCTTGATGAGTTTTCATATTCCTCAAAGCGTCCCTTCATTGAAAAATGTGCCATACCCTCTTTTTCTTCACATGGTGACTCTTAAAATTCTTCAAGATGACTCTTCATGAGAAAATGCATCCCATTCCTCTTTTGTCTTTACCCCGTGACTCTTTGACTTATCCATGGGCCATCTTTTAACTTATATGAAACTAAAAATATATTAATTAATATTAAATAAATATTAACACACATTATCCAAGATATAAATATTAAAAACACCATTAAATGCAATGGGGCCTTTGTCAACAATAATGCTAGACCTTTGACATCAAAGACAATATTTCCAACAACTTGAGTGTTGGAAACATAAAAAAAATTATCATAAAAATAATTTTGGTAATTTAATCTAATAAAAATTAAAAAAATAAAAATCTACTAATGTTGTAAAAAATAAAAAATGAGGGGGCCATCATAGAAATCACACCCTGAGATATAAAAAAGTAATCAAATTTTGATTTTGGAAAAAAATATTAAATGTAAAATCACAAAAATTAATTAAAAGCCCAAACCATAATTGAATTTATATGATATTGTGAGGATTGAAATTTTAATGTATAATTAGGCTTTGATTTTGGGTAATCCACCATTTTGTGTATTGAAAGACCAGATCATGTCTTGTACTAAAAGGTAGGAATAAATGAATGAGAACATGATTTAAACATTGTTAAATCATTATATTCAGATCATAGAGAGATTATTATTACATTTTATACTATTTGAGCCATGAAAAGGTTGTTTTATGGTAGTTATAATATAATACAAAGTTGTATATACTTTACCCTTGAAAATAATAATGGTTGTTATACATCCATGCAACCTTTGAGACTTAAGCATATTTCACATCATATAATATTGGAGAAGAATAAATATAAAATGGGTTAAGGATAGATACATGGCATGAGTACTGAAAGGAAGGAGAGAATAGGTTACAATAAAATAATGACAGATGACTTAGCATTGAAGGCAATAAATATTTAGAAGTAAGTAATGACTATCCCCCCATAATGAACTAGCTTTTTTGGCACAATGTTATTTTAAAATTAAAATATTTATTTACCTTTGTATAAACCCAAAAGGGATTAAATTATATATAGAGTATTGTATCACATTTAATGCATGGATTTTATTTTGAGTAATGAGAAGGCACAAGTATTTTATGAAAGGTTATGGTATCATAATTGTACATATATTTTAATTCTATGATTATGTACTCACATTTGATGTGTATAAAATATTACATTGTATTCTATTTTTGAAAACAATATATAATATACTTGAGTTCACTAATACATATTTAGTCATTAAGGATTCATATAGGAAAATACAAGACCTATCTTGATGAGTATGTAATCTTAGAATGAAAGCATTTGAAAATTATCAAAAACCCTACTTAATAGCCTAATGTAATAAGCAATGAAGAACCCTAAGTCTCAAGGATGTTAATAGTTAATAAATATTAGATTATACCATATGTTAATAAAATTTGTAGGTTCATTAATATACCTGAGTGTAATATTCACACTTATAAGTCCACTGATGTTATGAATATGACACATTAACTCATTAATAATATTATATAAAATTATATACATAAGGATAAAAAGTTATAAATCATAATAAAAAGGATTATTAAGGAAAAATTCTAAGGTCAATATATCATAAAAAGTGTTTATTAAATTTTAAGAATTATAGTGATAGGGAAATAAGTCACATTAGGAAAAGAATTAAAAGTTAAGGGTTATTTAAAACTTGTTAATTTCATGGTTATTAATTAATAATAAATAAAAAGGAATGGTTTCAAAAACCTATCCAAGAAGGATATAAGACTTTATTTGCATGCATTATAAGCTCACTAAGAAAAGCTATGAAATATTGAAGGTGGAATATGTATACACAAAATATTTTTCACTTTATAATTTACTAATGCTTTATATTGTAGAAACTTATCAAGCATTGATTTCCTTAGTGCATGCAAAAAATAGTTCACCATTAAAGGGTTGATAAATTCTTATGGTGGTTTGCAATATATGTTAATATTATTTATGATTACACCATTACTACTATCAGTTTGGCATCCTTAGAGTGTCTTTCCATTTGTGTATTCCATCTCATCCTTGTTAAATTTTATTAATTTATTTATAACCTATGAAATCAACTTGGACAATACCATTTATTTAGTGCATTGTATAATTATTGTATTATATCATTTATCTTGATGCAATTTTAAGCCTGTGTTCTAACACATGAATTTTATATAACTAGTCGATACCTTTCTATATTATTTGACTTATTTATACTAAATGTGAATCTTATTTTAACCTTATTACCTTCTCTTAGCTACATCAACCAACATGATATCATTTATTTCATTTATCCAACTACATCATCCAACATAATACAATTTTCTTCCTATTTATAATGGTATTGATCAGTATAGTTCCATTTTTTATTTACACAATGTATCAGACACTCTAATATAATTATATTTATTTTAGTAACTATATCAAACTACTTAATATAATTATAATTGTTTCGTTTCAAAATATTAAATTTACAACTACACCATCCAACTTAATACCATTCTCTAGCTATTTATTTAAACTCATTGTATGTTGAAAATTAGTTTTTGACATTGATTTTTTATATTTATTTTATTTATATTTGGTTTTCCTTAGAAATTTTATTTTGTTAATTTTAAAACTACTAATTTGTTTTTATTATAAGTCATGTGGTCATTTTTTTATAACACCATGGTGTTAGAGGTACTTCACAAATACTCAAACCATTTTACAATACTAAAAATAGATTTTAGTTTACATTTACCTCATAACATATAATTAATGCATAGGATTCCCTTTTCATGAGATTTAGGAATCCAACCATTCATTTTAATTTTTTATGCACCCAATAGTATAGTATCACCCAGGAAAGTTATTCTCACCATACCCTCATAGATGAGATAGTGGATTATAGTCATGGTTTAGCCTTTATAGTTAGTTCTCTAAAATATTGAGTCAAAACTAGTATACAAATGAGAAAGTATATTTGAGATATTGTAAAATCATTAAAAAAATTGTAATTTTATCTTAATTTTTAGGTCCACCTCTCATTCTACATGTTTTTTTGACTTACATCATTTTATACACATGCAAATTATTCTACGATCAAAAATGTAATTAAAGGTATGTATTTTAATTTTATATAATTTCATTTACTTTCAATTACTTCCATATTTCATTTCAATTATATTTTTGTGTAGCTATGTTATTTCCCAAATCAACATTCCATGTTACATTTTTGTGACATGAGATGAGATTAATGTGGGGCATATGTATACACAAAATATTTTCATTTTTTTCATTTAGTGATGCTTTCTCTTGTAGTGACTTATCAAGCATTGATATCCCTGACTGCATGCCTTGAAGGTTGCACTGGGAAAGGGGTGGTAAGGATTATATTGCCTTATAATATATGTTTCTATTATATAATGATTTGACCATTAATACTACCATTTTGGACTCCATGTTCATTTGATATATCTTATATATAGCCTATGACATCATCATGGTTAATATTATCTATTTAATAAATTTTACTCTTCCTATATTATATCAGCTAACCCAATGCAATTATGAGGTTGTGTTATTACATCTGTATTGTATTGGCCTAGTTGATACCATTTTTGTTAGTCATTATCATTGGCTTAGTTATTAGGGTTGGTTTTGGGTAATGGATAAATATATATAGGGATCATATTTCATTCCAAAACTATCATATATTCACTCTATTCACTCTTATTTCATTCATACTTTTTCCCTAAGTCTTTTTTTGAGGAGATTTTAGTCTAGAGCCTTATCTTGAGGAATCTTATCTTTGGGTGTATTTTAATCTCAATAATATGAATCATTAGGAGTTATTATATAATGATATATTTGGTATTTATCCACCCATTTCATGTCTTCAACCCATAAAATCTCTTGCAAATCTCCACTTGAGCTAAGGGAGAAATTGATATTCGACGGGTTCACTCCAAGGTAATTATTTCTAATACTATACTCTTTAATTTATTGAATTAGTATTTAGATATTATTTGTTACTTATTGGTTTAATATGTGTGTATCATTTTCTATGTTCTTTATATACTAAATACATTATCGTGTCCATAGGATGGATTAGACTTTTCATATTCCATTTTAGGTTACCTATACTCCCATTTGGTTGATCATAACACCTTACATTTTATGATCATTCTAACCATTCCCACATTTATTTTATTTTAATTTAATTACATACTTACAAGCATTTCTTACAATCATGTAATTTCATAGAGGTCTAGTGATAACTACATCCTTGTGTCATAGGATTAGTCTTTGGAACCCTTTCCTCTTAAAATTTTCAATGTAGGCAACCTTATACTACATTTATAAAATTCATTGGTCATTACCTAGGAAAAACTAAGTATCATAGGCTCTATTTTATTGACCTTATTCTAGTATGAGTCTCTTTTAATATGATAGTTATAGGTTAATCCTTGCATGTGCTTATACAATGCATGTTATTAATAACATCACAACAAAATTATTGGATAAGAGTTAATAAATTTTAGGTTTCATACAAACTATAATATATCCTAAGTTTTATAATACATTACATGATAGGGACTTGTTTAGGCTATAAACAACAAGGTTGCATAATTATGTAAGTAAAATTAACCTAAGGTTAAAAGTAGTTACTTAACTTTGAAAGATATAGTTAAATACAAGCCAAGTGACTATAATTATTTGATATCACTTTTAATTATAAATAAATTTTTATTAAAAATTATATAATCCTTAGATTATTTCTCTTATCTTAAAACATAACTGGAAACTTGTGTAACACTTTAGAAACTAGTGTTTCAATCCACTTCAATGTAAGTCCATAATTAGGGAGATATCAATACCAAGATTTGGATGAGGGATTTTTTTTTAAAGTATTTATCATATCACTCTTTACGTATTCAATTTTAAACTATTTCCCAAACCCAAGATGATGGTTTGGGTGGGTAGGGCCAAGACTATTCCATTGATGGATGGACTTAACTTGTCCAATTTGGGCATGAATTATCTGACAATTTTTTTGAAAAAAATAATTATTATTTGGACACTAGATCATATTAGTTTATTTATTTAGGATAAATCTATGCAAAATTAATTACATTGTATTCAACTTTTTTAAAATATTTATTAGTGTGTGAACATGTAAATTAAATTACAACTAATATATGGATTAATTATATAGTATACAATACTATTTGGGAGTGTATGACTTACCTAAGTATTAATAAGAATGGAATTATTGTGTTATATATAATTTATATATGAACATAGAAATAGAGGTAACAAGTATACCTCTTTAGTTGTTCTAGGTGTATTTTATTTACTTTAGTTAAAATTAATTGGGTAACTTATGAAGATATTTGACTGATAAAATTGAGATCAAATTTTAGTAGACATAACATTCATGATTATTATATTATGATTATCCATTTTCAAAATAATTTGTTTTATTTTAAATAATAGGAAAGTATAATGAATGTGTTAATGTTTAAAAGTAAACTATTAGCTTTAAAGTTGGTTATAGTTTTAAAAATCCTTAAGAATATGTAAGCTTTGTTTTGTTTTATTCTAGTAAATATAGAATGCAAATTGTATTCTTGGATTTATAATGTTTCTTGTTTGAATGAACAAATGAAAATATAAATGATTAAATTTAATTATAAAAGGGACTTTAATTAATGCATTTGTATTTGATTTGTAAACCTAGAGTATAAGGTTGTAATACAATATTTTATTATGGAAATAAATTTTCATAAAGTCTTATATATTTTAAGTATTCTTGATCATGCCTTAGGTCAATAAACATAATAATAAAATGAAATTTATTTGGTTAAGGATGATATTTGTATGGATAAATTTTTGTGCATGTACATGACACGTAGTAAATGATCAATTTTTAAATAATTTTGAACTAGGTTTGCTTGAATGTTATTATACTTCATATGTTCAAATTGCAAATCAAAAAGTTCATATAACAAAATTTTAATTATTTATGTATTTATAGATTCTTTTACTATCCCATATCTGAGTTATAAAGGAATATACTTTACTCTTCATGATTAAGGACATTACATTAAGTATTGAACGTTAATACATGCCATAAACTAATTAATAAAAAATTCTAAGTCATGGGAAATAGTAATGCCTATTGAAATAATACATGCTTGTTTGTGATCTATGCCTATCATTATGTATTATAATGAATAAGTATATATTTTATTTTATTGAAGAATTAATATGAAAACAAATAACAAATATGTATTAAGACTTTTAATTAATGAATTTTTAATGTAAGTATATGTTGATCAAATGGCTCACACTTATACCTTATCATTAATGTCATTCAAACTAGTAAAAGTGAGTGCACATCTCCTATGAACTATGCCATTATAATTAAACCTAAATGGTTGATATAACATAAATTGTTTAAATTTTAACAAGTATAGGTGTGTATCATACCCTCTTATAGTGGTAATGTATCAAATGAAAACACATGAAGTATGAACTTTTTGATGATAATTTAAGTGAATGAAGAGTATAATAATGTACTTTAATAATTAAATAATTGGTTCACACTAATGCACTACATTTTAACACTCTAAAAATTAATTAACTTATTATAATAGTCAAATTTGTATTTGATCTAAGACTCAATGTTATGAATCAGTTATAACATCCTATTAAAAATGACTAGGAGCGATTTTATCAATATTTAATGATAACAAATAATTGAATGAAAATTATGAGTTGACTCATTGGATAAAGAGAGAGAAATTTTACTATGATTTTTAAGTGGATACTAAACATGATATTGGAGCTCTATGTTCAAAAATACGAAACTCTAGGTTATAAAACTAATCCTTCATATTATGTTCACCAAGAAATGGTGAGGAAACAAAGTATAGGTGTGGGAAAATTTTAAATTATGGTAAATATATGAGTCGGATAAGAGTAAATTCTAGGAGAAGGGCTAGAGTAGGAAATTTAAGGGGATATCAAAATGAAGATAAAAATAAAAGCTTGGACTAAAATAAAATTAGATAATATCAACAAAACCTTCCAATACCCCCTCCTATAGATAATGAAATAATATTTGAAAGCATATTTGGAGTCTTAAAAACTCTCCAAACTAGGTTGGAAGAACATGAAAATTGTTTGTCTAGTTTGTTGAGAAAATAAAACCTTAACTTTATGGAAAACTAGAAAAGATAATAAATTTAGTTGAAACTAGTAACCATGCAAGTCAATAAGTGAGCCCATTTTTTAGATAATTAAATAAGCTTACTCTCTTGATGTATAATTAGTATGAAATATAAATTGGGTATTTTTCTAATTCTTGATTATTTAACCTATAGAATTACTTTAAGATATAAGATATTACCTCAAACATGAAATTCTACATTTACATTTAGCACTTTGATGGTGATACCTTATTATGGTGGGTATATTTGGTAGAAATAAAAAGGCATGATAAAAAAATCACATGGATATTTTTAAAATAAAATCAAGATAAGGTATATATCTTACAATCATAGGGGAAACAAAACAAGTTGAATTTCAACTACCATACAAAAATAACATGTCTGTGACTAGATATGAGACCAAATTATTAGATATCATCCACTATTTTGATTATGTGAAGGATGGATTATCCAAAATTAATAAATATATACTAGGGATTAGATAATTGATTATTCATGACATGAATCTCACCAAGCCAAAGAATTTAATTTCTTTCATAGAATCATCCTATGTGGTAGAATAAAAATTAAATTTTAGAATTTATTAGAAAAAATAAATGAAGAATAAATAAACCTAAAAAAATAAGTCTAAACTTAATAAATGGTTAAAAATTTAATACTTTAATAAAATTATTGGTAAATTATGTAATAACTCTAAAACATTTTAGGACAATGCTAGAGGAGGTCAAAAGCATCAATGTTACCAAATGAATACTCCTTCACCTCAAAAAAATCTAAATCTTATTATGAGATCCAACTAGGCACCATTAACTTAAAATGGAACAAATCAAGGCTAACGTATTTGATAAAATGAACTCAATATAATAAATATTTCCCAGATTATTATTATAAAAAAATATGAAAACTACAAGGTTTATCTAGTGGTAGAGAATTGATAGGAGGAATTGCAAGCCCTTCCGATTGAAACTAGATGGAAATTTATCTAGTTTTTCCATACCATTAATAATTAAGAATGTGTATTATGATAGTTTAATTTCACATATATTTTATTATTAATGGAAAAATAAATAAAAATAGATGAGAGATATGTTGAAACTGGATTTTGGCATGGGTAAAATTATCATGAAAAAGAGTATTTAGAGTAACTAAAACTAGATTTGAGAGTCTTTAAAATTTAGATAAATCTAAATTTATCCTAATTAAGGTAATATTATTTCATCAAAGGAGTGGATTGGAATCATGTGCATTAGGCTTGATTGGAATATTTTTAAAATATACTCTAGTGTTTGGATTCTAATGAAAATTTAGTAATTATTCATGTCACTAAAAATACAAGGTATCTAAGAACTAATTTAGCCTTACAAATCAAGAAGGTGGTAACAAAGGTACTTCTATTATAATTTATATAAGGTAAGAAAAAACTAGGTAAATGGGACCTAGATTGAGAGATTACCCTATTCTATAAGAATTCAAGGATGTTTCTAAAGAATAATTACAAGGGTTGTCTCTAGTAAGGCAAATGAACTTTTCCTTAGATATTGTGCAAATATTTACACCTACCTCAAATGATACATATAGGATGTAAAATGTATATTTGTATGAGATTAAATTAAAATATAAGAGATATTGGATAAATGTTTCATAAATATAAGCATCTCACCATGGATATCACCTATTGTGTTTGTTAAAAATAATAATTAGAATTTAAATTTATGCATTGATTATCATAGGCTGAATAAAGTAACCATAAAAAAATTTATCCCTTACCAAGGAGTGATAATATTTTTTATCAAATGAAATGGATAGTTGTGTTTCTAAAATTCATCTCAGATCAAGATACCATAAATTTCATATTAAGAAGGATATACAAAATATAACATCCAATCTCTATATGGTCACTATGAGTTAACAATAATGCCATTTGGTCTAATGAATGCTCATAAAACCTTCATCATCCTTATGAATATTATTTTTGGGTTTATATAGATATATTTATTTTGGTTTTCCTTTATGAAAGTATATTATTTTCTTGAAATGAGAAATATCATGAAAATTATTTAAGTCTAGTTTTTCAAATATTTTAGAAGCATAAATTGTTCAAAATTTTATCTAAGTGTTATTTTCACTTAAGTGAAATTAATTATTCTAGCCATATCATATTTAAATATGGAATTTTAGTATATCCAAAAATAATAAAGTCTATTAAAGAGTGGCTATCTCCTATGAATGTGCATGAGTTTCATAGTTTCATGGTCATTACTTATCTTCAACACAAAGGAAATAAATTTTAATTAAATTATAAATTTAAGTAATATTTTTAAAATATTAAGGATACTCTCACCACAACATCAATTTTTATAGTTCCTAACCCTAATGGATATTTTGATATATGCACCAATGCATCTTTGGAGGGATTTAGTGAAATTTTGACTATAAATAGAAAAGTTGTGGCATATGAGTAGAAAAAATTAAATACAATTGAATAAAATTATCCACCATATGTCTTGTAATTTCATACACTTGTACATGCTCTTAAAACATGGAAAAAATATTTGTTCAATAATCCATTCAAGTTATTGACCTATCATAAGAATATTGAGCATTTATATACTCAATAAGATATAAATTCCTAAAAACATAAGTGGTTAGAGTTGAAAAATGACTATGATATGGACATTAAATATGTCAATGGAAAATAAAATTAGATAGTTTATGGTTTTATTAGAATATTTTACTTCATTTCTATATCTTGCCTCATGGATGGATTGAGAGAGTATTTTAAAAGAATAAGATAAAAATGATTTTTTTAATGAAATAACCCACACAATCACATAAGCACAAATAGATAAAACTTATGCATTGTATACTAATGATTTACATGGATTTATTAGTTTTTAAGAGAATATTTTTATGCCAATTAGGATAAATATCAATAACTAATCATGTAAGATGTCTATTTTGATCCAAAATGTTGATCATCCTATTTTCATAAAAATGACACATGAGCATAAATAATTTTATTTTATAGCCTATAATGAAGAAGGATGCAGTTAAATATGTTTCCATATTTTTTAATGTCAATGGGTTAAGGCAAAACATGTCCATAAAAAAGGAGGTCAAATGTATCCTCACAATATTTTAAAATATAAATGGGTTGTAATTTCCATGATATTTTTAAGTCTTCCCAAGTGAAGGAAAAATCATAAAATTATCTCTGTATTAGTGTAAAATTTCACAAAATTTTACCACTCTATTCTACAAAAAATCATAGTGATTCCCCCATTATTTTAGAGTGGTTTATTTTATATTTTGTTTCCTTCCCAAATTTCACTACATAATAATAAATGATAGGAGAAATGGTCAAACACAAGAGAGGGAAACTAATTAAAGTATGCATTTATCTCTATGTTTTTAGGGTCATACATTCACTCATGATCACACATTAGGAATTACTAAGACTTGATGCACTTAATACATATTTATTACAAAAATATTTAAAAAATAAGAGTAAAATACATTAAAAATATAGAACACACACACACACACATTCCTCTATAAAATTATTACATTACATTAAATAGTTTTAGACTCTCATATAATTCCTACTAAATTGATACAACTCTATGCTACACTCCTAGAGAGTTTTGATCCTTCACAAGTCATGTCTCTCTACAAAAACTATTCACTTTATTTCAATATTTTATTCCTATTAACATCCAAAGATTAAATGGGTGTCTCTTCAACTTCCATGATGTCATCATAATGTACATGATTCAAGTGGCCTTTACTTTTTGAGAATAATACCTAATGATTAGTAACTATCAGGTGATGTTTTAGTCCAATAAAAATAATAAAAACCACCATAAATTTACCATAATTTAGCCAATTATGCTAAATTTTGAAACACAAATTTTGCACTACATTTTATATTAGTGAACAAAATTTTACACTCCAATTATTACCACAAATTTACTATAAGGTAAAGAACCATCTATAGACTAGGCATATGATATTTTTAGGTTGAATGTGTTAGATAAATCCAAGATATATATACATCACAAATAGAGTGAATACTCTAAGAGTAGGTGAAAGTAATATGCAAAGTAAAAGTGAGCTTCATAAATGTCTATTAGTTGACTAGCTAAAAAGTACAAAGGAGGTGCATTATATAGTGAGATATTAGGTCACCATAAATGTAACAACTCAACTCACAATTATAAAACACATTAATTGTATTTCTCATAATGACCTTAAAAACCCTAAACAAGTCAAATAATAACCATTTAGGTAAAAAAAAACTATGCTGACATCTCTTGAAGCATAGCTTAGGTGGGTAAGAATAATTAGGTCCTAATAATGAGGCCTAATGAGGTACCCAAGAATAATGCAACTCCCATAAAGAAGATAAATTGATAAAACTCGTAGGACATAACTCCTCTCCAAAAAGAGAGAAAATAAGATATGAGAGATAAAAATTCTTGTGAACAAGGAATTCAAGAAGGAGGTTAGTATTGTGTTAGTCTCATAAAACAAATTAAATAAGCACACTAAATCCTAACACCTCTATCCTAGATACTAGGGAGAGCTTAGGTAACAAAAACTACATAAAATCATAATAAAAACATAAAAGACATAACTCTTTTACCTTCATTGGGATCTCCAAATGGCTTTGTTGAGTGACCTACTCAGCTTGTACATCAAGAAGTCTTTGACAATGGAGGTTGTTTGGCTCCTTCTCTCCTTGGCACCTTGGCTTGGTTGTTTTTGCTTGTCTTAATATTTGGGTATGGTAATATTAATTGTATGAGGCTTATGGATAAAAATCCTATATAATAACTCTAAAATATCTAATATTAGAAATTTATAGGTATGGACTTGTATTTATAGCATTAAGAATTAACTCTCACCTAAGGTGAGTTCAGGTTGTGTTGAGACTAACTTTAGTTGAGTTAAAAGTTGTCATGTAATTATGAATTTTAGTTACTACTCATAACTCTCAAATTAAAAGGTTGAGTTAAGATTAAATCTAATTGAGTTAAAATTTATCATGGAATTATGACTTTTAGTTACTAGTCATAGTTCTCCATTTAAACATTTTGGGATATTTTGACAACTCATAAAGATAATGATGATGATTTTTGGAATTTTATTTTTTAGATATTCATTAATTTCAAATGGATAATTTAACTATGCATTTAATATTTTTTAATTAATTTAATTAATTTTGATTATCTTTTTAGCTCTTTCAATATTTAATTAAGTGTGCAAGTACCCCACTTACTAGGTCCATAGGCCAAATTGATAGTTATGATGTCGTAAGATTATTTGGGGTAAATACATGAGAGGTTATTATTGAATATGGGATATTACCACAAATAGGGATGACTCAACATGATTTTGAGTTTTCATGAATGATTCATGACCAAATTTGGTAAATTTAGTGATTCTTAGGCTTAATTTTCAATGGTTGGTACGAATCAATCTAAAGTTCAGGTAGAGGCCAGTTGTGGCTAGTTTTAGGTGTCTATAGTTTGCCCCTATTTGGGAACACATTGCAAGATATAGGCACTGTAACGTCTTATCAAATATTGAAAAGGTATTGTATGACTATTACTTTAATGATAATAGATGAGCTCTAGATTCCCCCTTAAGGGAGTGATAGGAAAAAAGGGTCAGCGATCGGTCCCTCAAAAGAAGGAAATGATCAAATTTTACTCCTTAATGGAATGGAATAAGATTTATTTGTCCATAGGTAGTTATTATCAGTGGCATATGGAGTTACCTTGATTGGGTAGACAAACAAGATGATTTTCCCACATATATTTATAATCATTAGCATAGGTGGGACAAAAAGATAATGGTTTTCCCAAAGATGGTTCTGATAATTGAAAAAAGGATTAAGGTAATAAGAGAAGGATTTTCCCAAAGGTGGTTATAATCATGAAAGGGAAAATAATAATTTTTCCATGGGTGGTTATAATCATTAGTAGGATAAAAAAGGCCCTAGTTGGGAAAATAGAGATAATGGTTTGCCCAAACGTGGTTATAAGCATTATCATAAATAAAATGTGCCCTAAGTGGGTAGAATAAAGTTAATAATATGCTCAAAGGTAGTTATAATCATTAACTTATGGGTTGATCAAAACATAATGATTTACCCAAAGGTATTTATAATCATTAGAATTATAATTAAGAAGAGATACAATGATTCTCTTAAAGGTGGTTGTAGTCATTGGTACCCTAATGATGGAAAATTGGTACAGAGAATAAAGATGAATTTAGACAACCTACTAGTATGGAGATACATGTTGATAGGCTCTCATTATACATTTCATTTAAACAATCAATAGATTGGTGTCATTTTATACCAGAGCTAGTGTACAAGATCATATGTAATTATATGTTGGGTATTTGAATTAATATTTAATTGTTTGTGGGGTGTTTACTCTATTGTTGTTGTCTAAATCTTAAGGATATAAAATAAGATTCTAATTTTATGTTGTAAAAAAAGTAAATATAGAAAGTTTTCCTAACTGAATATACCCTATAACATTCCTTGTTACAAGGATTCTTCAATTCACACCATCAATAGCCAAAACTTAAACACTACAATGTCCATCAATAGCCATCAATAGCCAAAACTTAAACATTTGGCATAAGACACTACAATGTCCTCGCTTGACTTGCTCGATTGGTTAGGACAGTGTTGTATTTCAAAATGTGAGAATTTTGATTACCTATTATCACCAAGATTACTTCCTGATAAAATTTGAATATGGAGATGAGTTAGCATAAATAAAACTCACTTACATTGAACTAAAACAAACTTTGCATTTAATGAAAACACATTTTCATTAAAAGAAAACACACTTACATTAAAATGGAAATCACACTTTGTATTGAAAGTGAAATCATGATTGTAGTAAAAGGTAATATACTTATGTCAAAAGAAATACACTTTTAAACTATAAACTAGAAATACCAATTATCCTAATCTTCTAAGAAAAGTGGGCCCTTGCTGCTTAGAATAAGATCAACTTTTACTCAGTAATGGAATGGAATGTTGAAATTTATTAATACTTTATTATCAAAAGGAACATATACAGATGCTATGAATTTTATGAAATTACACTTGAATGCTTCTTCTCTCTATTCTATTCTCTATTACTATTAATATATTTTGGAATGAGAAGGAGGCATGTATTTAAAGCACATCTCAATGACTATTCTTAAAATATAAAATATGGCAATCTAAACAACCAAATCCACATATTCAAAATATAAGATCTAGGAATTAGATTCCATGCTTATAGGAAGGCATTGGAACTTATTTAACATAAATAAATCAAGTATAACTAACATAGATCTAAATATATTATGTTTGATTTAAAAAAATAGAAATATATTTACATTTAGATCATTTTAGACCATTACTATGAATAGTAATGTCTAAAAGAAAATATCTAAAGAAATAAAATCTATATATGTATAGTAGATATATTTGGATTTGTTTTATTGATGTATAGATTATAGTTGAGCATCTTTAGAGTGCAGCTAGGCATCTTCAAAACATGGATAGATAAGTCTTTGGTAAATATTTGGAGCATCTTCAGAGCTCCAGATCTTTAGAGCTCAACCAAGGCTCTTTGGAGATCAATGTTTTTTATTTCAAGTCTTAAAAACTATTTCTGAAACTATTAATGACTTCTCAAAATAATCCCACCATAGGGATATATCTCTATATGTAAAACTATACTCATTTCATCCAAGTTAGACATAAATAACAAGATAGAGAATCAACAATGTATCACATACAAAAAAATATAATTTCACTCATTTCCTACTTAGATGAGACCTTAACTATTAAATTTAATGTAATATATAACCAATATGTAATACTTATGGATAGTTTATCTGAGATATAACGAGCTATGTAGAATGTTCATCATTTTTCCCCCACACTTTACCTTTTTCACGTCTTCTTAAAAACCAATGGGAGAATTTTTATTCAATATAGGAGTATATATTCCAATTTATAACTGATATCATATATTTTAAAATGATGTCCCTAATCATAATGATTTCTAAGCATAAATCCCAAATCTCTTACCACTGTATGTAACCATACTTGAAATTTTATTTCATTTTTATTGTGCCAATTCTACTAGGGAGATATGGGATAAAGAATAATGGGTGGCCTAAATCTCATGTCAATATAAACATCTAACCCTCCTTCTCAGAGTTGAGTGATAATTTGAGAAAGTTCCCTACATCTCTAAAGACTCCAATTGATGGTAGTGGGACTCATGACTTCCTTAAATTTCAAGGAAACATGCAAAGTCTCCTATCTATCCATACTTGCATTGATGGAGATGGAGGAATGTTGGATGACAAAATCTAAAAATGATACAACATTTTCTTTTAGAAACTCATGATACTTTTTTTTCATGTACATATGATACAAAGGCTAGAAGGCAATAAGAAGTTTGTGAGCTTTTGGAAATTGAGGTTTCATACATAGACCTGTAGTATTTTTTAGTTCTAAGAATTGATTATGTACTTGATTCTAAGCATTTTTATCTCTCATGGTGGAAAGGAAAGCATGTAATTGTGTTTCCACCACAAACAAGTTAACCAAAATCTAGATTGGTGGCCCAATACCATGTTGTAAAACTAAAATTCACAAATTTGATCTTATCTTTTTGTAGTGATTTTAAGAAAGACACCCATGAACATGTGTTATTATTTAATAACATGGGGAAAACCAAGAGAAATAAATTTCATTTTCCACTTATAAAATTGTTTATGAAGAAATAGAACATAAAAAGAAGAAGGTTTTCTGCAACATAACAATTTTTCAGCAATTTCATAAATAGTCTAAATATAAGTTTGAGCCTTATGAAACTATTTTTGAGACTCTACTTTGTGTTATAGGTACAATAAAAAAGATGGGGGTGAAGAAATGAGCCCAAATATTTAAATTATAATTTCATGCCTTTAAAACTATTAAACAATCAGCATATATCAACTTGATCAAGCAACATTAACAAGAGAGCTCATTCATTCAATGCATATACAAGATCAAACACACAACATGGTTCCTATGGAAAACCCTCATGGGGAATAAAACCCACTCTCAAGCCTAAAAAAATTACAAACAAGAGATTAATCAACTCTTTTAGACTGAAAAACCTTGATCATATCCTCGTGACCAAAGGTATTTAGTAAAACACTTATTTCACAAGGAGCAATTGCCCCTAAGGAAGATAAAGTCTTTTAGATCCACCTTGAAGTGATCACATTCAGATTATAAATTATGTCTTAAATATATAATGATGGATATCTATTTATCTAACCCTTTCATAAACTCTATCTCTATCTCATACAAGCCTCTCACATAGGCATGCCATAATCTCTCTCCCTCTTTACTCAAACTATCCTCAGATGCACACTTAGACCTCTTTGCATATACTAAAACTATAAGATAACTATTTTTACATCATAAATATGACCTAAAATTCATACACATAGTCTTAAATATGATTTTATTATCAACTTATCAACTAGGCACTCTACCTATCCTTTAATCAATAATTCTCACATCCACCTTGCACAAGTCTCTCTCACAAGTATTTCACAAGCCTAGAAACCATCACATTTGGTTTCACTATATATATATAATTCATGAATTATAAATTTCACAATATTTTTTTTTCCATAATACATGCCTTCACCCTTAAGGCATCTACATGGGTCAGACTTAAGCACAACACACTTTTAAATAGGCCTAAGTCACCTTTTTGGTCTTATGGAGACCCATTCACCTCTTTGACATTTCTTTAGGAAAACTAAGAATATAGGAATACTATCCAAATGCATGGACCCATTACACATGATTTATAGGTCTTATTTAAGTTACAACAACCATCATAGTACCCTTATGCTTAAGCACAATTCACTTAAACAACATTTTATGCACACAATCACCATGAATGAATACACAATCAACTTGTAAACCTTTTTTCATATTGTATACAATTATTCAAAGCTTCATAATTCACATAAATCATCATCATGGAGTCTACAACACTCCCTAATATCTAATTCATCATGAGATATTAAAACAATATCATAACGAGCTCAAATACCCTTTTTAGGTTACTTGCAGGACATGCACAAACACACAGTCAACATTTAAACTCAATATATTTGACTGTACATACAATCAAATCTTAAAATCTATATTTATATATGAATCTTGGATTCCTATACCACTTTAATTTTTACACCATGAGAAAATTCATCCTTGATCAAAATATATGGTCCAAACACCACATACTAGTTTTCCCCTTTATTAAATTCAAATATTCAAATACAAATGGTTGTAGTTAAACATCTAATATTTGACCTTATCTCAACACAATCTAAATTCAAATATTCAAATACAATATGGAAACTTTGACTCAACACAATCTATCAATCTTCATGGATTAGTTAGGTATTTATATATAACACTCACCATTTGATCTTTCTTAGAACCCCTGTGTTCATGACAGTTGGTACCCTCATGTGCCTTTTGAACACTTTATTTTTAAACATAAATGACTTGTCATCATCTCGCTCAATATGCACCATTTATTTGTATTTTTATGAACTCTTACAAACCATTGATCCTTGGAAGAAGCTCAATCTTTATCTATTCCTAGTGTTAAAAATTGAACACTTGGCACCATCTTATTACTTCCTGACTTCTTATATAAATGCACTCCATTGATGTTGCTCAAACTTTAAATTATGAAAAAATGACTTAAGTATGAGAACCTTTTTTATCTGCTTGGAAGGCTAAATTTTCATAGTCATATATTTTACCTCACTAATTCACATGTTCTTAAATTTGGACCATATGATCTCCTCACATAAGAGAATCTAACCATATGACAAACTATTCCTATAACCCTCACATGTGTGAGATATAACTAAATTAAAATTCTCACTCATATTTTTCTACCATAAAGCCAACAATGTCAAAAACTTGTCTAGAAGACCAACTTTGAACTTGCATATCTATTATTGCACTTTGGCACTTGATCTAAAAGTTAGTGAAAATAAAATAAGATCAAAACTTAACAAAACCATATAACTATCTTTTTTTGAAACATCTACATGTGCAATATATGCCATCATCAAATTGTTTACTCGATTCTTTCTTGCCTCATGCAAATTTGGCTAAGTATGGTAAAACACTATCAAAATTTTTGAGATCCCAACTTTACACCCATATATCTTTGACTAAAATTAGGAACATGACCTAAAACTTAGTACATAGTAATTAGGGACTAATTTTATCACAAACATATGACCAACTCCCCCTGAATCATCCACATGTGGTAATGGTGACATCAACAAACTGCCTACTCAAATTTCCTGCCATTGGACCCAAAATGTCTAAATGAGAAAAATGATGAACTGGGTGAATTCCACTCATGCACACAAGCTCTCCAAGCATTATTAACTTCTGATAGGACCCTTTTCACATGATAAAACCACCATACTAATATTTAAATATCTCTAACCATGCCAAAAATGAAGATCAACCAAGCCAACTTCAAGCATACTAGGACAAGCACATTACACACTTTGTCATTATCACTTAGGCTATAAAATCACTTCATCCACTCACTATGGAACCTTTATTAAATGACCATGACATCATTGAAAACTCTCCAACAATCTCCCCCTTTGTCATTGACATCAACACCCATCAATATAGAAATATACAACTCACCTTTCTTCTCTCTTTTCAAACACTCTCATAATAGGAACTTTCTCCCCCTTTGACATAATGACAAATTGGATATTATATTATCTTGAGGACCTAAAAATACCACCAACATGATAGGACCACCTTATAAATATTATATAAACTCCCCCTTACCTTGACCCTACTTTCGGTTACCTTGACAACTTCTTCTTACTCCATGCCAATACCCTCTTCAACCAAGAATTGTAACCAATGAATAAAGAACACATAAAAATAAATAGAACATAATGGAACTGATCAATAAACATATGAGAGGTACTCCCTGTAATATCTATAAGACATTACACCACTTAAGCATCTTCAGATCTCCATACATCATGAAGAATCACCATATAAGCTTACTAGCCTTCTCTCTCAAACCACCTCAAGGACCACCAACATAACTTAATGACACACACCAAATAATATACATGATTCAATGAGAAAGAAGGAGTCAACAAAGAGGAGGAATCTGAAAATAGTAAATAAGAAACTGAGGAAAATTAGAAAGTGTTGGAGGAAGATATTGTCCAGGATGGCCCTGTTGAGGACCCTGTTTCAAGAAACGAAAGGGAAAATACAGTTCAGGATGACAATCAAGAAATGGACATGTAAATTCAAACTGGAACAAAAGAATAGTATCAAAGGGGCTGAGAGGATCACTTTGAAGAAGGCATGAATAGTCCCAATAAGAATTCTGAGGAATGGAGAGAGAGAAGGCAGAATGATGGAAAGCACACACCTATGAGTTGGGTTAATTACAAAGCAGAGGCTTCTCTCCAACTTGATTCTTGGATGTGTAAGGAGATTGAGGATCTCAAAAGGAAAGTGGAAATTATGGAAGATAACTAGAAAGTTGCATGGAACAAAATTAACAACATGGAAAATAGATAAGAGATATCCCAGTCAAGCTCAAAGATTATGAGAATAACCTTCGGGAACTCATTAGGGAGAACAAAACGAAAATGGAGGAAGTAACGTCCAACATTTGTGCTGCAACTGTCAATATTGGAAAAAGAGCTAGAGAGGAGACCAAATCTTTAGAGGGGCCTAGCAAAAGGATGAGACAAAGCACAAGAAATAAGGCTACACAAGAGGGAGCCAAGCTGGCAGCAACTACCACTCAGGATACTGTTGTGAAAGGTACAGAAATTGTGAAAATAATTTTGGAACTGGAAGAATAGTCTGGTTCTTCTTGCTGGTTATGTTTTCTGGTCCTGTTCTCTGGTTTCTTTTTGTAATCTTCTTTCTATGGTGTAGCTAGATCTATGTTAAATTTGGGTTTTGACCAGTGGTCTCTCTAGTGGTTTCAGGTCCATTTAAAACCTGTTTTTGCTACTTCTCTGTAGTAGTTTTTAGGTTCTGCCTATGGAAGTTGAAGCTTTATCTTTCTTTCCTTGTACTTGGTTTTTGGGATCCCATCAAAACCTATTTTTACCTTTATCTAAAATATACATGATTCAAAAACCTTGAGAAATCACCTTTAAATCCTCATGGCTTGATCTATTGGATAAAATAAACAAAAATCACTCTTCTCACTAGGCATGTTTAGTCTCCTTGTAGCTCTACCTATTACTTGTAGATCCCAAAATTTTCATAATAAACACCATCAAGACATAAAATTTCATATCTAAAGCACTCTAATATTCCCCTTCAATAATTTTTTTTTCAAAAATTAGATCATCT
The DNA here is from genome assembly GCA_037957365.1 of Torreya grandis. Classification (NCBI taxonomy): domain Eukaryota; kingdom Viridiplantae; phylum Streptophyta; class Pinopsida; order Cupressales; family Taxaceae; genus Torreya; species Torreya grandis. The sequence continues at coordinate 146,137 of JARHVA010007274.1, read as the reverse complement.
TCTACTATATACTTCCTTCACAAACCAACTTGCCAATTAGGTCTCCATCTTGATAAAAGCAAGAATAATTTAAAAAATAGAAACTTTCAAATATATATGAATCTTTATTTTAAAACCCATTTTTCCCATTAAATATACTATGAATCCTCATACTTCAAATCATAAGGCAAACCACTTTTATATCATAGCCCAAAATACTATAATTTCAAAATAGAGTCAACAAATCTCTTTCTAGTCAATGTCTACCTCTAAAACTTCTTGTACACCTAGACACAACCATTATGCACTTATATAAAAATATCTTAGATTCCACACCTTTGGGAACCCATACATCCTATAACCCATTTTAGGATCTACATATTCTTAAGCACAAATTAGGAAACCTGAGAGCAAACAGAAATCTCCAATTTGACTTCAACATACCTTCAGACCATAAAAGCACTAGGATCACATAAAAAAAATCACAAACCTTTCTAAGAACCAAAATCTTCTTGACATTCCATCAATCTTATTAATCCACCTGGAACGACCCATTTTGACCCTATACTACAGCTCCTTCATAAACCTCTAGATCAAACACATGAACTTGTTACTCCCCCTTAAGTAATAACCTTCTAAGATCAATAAAAGTCTCTGTATAGATTGGAAATAATATCTTGAGAACACAAACTTACCTCTCCACTAAAAATGAGTCTCTCAATAAGCATAGATAGAGACATCCTTTGCACCACAATGTTCTAAAACAAAGTGAAGCTAGGAGTTTCCCATAATTCCTCATAATCCTTCTCCTCCTTAGTTGTTGTTATTATTATTATTATTATTATTATTATTATTATTATTATTATTATTATTATTATTATTATTATTATTATTATTATTATTATTAGGCTTAATATAAATAACATGCTCATCCATTATAACATTATCCTTCTTTTCTATGATTGGATTGATAGTACATGGAGATAACATAGATTCATGACATTCCTTTTCATTTGAAGAATCAACTTTATAGCTTGAAATCTTATCACTAGGCATAGACAATTGATGTACTTTAAATAATAATATCTCAAAAATATAATGATGTTCACTTGGATCCATAAAAATCTCATAACTTGCCTCAAATAGCACTTTGGTCTTCTCCTTGAGCTTGGTCTCTTCATTCTCAACATGAGTAGACAATGAGATCCCTTGGCACTCTTCAAATTTTTCAGCATTCTCCACCATAGAAAATAGATTACTTATACAAAAATACTCATCATAATTCATACTTAAAAACTTTAGCTACCATGAGTTAACTTTCCTTCTTCCTTGCACTCTAAGAGCCTGATTGAACTCATTATGTCTTGTAGACCTTTGATTGCAGAATCTAGCAATGTGAACCTTCTATTGACACATGAAGCACACTATACCTTTTGTAATAGTTGTATCTTGCCTTAACTTATTTGGATAGAAATTTTCAATGTGTAATATGTCATGAAAATTTAACCACTTAACTTTATTCACACCTTTTGACTAATTAGCCCCATCATAGTCCCATGTAAACTCATTCTTAGCAGGTCTTCTACATTATTTATCTCTATGCCCAAATTGATTAAAAGTATAACACTAACCATTAAAATTTACATACATCATAGCATTTGTCTATCTAATCTAATTTTTCTTTAATCTATTTGCACCATCATTCCTTGTCTAATGATTTGTATTTAAAGGTTGATTGTCCTTGTTCACATTAGTCATCATCTTATCTTGAGTTGCATTCTCTGGTTCTTCTTTATATCCAAGACTAGTATTATTACTTGCATGATTTTGATCATTAATAATGTTTTCTAGATCACTTGAGATCTTTTAAATTATCAAAAATGATATTACCTTACTAGATATCTTCTCTAATTTAGATTTCAAAGACTCATTTTCAATTACATACTTTGCACAATCATCTTCTTTAGCTTTTAGGCTTATAGATAAGATTTCCAATTGACAACTGAGATGCTTGACCATATCTTCATTCTCCTTGGCATTTTCATCCATTTTTTCCTTAAACACACTAAATTTATCCTCAAATTCCTTGAGTTTATATTTCATATTCTTATTGATATTCTTCTCAATATTTAGTTCTTCATGAGCATTTGTCAATGCAATCTCATAGTCCACCTCATCTTCATCATCATCTGAATGACACCAAGTAGACTCATTTTTATGTGAGAAACTACCTTCCTCATCCATGAATAGGTCTTCATCCTCAACATGACCAACATCTTCATGATCATACTCTGAGTCACTAACTTCACTCTCATCTGATGAGTTGCACTCTTCTTTGGTGTAAAGACTCTTCATGTCCTTGAAATACTTATTCTTGTTGTCAAACCTTATGAATCCCTTTTTGATTTTATCATACTTCAATGATCTCTTTCCATCATCATAACCTTGATAATTCTCTTCATCATCATCTTTATTATACTTAAGAGGGATCTTATTAGAAATATGTCATATCTCACCATAATTGAAGCATTTGAGGGGTAGTTTACCTTTATACATACTTGAACTTATTCTCAATTTCCTTGAAATCAATGAAATTAGTTCAACCTCATCTATATCATAAATTTCATCCTATTTGGGTTTCTTACTTTTGAACTTCTTCTTTAGATTCATCTCAGTCTTGAATGTTGCTTCCTTCTTTGGTGGTATACCATAATTCTTTCTCATCTCATAGACAGGAAGGGTGTCATGCAATTAATCCGTCTTCAACTAAGTAAGGTCATGAATTTATTCTTTATAAGACACCTTTAGATCAAACTTGAGGGATAGATAACTTAATAACTTTTGAACAATAGTAGCCTCTTCAAGGTTCTCTCCAAGACCTATGATGATGTTCACAATCTCATCAACTCTCTACAGAAAGGATGCCACATAATCTTCTTCATTCATCTTGAGACTTTAAAATTGACTTTTTTGAGTCTATAACTTATCAAGATTGACATTTGAGTATCCTTCATAAATGATATAAATTTTTCCCCATATCTCTTTAGTATATTTACAATAGATTACCTTGGTGTATTCAGTCTTTGAAAGACCACAAGTGATAGAATTCATTACCTTAGAATTATTCTTAAATGAAATCTTGTTTGTAGCACTAGATGGAGTATAAGGAATAATATAACCATCCACAATAGATTTCCATACATCAAACCTTAGGGACATAATGTATGTCTTCATCCTCATACTCCAAAAAGCATAATTGGATCCATTAAACATCAGTGCTTGCTTAGTAGAGAAACCTCCTTGATGACTACCCATATTGTACCTTGGATCACCTTCAAGCTATTAAGACTTTATAAAAGGACCTGATATAATATTTTAGTCATATAAAATGCAAAATTGGATGACTTAGGCATGGATAATGACACCCAATCCATAGGTCCTCTTTCTTGCTCACACAACCCTTCTAGGCTATTCTTTCACTAATTTCCAATCATCCATAGCCGTCTGAAATTAGCTCTTTCAGACCCAGGAAACCCTTTTAGGCCCATATATATTCCCGTAGGTCTCATACCCTTAATAAAATAGTGCCCAAATTATATAGGAGCACTAGAACCCAAGGTGTCCTATTTTTGGATCTATTCTCTAAGTGCATTTTTACCTCTAACAGTTAGATTTTCTTAAATCATTATATTTTTCCCTATCATCCTAATACAAGTTCATTTGACCCATGATCATTAATTACCCTATAAAATTCCATTCAAAGTCCATTTATAAGGGTTGACACCCATTTAGAATAAAAAAGTAAGATCACAAGTAAGTACACTCAAGCACTCTTCCCTATTCTCTAGATATAGCCTTCCAAGAGAATTTCAAGCTTATTCAAGTATTCATACCAGTCCTTAGTCATCTAGTTTCACATCTATTTACATACACCACACATAATTTCACCAATCACTTCAATGGGAGAACTACATTAGCTTGATCCCTCTTTTGAGTATTGGTATGTAGGTAGTGTGCCCACACACAGGGTCTAAAGTGCATCCAAATTATCCTTTACATACTAACCCCTTCTCTCTTTCCAAAATTTCCATTCAAGTTCAAGCATAAATATATCTTAAGGGTTTTGAAGACTAAATTAGACACATAGTGAGCTTTATAGGCTTTTAGGCCTCAAAAATTCATAGATAGGGTAACATAGGCCTACCGAATAAAACCTAGAAAGATTTCAGTCTCAGGACAATAGTGTTGGAATAGGACTACAATGTCAGATAGTAGGGTGTCCAATTTTGATGCTTCTATCCAACCTAAAAATGAAGTTTAGGAACCTTTTCCAGCCTATTTTCCAGTCTTGATCCTCTAGTATTAAGCCCTATCTCAATCCAAATCAACCAGAATAATCTAATTTCTATTTTCTTTCACTTCCTACTATATTTAGAAAAGGTAAAAATATTATCTATTTACACAAATTATTAGGTTAAATAAAGCATATTATTCATTAATTTACATTGCTCAGACCCATTTGTTATTTAGGAATCAAACACCTAATTTCCTAAAATAATAAAACATTTGGTGAACCTGACTTCAATTTTTTGCAAAAAAAAACCCTAAAAACCCTATGGATAATTATTTATAATTTTTTTCCATAATTTCATATTTTTTTGTGAATTTAAAAATTATAAATCTACCAATTAATTTCAAAAATATCACAAATTTTATTCAAACCCTAGTTTTTACATACTAGGTCCTTTTTGCATACAAACACATTCAAAACACTAGGAAAAATATATTTCTAATTTTAGAAATATTTTTTTATTTTTCTTAAATTTTTCAAGAAAATTTCTACAAATTTTAAAATTAATTTTGAAAAAATTATTCAAAACCCTAGTTGCATCAACTAAACTCCCAATTATATTATATTGATTTTCACATCATTTTCTAAAATTTTAGTTGCATATCAAACTCAAAAAATAAATTTCAACATTAAAAATTCATATTGTTTTATGTAATTATTTCTAAAAAATCCCTAGTTGAATATACAATCACCTATTTTCTTCTTGAGGTATCACCTTACATCTATAATCAAATTGCAAAAATGATTCTTACTTATGTGCAAACTTTTCTTAAATTTATTGAAAATAACAAGTAAACCATGATGGGCCCTATCATGTACATGAATTGTGAAATCTATCATATGTTAGTACAAAGCTTCATCCTCTACATTTCATGCTTAATTTTCATAATTAGAGATGATATTACAAAATTTATTGCTCAAATTGTACAATATTTCAATATTTCTTTTGCATACTCTTTATCTCTCATGAGGAATAATGTCCAACTCTATTTTGATAAACATGATATAAATATTATGTCACAAGTTAGAGCTCTTTATGCATTCATGCACAAATTCATGCTTTCTATCCCTTGCTTTATATTTATCACATGGACAAAATTTCAAGTTTATCATGCTAAACACATTAGAAATGTCATAGCACATGCAAAAGTTTCTTATGCATTCATGCACAAATTAATATTTTCTATCACTTTCTCTCTATCTCTTATATGGAAATTGTTTCAAGTTTATCTTGCAAAACACATTATAAATATCATTATTCAAGTCAAAGTTTTCTATGCATTAATGCATAATTCCATGTTCTTTATCCCTTTTTTTCTATCTATCATGTGGAATATTATTTATAAACATATTATTATGCATGGTTTCTACTTAGATGTATCTAACTCTTTAGCTAATTTTAAGAATGTCCCTATCACTACTAGACACAAGCAAACACTAGTGGTTATATCTATCCCTCCTCTCTTCAAACTTGGTTCATCTAACTTTTATCCCACACCTACTACTAGCTCTATGCCTATAGTAGATTATGTGGTACATGATATCACCCAAGTTTATGAAGATAGGTAGGTTGATTACACCCATCATTATAGCTTTGTCACTTAGGTTAACACCCATTCTGATCTAGTTTTAGATCCTCCACCTATTACATTTCTTCTTCCAATCTAGATTCAACCACAATAGAGACCTTCATTGCCAGCATAGAGAGTTCATACACCTACATAGTTTTAAGATTCTAGATATATTTTAGCTACCATATTCACACCTAGGGTAGTCTCATTGAGATCTCATGCATCTACACATAAATCACATGTTTAGAGAGATTCTCCTACTACTAGATGGTTCCCTAATATCCCTACAGTTGCATCCACTTCTCAAAGTTATAAGGGGACCCCATTGTTGGTTCCACTATAGATATTTTAGAGAATTTACAACATATACAACTTTTAGAGCCATAGTCTCAGTATTTCCATCATGCTTCACATTCATGCGTGATTTCACTCCTTGATAAAATACAACATGATAAGGAGTCTCCCATGAGACTCATTGGTTAGTATCATTTCTTAGCAATATTACTTGTACATTATTTCTTTTCAGCATTGATTTTACATAATCTCTTTTACTTGATTGTACATATCTTATATAAAAATACAAAAAATAATATAAAAATCTCAAAATACAAAAAGATTCAGATATATAAAATATACCAAAAACACTTTGATTGTATTCATCATCCATGATTTACATTACTACTATCATGATAGGGCTTACATTTATTGTTTCATGCTATTATATGTTTTTTTTTTACATTACCATGCTTCTCTTGATTTTCTTTGAGTGTGTGTAGTGACACCCATCTACTTAATTTCCTCATTTTACCCATTGAGGGGGAGCTCCTACTTCTATATTCAAGACATACATCGATATACATACCCACTAGGGGCATCTTTTACATGACTACACCAGCTAGGTTATGTCATTCCTACACTATACACTCTGAGTTATCATGCTGATATACATTACTTTATAGCTTACAAAAAATATTATATCAACATTTCACGAGTATCTAGCACTTTTTTATCTCTTATCACATACCTAGTATTTTACTACACATGTTTTTCATACTTTCACATTTGCTTTGATTAGTTAAATGTGCCTGTATCTTTCTAGCTATTACATGTTTTCTCTACTTGCTTAGCATAGCTTGTGTGGTTGCATTTTCTAGTTCATGTTTGAGTCTTTCTTATACCTTAGGACATTTTCCAATGTCCTTTGATTTTATTCATGTATTTTCCTTAGGAAATTTTCCAATGACCTTTTATTTTACTCTTTATGTGCATATGGCTCTTGTGCCAACTTTTCATATTTCATTTGTATGTATATGTGGAATTTGAACATGGCTCCCATGCTTATTTTCTAGTTTGAGTGACATGTGCCTATGTCCCTTATTTGCATGACCCCTTGGCCATACTTGTATGCTTCTTGCTTCTTAATTGTTTCTTACTTGATATTTTAATTTTCAATGTGTGCAATGCCATGATCCATATCATGCATTTCCCTTGCTTTCTTGGATGCCATGATAGACATCATGCTTCATCCCTCCAACTAAAAACTAATATGTAACATTTATAGCTTAGTAATTTGTACATGATTTCACATTTTTATATCTATCTAGGAATACCCCTATTGATCTAAAAATATATCAATACAAGCATTGCTATATATTAAAACATATTATCAAATATCAAATGCAATAGCATATATATATACATCTTAACACACTTGTAGGACTCTTTTCTTTCGAGAGAAGCCATTGTAGTTTCATAATTCCTACCCTCAAAAGAGGGGAAATAAAATAGGGGTTTTGTCACAGAGACCAAAGCTCTTAACAGTCAAAATAGCAGCATTCAGAGCACTTAGTATAGAATCTAGAGGTCAAACTAGTCAAAATAGAGCAAAAAAATAGTGATAGTTCCAGATCAGTAACTAGTTTTCACACTGGACAATAATGCTAGAAATAGAAAGTAACACCAAACATAGGTGTGTCCACATTTTGTAACTTATTTCAAAGAATAAAAACACTCAAATTTTCCAAAAATAGACAAAAATTTTAGTTTAGGGATAGTTTTTGTACTTCTAAATCAGTCATATTCAATAATTTATTATAGTTTTCTTAGATATAGGGGGTTATCATGTACCGCATGATGGTTCTCAATTATATTTTAAATTAGGTAGTTGTCATAACTTATAAATCAAAATCCATATTCTAGACATTAGTGATTGGGGGAAATGTGCATAGCACATTGATCTTCTTTTATTTTGTATTTTAGTTTATTCTAAGCATTCTCAACAATTGCATGCCTTACTCTGTCTACAGGTGGTTGGCATAATTTTTGAGCTAAAATTTCATACAAGTTTAAATTTATAAGTACCCATGTATAAATTTGGATTTCATATAAGCCTAGTACATTATTTTTGGAGTGGATTTCATATAAGCCTAACTTCCATCTTTCAAAATAGCCAAGAGTGGCCTAGTTTCTACCATACATTCAGGGTATCCATGCCACATTATCATATTTCCATCACATATATGGGCTCCATGATCCATTTCATATGGCATCTATTATATACTAGTATCACTTTATAACTTCACTTCATATGGAAATGATGGAGCCAAAGGGCTAGCCTTTGTATTCTTGAGCCACCTATTCAGAGGGATTGAACACACAATCTAGACATCGATTAGCACAAACATGATTTTTTAACTTTATTTAGTTGGTGATGATGAAGACAAAGGGATATATTTTTCATTCTTGATCCACCTTATAGGTAATTGAGCACTCAGCTCCATTCATGATATTACTCTTGATTTAACACATAATCAACACAATCTAACACAATCCAGTATCACAATAGGTTTTATATTGGTTCACATACTCGATGAGGTGTATTCATTCTTTTCTCTTCCTCTTACTCAAAATTTTTATGTTCTTATTTTAGATATAGCATATCTAGTAATAATTTATCTACTTTATGTTTTCATTTAAAGATTCACACTTCACAGCATGCTCTCTCTCTACGTACATCCAAATTCACATAGTTTAATGAGTTTCTCCCTTACAGGTAAGTTTAGGTATGATTTTTCTTCCTTTATCCTAGTATTTCACTTTGTTACATAATTATAATAAAGGGGGGGGCGTGAAATGTAGTCATATAAAATGCAAAATTGGATGACTTAAGCATCGGTAATGACACCAAATCCATAGGTCCTCTTTCTTGCTCACATAACCTTTCCAGCCTATTCTTTCACTAATTCCTAATCATATATAACCTTCTAGACTTAGCTCTTTTAGACCCAAGCAAACATTTTAGGCCCAGATCTATCCCCATAGGTCTCATCCCCTTAAGACAACAACACCCAAATTAGACAAGAGTGTTGGAACCCATGGTGTCCTCTTTTTGGCACTATTGTCCAAATACATTTTTACCTCTAACGATCAAATTTTCTCAAATATTTATCTTTTTACCTATTGGCCTAATACAAGTTCATTTAACCCATGATCATTAATTACCCTATAAAAGGCAATTTAAATTACATTTATAAGGATTGACACTCATTTAGAGGAAAAAAGCAAGGATATAAGCAAGTACACTCAAGCACTCTTCCTTATTCTCTGTATATAGCCTTCCAAGAGCATTTTAAGCCTATTCAAGCATTGATACCAGTTCCTCATCATCTAAAGTACATCTAGTTTTTCATCTAGTTTCATACATCAAACTAAATTGTACCAAGTACGTCAATGGGAAAAATACATTATCTTGATCCCTCTTTGGAGTATTGGTATGTAGGTAGTGTGCCCATACACAAGGTGTGAAGTGTATCCAATATATCATTTACTCACTAAATCCTCTCTCTTTCCCAAATTTCCATTCAAGTTCAAACATAAAGAGATCCTAAGGGTTTTGAAGACTAAATTAGACACACAATGAGCTCCATAGGCTTTTAGGCTCCAAAAATTCATAAATAGGGTAACACAGGCCTATCAAACAAAACCTAAAAAGCTTTCAACCTCAAGATAATAGCATTTAAATAAGACTACAATGCTAGATAGTAGGGTGTCCACTTTTTATGCTCTTGTCCAACCTAGAAATAAAGTTTAGGAACCTGTTCCAACCTATTTTATAGTCCTACTCCTCTAGTATCAAGCCTTGTCTCAACATGGATCAACCAGAATAAGCTAAGTTCTATTTTCTTTCACTTTTTTATATATTTAGAAAAGGCAAAAATAATATCCATTTACATAGATTAGTAGCTTAATTAAATCATATTATTCACTGATTTAAATTACTCAAACCCATTTATTATTTAGGAATTAAACCCCTAATTTCTTAAAATGATAAACTAGATACCAATTATTAGAGGTATAATCACTAAGAGGGGGAATCAATGAGCCCAATTATTTAAATTACAATTGCATCCCTTTCAAACTATTAAAAAATCAGCATATATCAACTTGATCAAGCAACATTAACAAGATATCTCATTCATTCAATGCATACACAAGATCAAACCTATAACACATAGTTCCTATGGGAACCCATCATGGGGAATAAAATATACTCTCAAGACTTAAACACATGGACTACTATCCTATAATAAATTAAAAACAAGAGACTAATCAACTCCTTTAGACCAACAAACCTTGATCATATCATCCTGACTAGAGGTATTTAGTGAAACACATGTTTCACAAGGAGCAACTACCCCTAAGTAAGATCAAGTCTTTTATACACTCCTTGAATTGAAAACCTCAACCTTATAACTGATGTCTTCAATAAATGATGATAGATCTTTGTTTATCTAACCTTTTCACAAACTCTCTATCTCATAGAAGCCTCTCACATAGGTATGCCACAATCTCTCTCCCTCTTTACTCAAACTATCCTCATATTCACACTTAGACCTCTTCACATATCTTGAAACTACAAGATAAATATTTGGACATCAAAAATATGACCTAAAATTCATACACATAGTCTTTAATCTGATCTACTTATTAACTCATCAACTAGGCACTCTATCTCTCCTCTACTCCATAATTATCACATCCACCTGACACAAGTCTCTCTCACAAGTCTTCCACAAGCTTATAAACCATCACATTTGGTTTCAATATATATAGATCATTTTTGAACTATCAAGTTCATAATATTTTATTTATCAGTCACAATTCATTCACCATTAAGGGATCTATATGGGTCACACTTAAGCACAACACACTTTCAAATAGGCCTAAGTCACCTTTTAGGTCCTATGGAGACCCATTCACCTCTTTGACATTTGTCTAGGTAAGATAAGAACATATGAAAACTTTATAAATATATTTACCTGGGTCCTCCTTAATTTATAACAACCATCATAGTACCCTTTTGCTTAAGCACAATCTGTTCAAACAACATTTGTGCACATAGTCATGATGAATGAATACACAATCAACTTGTAAACCTTTGTTCATACTACATAGATTATTCAAACATTAATAATGCACATGGATCATATTCATGGAGTCTAAAACACTCCCCAATATCCAATTCATCATGACATATTGAAATAACATCATAACAAGCGCTAATAACCTTCTTGAGTTACTTTTAGAACATGCACAAACACATAGTCAACTTTTAACCTCAATATATTTGACTATAAACAATAAAATATTCAAATCTATATTTATATATTTACCTTAGAGTCCTCTACCACTTTAATTTTTATACCATGCAAAAATTCATTATTGATCAAAAGATATGGTCTAAAAACCACAGACTAGTTTTTTCCTTTATTAAATTTAAATATTCAAATGTAAATAGTCACAATTAAACATCTAACATTTGACCTTATCTCATTTAATCTATAAAATTTAAATCAACATACTCCATCAATATTCATATATCATTTGGGTCTTTATCATATAGTGATGACCATTCGATCTTGCTCAGAACCCCCATGATCATGACATGTGGCACCTTCATATGCCTTCTAAGCACTTTATTGTTAAACATCAAGAACTTGTCATCATCTCACTCAATACATACCATTGATATATATTTGTATAAACTCCTATGAAATATTGATCCTTGAAATAAAATCAATATTTATCTCTACCTAACATTAAACATTGAAGACTTAGCAACATCTCACTACTTCCTAACTTCTTAGAGTAACACACTATGTTGATGTTGCTTGAACTGTAACTTATGAAAAAATAACTAAGTACGAGAACCTTGCTTATCTACCTATAAGGCTAAATTTTTATAGTCATATCTTTACCTCGTTCATTTGCATGTTCTCAAATTTAGACCATATGATCTCCTTACATAGGATAATCCAACCATGTAACAAACTACTCCTAAAACCCTCACATGTGTGAGATATAATGACATTAAAATGCTCACTTATATTTTTATATCACAAAGCCAACTATGTCAAATATTTATCTATAAGGCCAAATTTGAATATGCATATCTATTATCATACTTTGGTGATTGATCTAAAAGTTATCACAAATCAACTAGGCTCAAAACTGAATAAACCCATATGATCATCTTATTCTAAAACATCCACACATGTGAGATATGCCATCATCAAACTACTTACTCATCTCTTTCTTACCTCATGAAAATTTGGCTATGGTAAAACACTATCAAAATGCTTGAGAGCCTAACTTTTCACACATATATATATGATTGTGCTTAGGTGCATGACCTAATACTTAGTGCTTATCAACTAGGTACTAATGTGATCATAACCATATAACCAACTCCCCCTGAGTCATCCATACGTGGTAATGTTGATGTCAACAAAATACCTACTCAAATTTTTACCATTGGACTGAAAATGTCTAAATGAAAATAATGATTAATTGGGTGAATTCCACTCATGCATACAATCTCTCCAAGTATTCTTGGCTTCTGATAAGACCCCTTGCACATGCTCAAATCACCATACTGATCCTTGCACATCTCTAACCATGCCAAAAATGAAGATCAACCAAGCCAATATCAACCATACTAGGACAAGTACATTAAACACTTTTTCATTGTCACTTAGGCTATCAAATAACTTCATCCACTCATGAAGATGCCTATATGACATTTCCATGACATCATTAACAACTCTCCAACACTTTTATTCTATCATTTTTTTCTTCTAACTTCTAAATTTTGTTCTAAACTTTATTCTTAACTACAATAATCTCATGAAGGGGTATAGGAAAAGAAGGAATATCCCTTGTGGGTCCTTCAATATATATAGTTATTTCCCTTGTTTCCCTCTATATAGCTTATATGGAAGTTTGAAACTCATCATTATAAGTTGTCAAATCTTTTATGCAAGTATGTTGTTGACTAATAAATGCATTCTTACTAGTAATAAAGTGTTTTAAATTATTATTCTAATCATCTTTATTAGAAATAGAATTTTGTAGACTATCAATTTGAGCATTCTTATTTGCAAGGTAATTTTATAAGGTGTTAAGTTCATGAGATTAGAAAAACAATTAATTATGAATTCTAGTCTATTAATTATTAAATATAATGATTATCACTTCTTATGCTCGAACGTAAGAAACAAAATCTTCATATCACCTTTCAAAACTATAAATGGTTTTGTCCTTACCTTATAATGTTAATTAGAAAAAATATAGTTCCACTTTTTGTTGTCAAATAGTTTTTTCATGTCGTGATAGGGTTATAACATGCTACAACTCTTTATCTCCATAAATAGGCTGAGGAGAAGATGAAGCTTCTTCTATAAGTGGAGATTTACCTTTATCAACTTTGGAAGGTAAGGGTATTTCCCATTTTTAGATACAATCTCTTGTATAGGGGTTTGTGTTTCTTTAACTATTTATTCAACATCATTAACTTTTATGGGAGATCTTAAACTTTACAAAATTTCATCTTCTTATACATCACTTTTTTCTTCTTCCTAGAGAATCAACCTATGACTTTTCCATGGTTTGATTGATGGAGTAGGGTTTTTTTAATGAAACCCTCATTTTTATTTTTGACCTTCGATGCAACATCTTTGGATTTGAAGGCATCGAAGATGGACATTCCTCTATTCTTGGTATCATGGAAGGAGGAGAAATAGAACATTGTGATTTTTTTCTAAGAATTTAGAGTGATTCTCATAGAAATGAAGACTAAGTTATCTCACCCTTAGGTTTTTTTAGAAAATGGTTATAAAAAATGAGGTAAATTAAACCATGATGTTTAATTGACCGAGTGCCCATTTTTAGTTTATGAGCTACATTAATTATAACACAATGAAGAAAAGATGGTATGTTTACCTAACATTTAGGTTAGGTGGCTCCTTTTCTCAAATGAATGAGAAGTTTCATAGTGTCACCACCAACCATAGTGAACTATCCATCATATGTGAGGTATTTCATGACCTAATATATGACATTATACCAAAGAGGTGGAAGACTATCTCAAATTATTATGTTGATGTGGGTTTTATGCACACCACAACTTTAATGAGGTAGCCTCTAATAGTTCAAGATCTTAATGGAGGTAAACTCAACTCTAGGGAATGAGTCATAGGTATGTGGTCTTTGACAACCTATTGATTGAATAGTTGGTAGGACATGTAGGTTGTTAACAAGGTTTTTTGGATGGAGGTGTGGCTTTCTAATAGGGTAAATTCCTACATGAGTTGATGGGTGACTAGATTTTAATCTAGAGTGGGTAGATCTTTGTAACAAAACACAAAATATGGTAAGGTAGGTTAGAAAATAAATATTTTTGGGTCACAAGAATTACTTCCTTGGATGGTTTCTAGATAGACCTATATTTTCTTAAAACCATTGCCTATTGCTAGCAATAATTGCACACATGTAAACAGACACTGCTAGGAAGTCTAAGGGAATAGAGGTGTAAGAAGTCCACCATCCTTAGATAAAGGTTGCTCTTATTGGGGAAACTATTTGACACCATTCAATTAGGATATTATGGCTCAAGATACTAAATTATCTAAGGTAGTTATAACACACACTTATAAAACTACACAAAGGAAACACAAATACACATCCAAAAGTATGATTCAATCTAACTTGACTAATTTAATAAATACATTCACCAATATTTAATCTAACTTGATGAAAGAGCCATATGGTTGATTTACTTTGTTCACATGGGGTTCCATCTCAACCTTCATAAATTCCATTGCCTCAAATAATTATAGCATTTATAATTGTCATCCTAAACCTCTACTTTGATACTTGTAGGAATATGCATTGTGCTAGATTATTCTTTGAGTTGTTCAATCTGTGCTCACAATTCTTGTACTTCTTCTTTTATCTCCTATCAAGATAAATATGTGCCTTCATGGATGGCCACCACCACATCCTTATGCGCTTGATTTAGGTCTAAAATATTCTCTTCATATATAGACTCCCCTAGATACCTATTCTACCTCTTAGTGAGGAGAACACTGGATGTCGTTATTCAAGGATGATGCTTGTACCCTAGTCATCCTCAAATTTTATCTTATTTACTCTTTGGATTGAAAAAATTGGGGGGTCAAACAAAGTGGACACAAAGGGGATCTCAATGACCTTATAATCTAGCATTTGACTCCTCAAATCTATGGCCTAAGGTATAATGTTGAGGGGTGTATCAGTAGTTATAACAACAATTTCTTGCTTATCTTCCTCTTCATCTTTCTTATGTTTCTTACTAGCCTTTATCAAGACATCAGAAAAAGAAGGCCATATTAGTTTTTACTAGTCTAATCCTCCAACTTGAGGAAGTGGGTAGACTAAACCTATGTGATTTTTTACCTTCTTTACCATACTTGTGCTAGTTATTATGGTTTCTTATGTATAAGTGGAAGTGGGGAGTAGAAGGGAGAGTTGTGTAGATTGGACATGAAGTTGGGGGGTGGCCTAAGTGGTCTTCACTTTCCTAATTGAATTTTTCTTTTTGTGAAGTCTCATAGAAAAAGTACCAATAGGTATAGAGGGAATAGCCATGAGAAATGGTGTGGTAGTGGTAATAGAGGGATCAATGGTGGTTGTGGAAATGGAACGAATGGACATAGAGGTGAAAGGAAATAAGGGGGTGGATGTAGTAGAAGGAATGGGGAATTATATAGAAGAGACATATACTAATAAATGATAGAAATTAAGGTTAAAGGGAAACTAGAAAAGGTATGTGTACCTTAAAGATGAAGCTCAATATGATCCTCCTAAAGACTCATAGCTTTGGATGTCTCCAACTCAACCTCTTCATCTAAATAATTTGTTATATCTTTGATGATAACCAAATATTCTATCAATTTTTATGAATTAGAAGGTGGAATAGGCAAACCTTGAGATGTATGCACTATTGGGCTACATGTGGGAGTCTTGGGATTCTAGGTATATACAAATGGAGTCTTTCCTTAAATGAGAGAGCCCTAGGAGGTAGATGAAATTATTTGTGTAGTAGCTACCCCAATAGATGAAATAATAGATACATGAGTATAGTCATATGGACTTGACCAGTGCTAATATTAGGCATCTCTTACATCTTATCCTCATCCTCATCTAAGTCCAAACTGATAGGATCTCCTCTTTCTCCCTTTGTATATGCACTAGTCTTAAGGAGCATTAATTCTCTCTTTACTAACTTCAATTTCAACTTTAATGAAAGTCATTGAGATGAGGAAGCTTCCTACTCTCTAGATTGCCTCTCCAAAATTTTGAATGCTAACATCCTTTGGAGAGAGCTCTTCAACTATCCAGTTCCCTAGTGGAGATACTAGGTTTGGTTTGGATCATTATCAAATGATATTATTACATCCCAATAATTTGTGATCATTCTAGCACTTCTTCATCTGACTTGGCATTCATAAAAATAAAATCATAACAATAAAGTCGGTGTTAATAAGGAATGTTGAAACCATGAATATGCTATTGGATCCACCCATGGGGGTCCCAATCTCTACGTGTCATTATGGTAAGCCATATCAATTCTATTTTCCTCCAATATCTCTAAGATGTTTCCTCATGGTATATGTCATTCTGCCTATGGAAATCAAACTTCTAAAGAATAAGCCATTTTTATGCCTAGCGAGATCCTCCTCAATGTTGTTCTATAACTAGAAAGTAATCTCCTACTTAGCCACCTTATCAGGTACATAGATTGGAAGACATAGAGGCTCAACCTTATTTCCCTAGAACATGATGACTAAAGTCTAGATACATGAAAAAATCTCTTTTTCTACTCAAATTATTTATAATATTTTCTCTAGGATAAGTCATAGGAAAGCCATGAATGGCTTGCCACACTTGTGGGTAAATGTCTTCACATATCCTAAGCATATGCTTGTGGTAAGTTTATATGTGTAAGAAATAGAAGTGGTCATAAATTCTATTTTTTATGAAATCTATTGTTGGATCCCATATATTTCCCAAGTCCTTATAACAGGTTCCCATGACTATGTCTATTAACTATGAAATCATATAGAAATATCTCATGGAAGTGGGATGCTTATGCTTATGTATAATTTGATCTCTCAATATCAAACTTTTGACCTCCATCGGGGCATAGGTGGCTTCATGTGACAACATCATATAAATCAATGGTATCTAATCTAAATTTATATAATGGACATTGGGTATATCATATAATCTAATAAGCAAATCCATACCTATCTTAATTCCCATTCTAAATTTATCAATTGGAATCATTCCCTTCAGCTTCATTCCTTGCTAGGTGATAGATTGATTTGGGAGTAACCATGATGAGAGCACCTTTGGGATTGAGGTTTCTGATTTGAATTTCACCCAAGTGTTTTATCATAATAGGCATCTAGTATGCTGAGAGATAGATACATTTAAAAATCACTTTCAGAGATGCATGCAACCACTGTGTCTATAAGAGAATGCAACGAGTAAGCATAATATGATATTTTAATATAAAATAAAAAATACCTTAAGAGGTCTATACATGACAAAACTTCTAGTTTGGCTGTGGTAAAATGCAATCTTTGGCATTTGTATGCTAAAAGTTCCTAAATGAATAACCTTTCTACTAGTGTTGTTTCATCATCTAATAAAAACATGTTGACTAAATCAATATAATTTCAGAGTTGTGAGTATTTATGATACTTATATTTGAATACCTCCACATCAAATATAGTGTCTTTGAACTCTATAGAATCCTTGATTGAGGATATAGATGGAGGATATGTTCTCAAGAATGTTCTATATGTGGAAGCCATATTTGTGTTCTATATTGTTGAAATTCCATTTGATAGGCTACTATAGTCATACTAAAATGCAATTTGTAAAAATTAAGCATGACTTGTGACACCAAAACCATATGTCTCTCTTACTCGCTTACATAGCCCACTTAGGCATGTTTTCATTATTTCTTAGTCATTTAAAGCCTTCTAAATTCAGCCCCTACTCTCTTAGACTCCTCTTCTAAGAATATATATATCCCCTAGGGTCCCTTTCCACTTTTACAATAGCACCATAGGTTGGACTATAGCACTTTGACTTAGGGTGTCCGCTTTTTAGTGCTATTTTCCAAGTCTATAATAGCCTCAAATAGTTATATTTTCTCGAATCCTTATATTTTCCCTGTCAACCGAATGTGAGTTAATCTAACCTAGGATCACTAGTTTCCCTATAAAATCCCATTCAAAATGTCATTTATAAGGGTTATAAATCATTTAAAAGGCACAACCTATAAATATACTAAATCACACTCAAGTAAATCTACCTATTCTCTACATATAGCCAACCACTATTATTTCCAGCATATCCAAGCCCCTACACCAGTCATGAGTCATCTAAAGATTTACAAAATTCACATACACTTTCATTACATACATAATATTTCATAATACACATTCAAATTAGGAGAGATACATTAGCCTTGATCCCTCTTCAGAGTATTGGTATAAAGGCAACAATCCACACATAGGGTGTGATCACACATTTAGTACATATTACACACTAACCAATTTTTCCAATTGGATTTGAGATCACCTATCAAGCATGAAGAGGAAATAAGATCCTTGAAAGACAAAATCAATTACACATGAAGCTTCATGAATAACTAGGACTTGATATTTCAGGCACAGGGTCTCCTAGAGTAGCTGAATAGAACCCAAAAAAAGCTCATAAGGCTCAAACACTAAGTAATATAGTGCCAAAACTTAGAATAAAGTGTTGGACCTTTAGGTGTCCCATTTTTGGTGCTCTTATACAGGTAGAGAATATACTTATAGATCCTATTTTTGATAGTCTGCCTAGCCAAATCAACAATTTGTAGCCTCTATCTCCTTTGTCATAACAACCCCCTATAGAAACCTAACCTTATTCTATGCCACCAACTATAGCTATTACATCCTCATCTCCTAATGTGTCATCCCTTATGCAATAGATTAAATCTCTTCAATCCAAGGTGCAACATCTTGAGCAAGGTACCACTAGATCTACATAGGCATTTGACTCCTTCACTCTATTGCATATACCTTTGGCATGACATATAGTTGATGCACCCTTTCCACCTAGATTTTTACAACCTAAGATTAGTATTTACAATGGAAAGGGTGATCTAGAGACACATTTAAGAGCCCTTCACATAACATGTTTAGATTATGTACCACATGATTGGCTATTAACTAAATTATCTCTAAGGAGCCTCAAGGATTATGCATTACAATTGTTTTATAGTCTATTAAATTAGATGGTTAATGAATTCAATCCTCTTGCTGACATGTTCTTAGCACATTTCAGTATCAACATCAGTGATGAGGTTTCATATGCCCAAATTTCATAACAAAAATATAAATAAAATGAGCCTCTCACCAAGTATGTTTTCAGATACAAGACCATATTGGCTAAGATGACTAGCCCTATGGTAGATCAGGAGTTACATGACCTCTTAAAATAGAGTCTTCTACCAATTTTTCACAAGACAATCATGTTCAAATGTTATCTTCTTTCACTAAATTATTTCACACTTTGAAATAAAGAGAAATCAAACTCATTTCAATGGGTAAACTTAAGTACACAAGTGCACTAGATATAACTAAAAAGAGTAACAACAAAGCCCCATATAAGGTCAAATTCAATTATAGTAAAGGATTGACTCAATATATAGTTAATTTAGCTTTAGAGCCCTCACAGAGAGCCACTTTATTAGCACCTCTTTGGTGACCTTTTACAAATCTACTAGTTCCTCTAGCCAAATTTCTACAGTAGTTATTAGAATGTAAATCATATCTCTTCCTCTTATTAGAAAAATTGATCCAACAAAGGTTCTTCTATGGGGAGATGACTAGAATGCATTTTTTGACTATAATAGGGCACCAAGCCATACTAAAAATAGATGCATAGGTCTCAAGCATAAGATATATGATCTAATTAATGAAAATCAAATTGATCTAAACACTTTAGCTAAGCCTCCCCTAACCAAACCAATGAATGATAAGTCACTCAAAATATTTTCATATCTATTTCCATAGCATGGAAAGTTAGAGACATGGGACACATTAGGTGTACATCATGTATATTAGGCACATCCTCCACCAGTTACATACAAGACACTAGCAACTGATTCACATCCATTGAGCAACATGATTGGTACTTTTCATTTTAGAATTCTAGTTCAGCCTTCCATTTCCTTTTCCAAGAAAGAGATTATTGAGGATGACATAGATTATCACATGTTCTTCATTAGAGATTTTATTCATGGTCATCCCATTCATAGTGTTCTAATTGATAATGGATCTAGCTTTAGTATGTATACTATGACACTACTACAACACTTAGGTTATACAGAGAAGGATATTACTCCAATAAATATATGTATTAGTGGTTTTAATGGACATAGTCAGAATACATTGAGTGAGATCATCATTCCTCTATAGGTTGGTCCTACACACAAGACCACCTCATTTACTATAGTTCCTAGCTCAAGAGTTTTTGACATGTTACTTGGTATAGCTTAGATACAAAAACTCTAAGAAGTTCCATCTACAGTACATTGATGCATGAAATTCATTCATGATAATTAGGTTATCATATTTATTAGAGTTCCATATGAGTTTCCACTTATGGTTTAAGCACCAATTTTAGTTTCAGAGCTAGTTTTAGTTTTATTACCAATTCTAGATCTACCACTAATTTTTTCTCCAATTTAGCATCAGACTTAGATACGATAATCACTATTACATAGGGTTTATATAGCTCCATAGCTTCAATATTTTAGACAAATTCTAGCTATAGTATTCACATCGAGAGTATTTTTATTGAGATCTCATGCATCTACACATAGAGCACATGTTCAATGAATTTCTCCTACTTCTAGATGGGTCCCTAAGAGACCTATAATTGCATCCACTTCTCATAATTATAGAGGGGCCCCATAGTTAGTTTTTACTTTAGAGATTTTAGAGCATTTACAACATATACAACTTTTAGAGCCATAGTGTTATCATTTCCATCATACTTCATGATCATGCATGATTCCAATCTTTAATACATGACACCATGATAGGGAGTCTTATCTAAGACTCACCGATTAGTATCATTTCTTTCTAGAATTTATTTTTTATATTATCTCTTTCTTGATTGTACATAGTTTCCTCTGCTTGATTATACATAGCTCAAATATTTCAAAATACAAAAACAATGTAATATTTCAAAAATAAAAAAAATATGTCAATTATATGCATCATATATGTTTTACTTTTTTAACCATTATGTTATACTTACATTACACTATTATATGTTATTGTTCATCAATTTGTCTATGTTACGAAACTTCACTTGATCTTATTTGAGTGTGTGTAGTACATTCAGATCCTTGATTGCTTCACTCCACTCATCAAGGGGGCATCCTACTTTTACATTCCAAATACATATTAATACATCTACCCACTAGGGGAATACTCTACATGACTACACCATCTAGGTTATGTCATTATTACACTATAACTCTAGACATCTTGTTGTAGTACATTCCTTACTTGCTTACATAGGTGTCACATCGAAATCCACTAGCATATATCATACTTATGTATTTCATAGCATATACATTGGTATTATATTACATATTTTGTATACTCTTGATTATTTCCTTATATAGTTATATGCATGTTTATATTTTTCATGTTCTTCATGCTTCCACTCTTTGCTTTGATTATATAGGTGTGTTTGCATTTTCTAGTTCTTACTTGCATTTCAAGACATTTTCTAATGTCCTTTATTCCTATCTATATGTGTATGCCTTTAGACACTTGATAATGTATTTTGTGTGTTCCTTCCATGTGTTTATGGACCTTGTGCCAATCTTTGATTTTTCCTATTATGTGTCTATGCAGCATTTGGACATGTCTTGTGTGCTTATTTGGCCCCTTGGTAACCCTTGCATGTTTCTTGCTTCTTGATTTGTATGATTATTTCTTGATTGTTTATCTTTGTGTGCATTGAAATGATTCTAATCATGAATTTAACTTGCATCTTGGATGCCATGATGGACATCATGCTCTATTCCTCCATCCCACTAACAACTAGAAACTAACATTCCAAATTCTAGTTTACTCTTATGCACATGCTATTACATTATTATATCTATCTAGGCATACCCTTATGGATCTAACAATCTCTCTCTCTATATTTTTCTATATCTTGAAAACATGTATATCAATGTTATATCAAATATTTTTGTAGCTTAAGACACTTGCAAGGCTTTTCTTTTGAGGGCAATCATTGCAGGGTCTGCATTCCTACCCTCAAAAGAGGGGGAAATAAAAAGGGGTTTTATCACAGAGATCAAAGCTCTTAATGGTCAAAAAATTAGTTTCAAAAAAATATAGTCTAGAATCCAAAACTTAACATAGGCAAATAGCAAAGAATCCAAATCAGTCATCAATTTTGGCTCTAGACAATAGTGCCAAAAATGGGACTATAGTGATGGACCCCAAAGTGTCTAGTTTTTGGTGTTGTTGTCCAAATATAAGAATATTAATTTTTTATAGAATCAAGTAGAGAGGTGAGTTTAGTCATAGTTTTTCCATTATAGTTCACTCCAAAAATTATTAATTTTTAGCACTTATTTTACTCAAAGAATTTAGATATAGGGGGCATCATATGTGGCATGAGGATTTCCATTTTGATTTTAGACATGGAAGTTGATACATCTTTTAGTTCATAATATATGTTCTAGACACCAATTATTGATGGAAACGTACATGACACATGGTCCTCTATTTTTGAGTTTATTGTATTTTCTTACATGTTTCTAGTAGTTGCATGCCTTACTCCATCTACTAGTGGTTGGCATCACATTTAAGTAAAATTTCATACAAGTTTACTTCCCATGTACCCAATTTATCAAGTGGCTTCATAAACCTTGATTATATTTTTAGGAGGGGCTTTTATACAAGTCCAACATCCACCTTTCTATGTGGCCAATAGTGGCCTAGTTTCTAGTTTACAATCGGCTATCCATGCCAACATTGCCAGATCATAGCACATTCAGGGGCTTTATGAGTCATCTCATATGAAATTCATCTATACTATTATTTTCTCATTTAGTTTCACATCATGGGGAAATGATGGATCCAAAGGACTAGCTAGTCTTTATATTCTTGGGCCACCTATTTAGAGGGATTGGACACATGGTCTAGACATCAATTAGCATACACATGATTCATTAACTTCACATAGTTGGTGATGATGGAGACATATGGCTTACCTTTGCATTCTTAAACCAACTTATAGGGGATTGAGAACTCAACTCATTCATCAATATAACTCTTGGTTCTGCATACTTCTAGCATTACCCAGAACAACCCAATAACATAATAGGTTTTGTATTGGTTCGTATACCTAGTGATGTGTATTCATTCCTTTCTCTTCCTTCCTCTCTCTTTACCCAAATTTGTATTTTATTATTTTAAATATAGAATATTTATTAAAAACTAATCTACTTTTTATTTCTTTTTTTCAGACTCACACAGTATAATGTGCTCTCACTACACACAACCCAACATCACACAACTTATTGGGCTTAGCCTCACACATAAGTTTAGGTATGCTTCTTTTTTTCCTTTATCCTAGTATTTTGCTTTGCTACATACTTAGAATAAATTAAGGGGGAATTTATTAATACTAAAATTCAATTTGTATAACTTGAGCATGATTTGTGACACCAAAACCATAGGTCTCTCTTACTCACTTACACAACCCACTTAGGCATGTTTTCACTATTTTCCCAGTCATTTCAAGCTTTCTAAATTCAGATCCTATTATTTTAAACTCCACTAATAGGCATATATCTATTCCATAGGGTCCCTTTACCCCTAGATACTAGTGCCATAGGTTAGACTATAGTGTTAGGACCCAGGGTGTCCACTTTCGAGTGTTGTTGTCCAAGTCCAAAATACCCTCAAATGATCAAATTTTCTTGAATCCTTATCTTTCCACTTATCATCCTAATGCAAGTTTATCTAACCTAAGATCACTAGTTTCCCTATAAAATCCCATTCAAAGGTCATTTAAAAGGGTTGGTAATCATTCGAATGTCACAACCTAGAAATATACTAAAGCACACTCAAGTAAATCTTCTTATTCTCTACATAAAACCAGCCATTATTATTTTTAACCTATCCAAGCTCCCGTACCAGTCATGAGTCATCTCAAGCTTTCCTAAATTTTCATACACTTATATTGCATACATAATATTACATAATACACATTCAAATTTGGATAACTACAATAGCCTCGATCCCTCTTCAAAATATTGGTATGTAGGTAGCATGCCCACACATGAGGTGTGATTGCACATTCAGTGCATATGACACACTAACCCCTATTTTCTAGTTGGATTTGAGATCACCTATCAAGAATGAAGAGGAACTAAGATCTTTGAAGACAAATCAATTTCACATGGAGCTTTGTGAGTAACCAAGATTCAATATTTTAGGCATAGGGTCTCCTAGAGTAGATGAATAGATCCCAAAAAGCTTAGAAAGCTCAAACACTACGGACTACAATGCCAAAACTTGGACTGCAGTGCTAGAACTTCAAGTGTCCCATTTATAGTGCTCCTAACTAGGTAGAGAATAGACTTCTAAATCTTGTTTTTGATAGTCTACCTAGGCAGATCAGTAATTTGTAGTCTTTATCTCCTCCATCTCATCCTAAAATCAATGAATTTTTACTCTCTATCCCCTTGTTTTCTATTTTTAGAAATTAATTGAGCATTTGTAGATTTAATAAATTAATAGGTTAATTAAGGCACATTTATTTAATGATTTTCCCCTTAATCTAGACCCTTTTACTATTTAGGAAATTAAACTTATAGTTTCCCAAATTTAGTAAAATGCTGCGTATTATGTAATCACTTCATCTCTTAGCTTAGTCTCTATTGTACTCATTAAATTCTCAAGTTATGAACTAGGGCTCTATATCATTGTTAAGAATGAAGATGTTTTGATTAAAAGTTAACTTGGATGCAAATGATGGTTTCAATGGTTGTGTATAATCTATATAGGATCTTTCATTAAATACTAGTTTATGAGGTATTAAATATGCAATGTTCACTTTTCAAATTTATTAGCTTAGGTTGGTAGGGGCCTTTAATGTTTATCAAATAGGATATATTTCATTTTTAATTACCTAAGTATGGCACAATTTTAATAGTATTTTCTATAATAAATCACTTACAAGTATAATGTTGAAAAGGTGCTTTTGGGTCAATGTCCATAGACTAATTCTTTCAAAAAAGTAGTTTCATAAAAAGTATCCACAACAATTATTCTAAATAAATATTTTTTTTGGGTGGAAGTCCTAAAACAATTATACCAAAGGGTTAATTCATGGCCAAAGTGTATTTTCAAACTCCCAAAAGGGTACTTTTGGTCTAAAGGGTCCACTTCAAAGGGCATTTTGTCCATGACAAAACTCCTAAAGGGTCTACTTCACAAAAATCAAAGGGTACTTCTAAAATTACCAAAGGG
Organism: Torreya grandis; assembly: GCA_037957365.1. Lineage (NCBI taxonomy): Eukaryota > Viridiplantae > Streptophyta > Pinopsida > Cupressales > Taxaceae > Torreya > Torreya grandis. The sequence continues at coordinate 120,275 of JARHVA010007274.1, read as the reverse complement.
TAATTTTGGAGGGTTGAAGGGCACCTTTGATCTCTGAAGGGAAATTTTATATGGCTAAGCGTCACTTCAAATGTCTTGAAGGGTAAACTTCATAAAACTCGAAGGGTATTTTCCTTTGACTTGAAGGGTTAAATTATCTTGAACATAATGTTTGATAGAATTTGACTAAGTTCAAAGTTTTAGGACAAAAGTCTTGAAGGTTAAATCACCAATTTAAAAGAGTCAAAGGGTCACTTCAGGAAGTCTAAAGGGTAAGGGCTCTTAAAAGTAATTATTTCAAGGATTTTGCATGAGGACAAAATATATGAAACAAAAGTTTTGAAGGAATTAGTTTGGGGCAAAGAGTCCTTTTCTTGAAGGGTCATTTTTGCTAGAAAAAATTTCTAAAGGAATTGACAAAATCACATAACAAAGGTTCCAAACAAAAAGGTCTAAGGTAAATTCCAAAGTGCCAAAGGGAAAGTTGGTAAAAGGTCAAAAGACATCTCTTGAAGGATAAGTCCTATAGGGTAAAGGGTTTATAAAATTTTTGAAGGGTATGTCACAGAAAAATTGAAAGGTATGTGCCCTAAAATAAGTGGTCAAGAAGGGGCAAATGGTTCACTTAGAAAGGCTAAAGGGTTATCTATAAGGGTTATGAAGGGTAGGTGGAAGGAAATTGAAGGGTTTACTTCAGGGCAAAAGCTTACTCAAAGGGCTTACTTTGTAAAGTTTGAAGGGTAGGATGGTAAGACAAAAAAGGCATTTCAAAATATCTGCATGAAATTTTAAAATGTCTAAGGGTACTTTTATAATAGTCTGAAGGGTCTACTTTGCAGGGCATTTATCCATGATAAAATTCTCAAAGGATATACTTCCTAAAGGTCAAAGGATATTTTTTAAGTTCCTAAAGGATCATTTTAGAGGGATAAAGGGCCCCTTTGATCTCTGAAGGGAACTTTAATATGGCTAAGGGTCACTTCAAAGTTCTTAAAGGGTAAGTTAGGTATGGATAAAGGGATAATCCATCAAGGAATTAGTTTAGGGGAAAGTATATGCAATCCAAGATTCCTTAAGGCTAAAATTCTATAGGTTGAATTATGTCAAGAGAATTATTTTGGACAAAGAGTCTATAAAAATTTCTTTGACAAAATAAGGATTCCTAAAAGAATAAGCCTAAAAGAGGATAGCACCAAAAAATTCTTGAAATATAGCATCCAAAAGATAAGTTTTCATGAAGGTTGAAACAATTAACCCAAATATTATGAACCCAAATAATTTACCTTCAATAAATAAACATAATAAACACAATGCCAATATCAACTGCTAAGAAAGTGAAATATCCTAGATTTCCCAAAGTTTGGATAAACATACAAAAGATCATATTTTTTTTTTAAAAGGTGTGTCCCTATTTTCTTGTTGAAAAAAATGGGGGTGTTAGGTACAATAGATTCCTCTTGCCATGTCATATGGAGTTTTGTCCAACTTAAGATGGGGTTAATTATCATCAATGAACATTTGAATTAGATCATTAAAACTTAATTTTTTAGTAACAAACACAAATTATTATATAATCCCTAAAATTTCATTGATAATAAAGGAATAAATAGGAATATGCTCACCCTAGACTATAGAATGATCTTCATAAAAAAATTCTAAAATTTCTTAAACAATGTTCTCCTAAAAACCCTAAAATGTCTCCAATAAATTGAGCCATCCTACAATTTCAAAATTAAAACTAGTAGATTCATATTATAACAGAGGTTCTTCTGACTCTAGTTCATTATTTTTCTATCCTCCCATATTCATAGTTCACAATATTAGAAAATTTGATTGCAAGAGAAAAAATTGAGCTCAAAATTGCATAAAGTACTAGGGAGGGAAAGGAAATTGGGTATATGATGAAAAAATGAATAAAAATTAAGGGGGTATCATGAAATTATAGAAAAAATTATGGCCAATAAATTTATAACATGCAATGTTTTAATGAGGGAACATTTTTTAGGGTTAGCATCAATGATGTGGCAGGAGAGATCAAACTTGGCAGTACTTGAAATGATATTCATAATGATTTTTTCATTAGGTCATATTTTTCAAAATTTCATTTAGAATAAATTCACATTAAATCTTGAAAATTAAAAATGATACCAACCTCAATCATATCTATGTGGCATCATAATAACTTATACATATTTAGAAGTGTTATCTACCTGATGGTCATACATGCAGAACATAAAACAAAAAAAATTTAACCTATTGGGAAGGAAGTACAAATGTAGCTCTGCTATAAGGATCCATGTTTATCTACTAAAGTTTCAATGTATCCTAGAAGGATAAACTTATTTTAGAAGATAAGTTAGTTGATAAGATAACAATTCATGTTTATTGTAGAAGTTTCTTCTAAAAAGTACCATTTATAGTTTTCACTTTTCAGTAGTTTTTTATATTTTTTATTTTTTTAATACTTTTATTATATTTTTTATTTTATTTTATTATATTTTTTATTTTTATTTTTTTTAAGGGATGAGAACTATCATTTTCTAGTTTTCAACACTTCCCCTTATTGTTTGTCTACTCACAAAGATCATTCGACCTTAGTGGAACAACCAAATTCTTCCATAAGGTCAAATTGGTTTTGATTTTGTTTAATGAATTCTTCCCTACTGAGAGGTCTTATATACACTTTAATTCTATGACCATTGACCAAAAGTGTTCTTTAATCACCATCAATTGGTTTAAGTTAGATAGATCCATTGTTATGAATAGTTTTGATCAGGTATGGCCCCAACCATCTTGTCTTGAGATTACCTTTAAAATGTGAGAATTTAAAATCAAATAAAAGTGCCTAATCATATTATTAAAACTATTTCTCTTTGATATGAGTACCATATCACTATTTTTTTTGTTTCTAGATCATGTTGGTTTGAGTGAGTACATCCATTCTTAGTTCATCCAGCCCATTCAGTTGCATAATTCTTTCCTTATGTGCTTCATCAAGATTAATTCCCATATCAGCTATTGTCTTGAGTGTTTTTAATTAAAACTCTATTTACAACAAAGGTTTATGTCCAAAGACAATTCCATATGGATAAAATCCTATGGTAGTCTTCCATGTTATTATATATTCACAAACTTTGGGTACTCTATCTGCCCAATCTTTCCTACTACTATTCACTATTTTGGTCAGAATGTTTTCAAGATCTTGGTTGGTGACCTCCACTTTCCCATTAGCTTGGGGGTGATATGATGAGGTTTTTTGGTGATTTATTTGGTACATTATTGTGAAATCCTTGATCATTTTAGACATGAATCAGATCCCTTAATCAATAGATCTAGAAACTCCAAATCTTAACATGATCCAATGATATAGGAAATCAACAATCATTTCCTCCCTAGCAAAAGTGAGTACCTACACTTTATCCCACTTAATAACATAATTAGTACATACTACTAAATAATATTTTACTTGAGATGGTGACTTAAATGGTCCAATAAAATCCAAACTCCATTTCTCAAATGGTTTTAAAACTATTTAACAATAGAGAGGCATTTCTCAGGATAGATCAGGCTTACCCATCCTTTGACAAGGATCACATTGCCATACAAACCTTTTTATAGTCATGTAAAGAGATGTCCAATAATAACCTACATCAAGAATATTATGAATGGTCTTTTTTGTTGAATAATTTCCTCCTCTTGGTTCACTATGGCATGCTCTTATGATGTCAAATTCTTCATCTTTTCTGACACAACTATAAAGTACATGATCAGATATAGTTTTTAATAACATACCTTTAAACCATTTAAAATGAGAACTAGCTATAATAAAATGTTTTCTTTCTTTAAAAGTAAAGGAATGAGGAAACCTCCCTATTTCCAATTAATTCTCCATGTCTACAAACCATGGGGAGTATGTAGATATAGAAAATAGTTATTCATCTAGAAAAGAATCCTCCACAGGTTCATCTTCACCTGTAATGATCAATCTAGACAAAAATTCAGCAATAACATTATATTTTATAGGTTTGTCTATGATGGTCATGTCAAATTCTTGTATAGTAATCATCTAATAATTCCCCCACCTACTACTAGTTTATTCATTAAATACTTAATAGCTAAATAATCTCTCTCTCTCTCTCTCTCTCTCTCTATATATATATATATATATATACATGATAACTAGTAATGTAATACTTAAACTTGTTTATGGCTTAAACAAAAGTAACAAATTATTTTTATGTCGTAGTGTAGTTTTTCTCTATGGGAGTAAGATTCTTATTGATATAATAAATGGCATACATTTTTCCTTCCTCATATCTTTGTCTTATAGCTTCCCCTAGTGCATTATTATAATCATAAGTATGTATATGAAAAGGCTATTCCTAATTAGATCCTTTCAAAACTAGAGTAGTCATGATTTTGTTTGTTAATTTTTTAAAAGCTTTTTGACACTTATCATTCCATACAAATTCATTTTCTTTTATTAATAATGAAAACATAGGTGTAACTATATTACTAAAGTCTTTAATAAATCTTTTGTAATATCTTCCATGATCAATAAAAATTTTGACATCTATTTGTGTTTGAGGAATGGGGAGACTATAAATTACCTCAATCTTATTTAGATCAAATTTTACTCCTTAAGAAGAGATATGATTCCCTAAGATTATCCCTTCATTATCCATTACTATACACTTCTCTTGACTCAATTATATTTGATGTTCTTCACATTTGGTGAGCACTTTATCCAAATTTCTCAAGGTTTCATCAAATGTAGTCCCATAAATATTGAAATAATCCATGTATACTTCCACATAATAATTTGTAAGATCAAAAAATATGACTAACATTGATCTCTGAAAGGTAATAGGTATATTCCACAATCCAAAAATAAGGACTATATAAGTAAATTTTCCCTAGGGGTAGGCAAATGTAGTTTTATCTTGATCTTCAAGGGATATTCTAATTTGATTGTATTCATTGAACCCATCTAAGAAATAAAAGTATTTCTTCCCTACCATGTTATCCAAGACTTGATCAATAAAAGGCAAAGGAAAGTAATCTCTCATAGTGGCTTTATTCAGTTCTCTATAATCTATGCAGACTCTCCATTTTCCATTATTATTAGGTACAATGACCAAAGGAGCAACCTATTGACTATTGGATATATGGTAAATGAAACCAACTTACAATAGTTTTTCTATCTCTATCTTTACAATTTCTTTTAAGGCTGGGTTAATTATCTATTGTGGTTGATTGACTAATCTAACATCTTTAGTGTATATGTGATGGGTACATACACTGAGATGTATTACTTTCATATCACTATAATCCTAAACAAATGATTTTTTTGTGTCATACCAATACATCAAACACTTTACTTTCTTTCTATTTAGTTAACCAGCTATTGATAATTAACAGTTTACCATGATGGATTGCAATTTGTTTAGTACCTAGAATGATGAAATTTACCTACTTGTATTCACTCATCTAAGCATTCATTGGACATATTTGTGGTGGTATCATGTGAAATGTAGTCACATACTTGTAAATGGATTCACTTTTGGAGAGCAGATTGGTTAATGGATAATGAAAATCATTTAAAAATGAATTATGTCCTTTTTGAGCCAATCAACTATGGCTTGTTGAATATCTTGTAGACCATATAACATGTTTTGGGAACTTATGACATTGTCTAAGTTCTTATTAGTGAAGTTAAATTCTTCCCATTCATGATTCTTCATCTTTAAAGCTAAACTATTAGTCTTCAGAGCTAGGTTGTCTTGGTCTAAATCTTATGTTATTTATTCCTCAAACTCTTGGGCATATTATTTTATGGTAACCATGGCTAAGGAAGATAAACTATTATTATTTTATTCAAATTGATCCACCCATATCTATTTATAAAGATCTATTGAAGATATAATAGGTAGATAAAGGGATATTTTTTGGCATGAATTCTATTATAAATGGTCATATTACTAAATCTATAGTTAACTCTTGCTATGACTGTAGCTAACTAAGGTCTTCCAAGAATAATTATATACCCTACCTTCATGGGTTTAGGTTGAAGGATCATGAAATATACATGTTATTCTCATTATTCTATGGTGACTAGAATTTTTTCTATGATTCCCTCAGGTGCAACAGTGGATTGATCTATCATTTTCTAGATTGTAGTGGTAGGTTGAAGCCCTATTAGGGATAAATTTTTTACTATTTTGATAGTCATTATGTTGATGGTAGTACCCAAATATACAAACACATTTGGTATGGATTTTTTCTCAATTGTAAAAGTCATCACATGACTAATAAGGTCTCTGTATTTGGGAAAAAGTATGTTTCTTGCTAGTAAATCAACAATTTTGCCGATTACCTAAATTATTTTAGGATATTGTTTATTTATTCCTATTGATTTTATGTACAATCCTTTAATTATTTTATTCAATTCAATAATATCCTTAATGGATCTTAATAGTAGAATTTATATCTTCATTTCTCTTAATCCTTACATCAATTTAAAACTCTCCCTAGATTTTTCTTCCTTAAGTCTCTTAGGAAATGGAATAGTACGAGGATATTGAATTGTGGTTTGTGTGATTAGAGTTATGGTGGATTATACCTTGTCTTCATTTGGTTCTTATACTACAAGTGACTTAGGAGTGTTTTCATCATTGAGAATTTTAGTTATGGTAATGTGTGAATCTCCTACTACCTTTCATGACTTGAGTTGAACATTATTACACTTAGTTGAACCATTTGCAACATTTATTTTTTGATCAACTCCATAAACAAGAGTATTTTTCTTATTATTAGGATTTAAACTAGTTGGGTAGTGGTTATTTAACCATCTACTTAATTATTGGTGGTTGAGGTTGTGAAGGCATCAAAGCCTATTATGGAGGAAATAATTTTTGAATTTGATATTATTGATTTTTCCATTGAGTGGTGAATACTTTATCCAATCTAGTAGTTGGTTTTACTACTATGCCAATATTTGTGAAGTATTTTGAGGTATCCCCCACATATATGGAATCCATTATCGAGTACCCAATAGTTGTGTTTATGGTGGTGGTCACCACATTTGAGGTGTGACTTGTTTAGCCCATGGTGTCATCCATGGAATGGGGGGAAATCTTAGACCAAATTGATTTTGAGGTTGGGACTACTATTTTCATTATGTTTAGATAAAGTTCACTTATTAAACTACATGTACCATTTGTTTTACCTAGTTTTTCATGGTAAGAAGATGATTTCAATTCTCAGTTTCATGATGTAGATCACAAATACCACATACCTCTATTTTACCTAAAGGACATTTTTTTACCACATGTTTGAGTCTACATCTAGGGCAATATATTAACAACTATTCAACATTGGTGGCATTAGATTTTGCTTTAAGACCATATAATGTGTATGTCAATTATAATAAAATATCTATTTTAAAATTAGCAAATTCTTCCACTAATTGGCCAACTTTAGGTGATTTTCCTAACTATGATTTCCTTATGCTAGGTCTTGGCATGGAATAGTCAGTGTATCATGTTGAAATATAATGAAAGGTTAACTTATCAATGTCACCCTTCCCCATTAGTTTCAAAGCATCACATGCATCATCAACTAGGCATTTAATAAATACCATATTTATGACCTCCTCTATGAGTTGGTAACCACTCCATTTATGGTAAACTATAAACCTATCAAGGTAATCTTTTAAATTTTCGTCTTCATTTTGTTTGAAATTGAAATAATATTCTTTTCATTCTCTGACTTTACAATCATCTTGATATTTATCAATAAATTTAGTTTTCATTTCTTCCCAAGTACTTATATAATTACCCTCAAGGCCCATGAACCATCTCAAGGTTTTATCCTTAAGTGTATATGAGAATAACTTAAACTTTTGATCATTAGTGACATAGTGATGTGTTTGGCAGAGAACCTAAAATTAAAAGAGGAACTAATCTATATCTTCTAATGATTTACCCATAAAGGTAGTTAAAATAGATGGAAATATATATTTTTTGGAGGTTCTATCATCAGGACCCAATCTGATTAGATATAAAAAAGTTTTATCATATTGAGGCTATAGATTAAGGTTTTAAACATGTGCATGTTCATCTCCCATATTTTCTTTCCAACTTTGGTTATTAATCCAATCCAAGTTCTCTTCTTGGGCTCTCAACCTATGGTCTACCTCAAGAGGAGAATATTTTTTGGTGATTAGATCTTCTTGTTATAAATCTTGTTGATCAAATCTAATTGTTCTAGAAAGGGGATTCTCAAGATCTATTCTTCCTATAGGGGAAGATGTCCTATATAGAATTATTCCTCTAGGATCTCTTTGTGAGGATGAACCTCTTTCAAGAGAGGAATCAAAAAAGTTTTTATAAGGATTTCAATTTTCTTTATTTTACTTCCTAATCTTTCCAATAAGGATAAAATCCTCTTTTCTTCTTATTTTATTTAGAAATATTTAGAGATTAACTATCCTTGAGAATCTCTTGGTTGGTTCATAAATCTAAGGAGTCCTTGATTGTTTTTATGTTTTTGGGTTATATTAATGTTTTTGAATTTTCACTATATAACTCTAATATAGAATCTTACTAACACTTATTATTGAATAATCCCCAAAAATGACATTAAAAATGATAACCTATCCTTATACCTTTCATTTAACCAATAAATGGATTGGTGTCATTTTATACTAAGGCTGGTGTCCAAGGTTATATGTAATGAGATGTTGGGTATTTGAGTTAATATTTTGTTGTTTAGGGTATTTTTACTTTACTATCAATATCTAAATACTAAGGACATCAAATAATATTATAATTCTATGTTACACAAAAAGTAAATCTAGAAAGTTTTGCTAACTAAAAATCCCCTATGGCATTCCTTATTATAATTATCCTTTGATTCACACTATCAACATCCAAAACTTAAACATCTAGCATAACACACTACAGTGTCCTCACTTGACTTTCCCCGCTAGGTAGGTCAATGTTGTATTTCAAAATGTGAGATATTGATTACCTATTATCACCTAGATTGTTTTCTAACAAATTATAAATATGGATATGAGTTAACAAAATTTACCTTTTATGAGAATTGAAAGACACTTTGCATAAATAAAACTCACTTGCATTAAACTGAAACAAACTTTTCATTAAATGAAAACACACTTGCATTAAAAAGAAATCATAATTTGCATTGAAATGGAAATCATACTTGTAGTAAAATGAAATATCCCTATGTTAGAAGAAATACACTTTTAAATTAAAAACTATAAATACTAATTATCCTGATCTTTCGAGAGAAGTGGACCCTTTCTCTATCCTTAGAATAGGATCAAATTTTACTCAACAATGGAATGGAATGGAATGCTAAACTTTATTAATACTTGATTATCAAAAGGAACATATACAAATGTCATGAATTCTATGAAATTACACTTGAATGTTTATTCTCTCTATTATATTCTTTATTACTATTACTATTTTTCTAGAATGAGAAGGATACATGTATTTAAAGCACATTTTAATGACTATTATCAGAATATAAAATCTAGTGAACTAAATAGCCAAATCCACTTATTCAAAATAGAATATCTAAGAATCAGATCCCATGCTTATAGGAAGGTATTAGAATTGATTTAACTAATAATAGATTGAGTATGACTAACATAGATATAAAGAGATTATGTCTAATTTTACAAAATAAAAATAAATTTATATTTAGATCATTTTAGATCATTACTATGAATAGTAATGTCTAAAATAAGATATATAAAGAAGGAATATATATATATATGGAGTTGATTTATTGATCTGTAAAGTAAATTTAGGCATCTTCAAAGCATGGATAGGAATCTTTAAAGAATGACTAGACAGGTCTTTAGAATGTCTTTAGAGCATCTTCAGAGTGTCTTCAAAGCTATAGATCTTCAAAGCTCAACTAATGATCTTTAGAGCTCAATGTGTTTTATTTCAAGTCTTCAAAACTATTGCCAAAAAGGTGTTGTTAAAACTATTAATGAATTCTAAAAATAATATCACCATAGGGATATATCTCTATATGTAAAATTGTGCTCATTTCATCCAAGTTAAACACAAATAACAAGATAGAGAATCAACAATGTATCACATATGAACAAAATACAATCGCACTCATTTTCTACTTAGATGATACCTTTACTATTAAATTTAATGAAATATATGACCAAGAGGTGACACTTGTTGATATTTAAATGAGATACAATGATCTATATATAATTCTCATCACATGTCCTAACTAGCAAGGATATAAATTTTTTTCATGATTAATTACTCGATATTTGGAAATTATTTGGATAGATGAAGTATTAATCAGGTGCCAAGGAGAAATATTGTAGCCTCATTTCTTGTAATATTTGTCGAGCTAATTTTTTTTTAGGACATGTTGGTAGGCATCATGATATAAAAAACCATGAGAACTTAGCTAAAATATTCATAAGGATTGACACATGATTTAATACTCAATCAAAAATAATGCACCAATGATAAAAACCAAGATGGTAATGTTGGTGAATGAATATGAATGGATTCAAGAATAATGCACAAACAACACCCAATTAATGCACCTAAAATCAATCAAGGCATAACAAGAGATCAAACAAATAGGCAAACAAGAAAGTAAACAAATAAAACACCAATAAAAGAAAGAACAAAATAAAATTAAGAGAATAAAATAAAAAAATAAATAATGGTTAAGTACATAAATAGAGGACAAATAAGATGATAATAATTGCCCCTAGGTGATGTGAGAAAATTAAACCAAAAAAACAAATGGAATAGAAGAAAAGAAAGGCGTGGTTGAGCTGATTCCAGATGCACTAGGCAAATGGGCGTTGCCTACATCATTTTATGGGTGCAAGGTCCAACAAAACTTCTAGGCCAAATGTATTTCTCCCAAGACATGGGATAAAATAAAATGATGAGAAATAAAACATGATTATATTGTAGAGGAATGATATGAATAGGATCTCAAAATGGTGAGAATGTGGAAAGTGGAGCTAGTAAGGATGGGGAAATTAAATGACAAGTGGTTACTTGCTCTTTAGCTAGGGTTCCAAAAATCCTTAAGGTAAAAAAGTGGTCACTATTTAGGATTTTTTATATTGTTTATAAATGTTTTTAGATTTTTTATGTCTTTTAAAAACAAATTGGAATTTTTGGGGTATCTCAACTCAATTGAGAATGATGAGCTACAAAACTATCCACTCACAAAATGGCTAGAGCATTCAAACTTAAATTTTCTTTAAAAATGGTGAGAGGATGGAAAAGGGATGATTGAGATGATCTTAATGTTAATTGAATACTACCTACATAATCCCAATATGGGACCTCAAGTCACTATAATTTTGCCTTTAGTGGAAGAGTCTGACTAGGTAGCGGAAAGTTCTCAAAATAAAAATAGACAAAGTTACAAATGGCATAGGAATGGAAAGGTGTTACTTCAAGGCATAATAAAAGTATTTTTATGAATTTTCCCATAGGCAGTTATAATGAAGAAATAATGACAATACATTGATTTTCTGAAAGGTGTTTATAATCAGTACCACTTGAATAAAATGAAACAAGGAATGAAGGATGCAACTACCAAACCACAGTCACACTTTTCCCAAAAATGGCCTCTATCTAGAATATTGAATCAACTAATGAACTTGATCTAAATCCTTTTATTGAAGCCTAAATAACTAAATAGAATAGAACCAAGGTCAAAGGGGTTTGGTAGGGAGGCTTAAAAATAATTTGGTCAATAGGAAAGGTATGGTAGAATGGTATAAATAAGTCATAATATGGTACAATGTAAATAAGCCGCATAGACAATATTTCAAGTCTCTCAAGAAAAGTAATGCTTGAGGTGTATGATGTTCATCAGATCATCAAGTTTATCTCTATTGGGAGTGGCTATCATGTATGCTCTAAATCCATACTTTTTAATAATGATATAGGGGCCTATCCAATTGGGTTTGAACTTGACCTTATTCTTCTTCTTGATCATGGTGTTATTTTGGTTTTATTTTAGAAAAAGATCATCAATCTCAAACTCTCTATGTTTGAACCACCAGTTATAGTGGCCATGGAGTCTATTTTGATATGCTTGAAGATTATTGATAATGGTCGTGTGTTTCTCTTCAAGTAATTATAACTCTTATAAGTGAGCAACTTTGTAGTCTTCATCATCTAAGACATGTTTTAGTGAGATGCATAGAGAAGGTAACTCAAAATCAATGGTAAGAATGGTCTCCATGCCATAAACTAATGAACATAGTGTGTCTCCTATTATTTTAGGATAATTATTATAGTATGCTTAGAGGGTGTAAAATATTTAGAGGTGTCAATCATGGCTCGAATCATTGATAATATTTTTGAAGATGTTGGCAATGGTTTTATTGGATGCCTTATCTTGGCCATTACCTTATTGGAAATATGTGGTAAAAAAATGTTGAGTAATGTTATACTCACCATATAGCATTTTGACATCCTTATTATTAAATGATCCACCATTATTACATATAAGGTCAAAAGGGATACCATGGATGTAGATGAGATGGTTAAAGATGAACTTGGAGATTTTTTTTCTAGTCATGTAAGTGAGGGTTATAGCTTCAACCCACTTAGTGAAATATTTAGTGGTGTTGAGGATGTGTTTATGGCCATCATAAGAGGTGGGGTTTATCATACTAATGAGATCAAGGGCCCATGTAGTAAATGGCCATGGTGTAATAATTGTTTTCATAGTCTTGGTCAAGGCATGAATCAAATTAGCATACCTTTGACATTTATCACATCTTTTGATGTACACAATTGTATCTATATCTATGGTTGGCCTATAATACCTGGTACATAGGATATTTTTGGCTAGGATGAACCCAATTTTGTGGGCTCTACATACTCCTTCATTAACTTCACATAATGATAATGTTGATTCTACCAAATTTAAATAATGAAGTAGAGTTCCATCAATTTTTTGGTGATAAAGGGTTGGGCTAAGTAAAGTATAACGTGTGTCTTGGTAGATAAAGGGATTTTGATGTTTGATTCATAGGTATAGTGGTATGATATGGTCATGTAGGTAGGAAATGAGGTCTGAATAACATGTATAATTCAAACCAATAATATCATAGATCATTATGATGTTTGAAGGTTCATGACCAGGTGTTAAAAGATATTCATCAAAGAATTATTATTCTTTTGCCTTATCAATGTGGTAGATCAAAGATTCAATGGTGGCCATGGCATCTACTATTATGTTACTAGCACTTGGTATATTTACAAACTATATGTTAGAAATCTATTGTTTGAGAGTATTAACCATGGCTGTATATGGTACTAGCTTGTCATCTTTGGTATGAAAGTGGTTTGTAACCTGATTGATGATTAACTAAGAATCACCATAAACCTTGAGATGTTAAATATTCCATTATATTATCTGATGAATCCGTATAATGAGTGCTTCATATTTATCCATGCTTTTAGTCCAAGGAAATCTAATACAAAATGATTTAGGGATAAGATACCCCTATGGTGTAACAAATAATAGGCCTACCCCCAATCCATGTGAGGTGAATGATCGATCAAAATAAAAAATACAATGCTACTTATCAAGAGGTGTTTCAATGATGGTCATGATGTAATCATCTAGGAATTGAAAAGTTAGTGGTTTGGTATCTACCAGGGGTTCTTCAATGAGTTTATCTAAAAGGACTTCTCCCATTATATCCTTTTGGTTGATGTAATATATTTTAAAATCACTTAAAATCATTATCCATATAGCCATGTAGCCTTGTAAAGCTACCTTAGATAGTAGATACTTGAGTGGATCTGCTTTGGAAATAACTATGGTCTTGTTTATAAGCATGTAGTGCCATATTTTATGGGCTTCAAATACTATTACTAAATATCATTTTTCAATGGGCATATAGTTGTGTTCATATACAACCAATGTATGGCTTAGATAGTACATGGTATGTTCTTTTCCATTATCATCATGCTAAGCTAAAAATTCCCCTAGGGGCTTGTATGTGGCTAATAGGTACAATAGGAATGGATTTCTTAACATATGTGGTAACAAAATACGTGGATTAGCAAGATAGTCCTTCAAGTGCTGAAAATATTTCTAACATTCTTTATCCCAATGAAATGTAACATCCTTCTTCAAAAAGTGTTTAAATGGATGGAATTTATTGTCCAACTATGATATGAAGCATCTGATAGATTGGATCTTACCCTAAAAATTATGAGGTTGCTTTAAATTGGAAGGTGGAGACATCTTATTAATGGCATGTACTTTGGTAGGATCAAATTTAATGCCTCGGTGAGAGATGATGAATCTTAAAAATTTACCATAAGTGAAAATCCCTTCTTAGGATTGAGTCTGACCTTGTAGTCATGAAGTCTCACAAATATTTTTTGTAGTGTACCTAGATGATCAACATGGGTATTTGATTTACCCAATATGTCATTAAATTAGTCTTTGATAGTATCATGCTTCATATCATAAAATATGATGGTCATGGATCTTTAGTATGTGGCCCAAACATTCTTGAGACCAAATGGCATAAAACAATAATAGAATGTTCCCCACATGGTGGGCAATGATATCTTAGATTGGTTATTAACACAATATTGATTTGGTTATATCCAAAAAATACATCCATTAGTGAAAACATTTTGTATCTAGCTATGGATTCAATAATCATGTCAATGTTTGATAGAGGAAAGTCATCCTTAGGGAAGGATTTGTTTATATCTATGAAATTAGTGTAGATTATGATTCCTTATAGTTTCTTACTAATTGCCATAATTTTCATGATCCATTCTGAGTATTCGTTCGATCAAATACATCTTGCTTCTAAGAGTTTTTATAACTCTTTATTTACTGAAATAATAATGTGAAGATGCATTTTGAATAATATTTATTTTACGATATTATCATCAGTATGTATAACAAGATGGTATATAACCAAGGTGGAGTCCAAACCTAACATGTTTGAGTAGGCCCAAGAAAATATATCAACAAATTCCCTCAATAGGGTTATAAAGATGTCATGTTCCTCCTTAGTGATGAATACACCTAAATTTATCCATTTCAAGTCATCTGGAACTCTAATTTTTACCTCTGTAGTGCTTCCACAAGGAGAATCAAACCATCCTCCAAGATGGTTGGAAATGATTTGAATTGGCCTACAACTATAAAGTCCTTTGTTTTTACTAGTTCTTCAAGTTCACCTAAACAAGATAAATTTGAATATTCTAATGGTAAGGATGGCCATGTTACAAATAATATTGAAAAATATTGGATGATTTGATCAAAGGCTTGTTGTTTTTTAGAATTGAACTCAAACCATAGGCAAGTTTGTCAATGGTGGTATCTTGAGATATGTTTGAGGAAGTTTTAATAGCCCCACTTAATGGTTCCTAAAATAAGTTTTCACTAGAAGACTATCCATTCTCTTTACTCTTACCCCAGTTTGAAATCACCTCAAAAAGGTTTTCACTTTAGGACCTCAATTTTTTATTTAATTATTTGTGGCTAAGGATGTTCACCCATTTTCCAAAATAGGTTGTAAGATCCATTGTGATTGAGAACCCTTGTTTGTGTTCTCCCAAAGAAACATGGTCTCTTAGGCCTCGAAAATCATTAAAGGCCTCATCATTCTCAAAATCATCTATAAACACTATGGATTCTTGTTTATCCTAGGCTATAAGTTGAGGGTGATATAGAGGAAGTGTATTATTGTGAATAACTAAGCAAAGGGAATAAATGTCATGAGTGTTAAATAAATTAGTATTGGTAAGGTATTTTTAAATGTTATAATTAAACTCTACTTTGTTTTTGGCATCATTTTCACTAATCATTAGCATTAGAACATGAATAAGATATGTGGGGTCACCCCCAGACAATTCAAATCTAAGACAATAGGTTATTTTTTACTGAGTAATGGATATTATTCAAGTGTCCCTTGTTGATTTGGCATGAGGCCTCCTCCTTAATAGGCATGTTTTCCATGATCCAATTAGGAATTAGATACTTGGAATTTTAATAGCAATAGGCTAGGTGGTTGTTGTATAATCATGATTCATAATCTACAAGTGGGTCATGTTCTTGGCTAATCATTGGTGTGAAAATGATAGGAGCTAGACTATGTAATTTGCCTTTTCCCTTTCATTACCATTCCATGCAAGGTGGCCTAGCTTTAGGTATTCCAAAGGACTTAGGATTCTATGGAAGCTTGGTAATGTGAAATGTGTCATGAGTCAAATACTCTCCTAGGCCATTGATTGAGCTGGTAAAATGATTAGACATTTAATGTGGTGGCATATGGGAAGATGAATCAAGGGTATTTAGGTCTATATAATTTTCCTCTTGTAAATGAACAAGTATTTATTTTCCTCTATCCTTTTTAGGAACTGGATCTAGGTCAAAGAGGTAGTTATAACTTTTATACTCGGCCTCCAAATGTTTAAAATGTTTGTAGGGATAAAACTCTCCATTAATTATGACTTCCATACCTAAATGGGAGAACTTGAGACACTAGTGAAAATTTAAAGGGATTGCATGGATTTCATTTATCCACAATCTTCCCAGAAGTAAATTATATGATATTTCAAGGTCTAATATATGGCAAGGTGTATTATGGGTTAAGGGCCCAATGATAATTGGGAGGCTTATGGTACCTTTTGATTCCCATTATTCATTTCCATAGGCCTTGATAGTGATCATTTATAGCTAGATATCAGTTATTATATATCCAAGATGTTTGATGAGATTTAGAGACACAATATTCAAGCTCAATCCATTATCTATGAGGAGACATTTCACTTTGGGTCACATGATGACAAATTCAATATACAATAGATTGTTATGGAGAGGGACAAGGGATGACATTTTACTTTTATCAAAGGTCAACTATTGGCCTAAGGCTAGATGTCCAACAAAAGCTTGGAATTTTTTTGGGGTTATGTCATTTGGAACTTGAGATTGGCTGAGGAATTTTGTCAAGATGTTTTTGTGGATGGTAGAGGTACGCGACAAATCTAGAATATAAATATATGTATGTATTTTTTAAAGTTATTCTACATTGCCAAAGGTATTTTCCTTTATAAAAATATTCAACTTATTCATAGATATAATGGTGGGTTGGATAGGTTCAGTAGAAGGTGACTGTGGGCTAGGAATGGTAATCTTTGACTATTGAGTTATGATTTCACAATTGGGATTAGGTATAGTAACATTGTTGATAGTAAATCATGGTGATGAGGTGGTAGATAAGATAAGTCTCAATTTTTAGTGCACTTGTATGTGGTCATAGGTCAATTATGAATTATTATTATAAGTTCCAACAATAGTAATCCCTAGTTGTTAATGTACCTATTTATAACCCTAGGTCAAGGAAGGATCACTGGCATAGATGAGTTGATTTGAATTTTTTAGAAATGATCCTATTTTGTTAGAAATTGGTCTTAGATTAATGGTGATGATGGAAATGTGAACTCCCACAATATGACCTACAACTTTTTTGTAGTCATGTGTAACTACATGGTAAGTTAGATGGTTGGTGTAACCATTATGGTCTTGGTTCTATCCATTCGGTTAACATTATTTTTTTCATCCTGAAATTTTTGTCATAGTTGTTGATATTATTATTATTGTTATTGTTTTATCCTTTGTTTTGGTTGTTGATTTCTATTTTTATGTTATAGAAAAGGATTTTTATAGATTCCCAATTTCTAATTGGATGTAAAGGCTCTATTATCCAATATAATCTCCACATTTTTTAGCATATTCTCAATGACATTTTTTATTTGGACAAAAAAATATAAATTATGTTCATGAACATGAAAGTATTCACAAAAATCATTTTCTCTATACCAATTTGGATAAGGATAGTTCTTTGGTATTGACCAACTAATCAAATTAGTGGTGGCTATTTTATGAAACATAACTTCAATAGGCCCTCCAAGGTTGCTGAAAACATAGTGAGTAGGCTCATTTTGCCTTGGAGGAGGGGTTTTCAAAAGTTAAGAGTGTGTTATAATAGGTTCCTAAAGCATAAAACATGCTAATGATGAGGAAAGTTTATCATAAAATTATAGGAATTTAGATGACAAAAATATAATAAAAATTAACTATTCTACATTATTGAGTAATTTAAGAACAATCAATATTTACATAAACTAAATTAATGCATTCAAAATAAATAGATAGAAGTAACCAAAACATTACACATGAGAACACACACAAGGAACCTAATAAGAAATCACATAGGTAACCATAACTAGATAATCTCTATTGATCTCTTCTAAAAAGTGGAACCCTCTTCCTCTTATAAATAAAAGTATATATAGACATTTCTAGTCTATGACTATTCATCTTCTTCTTGTACTTGGTGCCAAAATTAGAGTCTTTTTATATTTTAGCCTATTACAAGTTATGAAGATAAAATAAAATAGACTGTATAATGACAAAATGAGGGTTTATCATATGAATATTGGACAAATATCCTATGTATATTTCCAATATGCATTCTTCTACCAACACTTTACTGGACTTAAAATGTTGTCTCATCCTAACACAATGTCACAGGATCTTCAAGAATGTACAAGTTATCAAGAGCTGAAGAAATGGTTGGACCAGTAAGATTCATAGTAATCACTCAAGGCATCATTTTTGGTTTTCACCTCTTGTGCACTACTTAGACACCCTTTCAAATTTTAAACTAAGTAGTGTACCAACCTACCACCCTTTCTAGGTTTTAAATACATTGGCACAACTAGGTGTCTTAACTTTATGGGTTTTCAACAAACCTAACCCTACTTGTCTTACTAAGTCATCCCAACTACAAAATGTTTATACAAAATTTTCCAAAATTTATAATTTGTGCATTACTTAACTTGATGGTGGTGGTATGGATGCAAACACATGTTGAATGGAAGAGTCCTTAGATTAGGAATGAGTATCTTTATGCCATCTAATGATATTATATAGCTTTTAAGGTGGCCTATGCATAGGCTTATTAACAATCTATGCAACTGCACTAGTGAAAGGAGTCAAATCTATTTTGTATACATTCTAGTCCAGCATCACTTCTTATATCAACCATAATAGGGTGAAAAATAGAGAATGATAGTTGATGATATACTTGAGGTCTACATCATCATTTATGCTCAAGGAAACCTTGGTGTTCTCAACCCTTGTTTGAATCTCTCCACTCAATTATTCCATCTTATCTGTGTGTCTTTGAGCTTGGAGGATGACAAAGAAAATGCACAACATTTTAATCTACTAATTTAGAAGGTTATCACATAGATTATCCATAGAAGTTAATAATTATTGAAGTGTTCCATCCTTATCCTCCATAGTTATAGTGTGAATTTCCATGGTTGCTTTGGTGGTAAAAGCCTTTCCAAAGTCTACACTAAAACTAGATAAGGTGGTATCTAATTTATGATTCTAATCTAGAAAGCTATGTGTGACCTATTGAACTTGAAGTGTGGTAGTGTCAAGCATTCCTTGATATTCCTCTATTATATTGATGAGTGTGGTATCTTCAATCTTAACATCTTGTCCCAATGTTTTGACTATATGGATATTTTATGCTATGCACCAATCCTTTGTTAACTCAAAGATAAGTGTCTTGAGTTAGTGCTAGTTGGACATTACATGGTCCCCAACTTCTCAAGTGACCAACTCAGGACAAGTATCCTAAATAATATTTGCATAATCATACATTTGGGCCTTCAACTTAGCATTCTCAACCTTGGATTAATCAACCTCCTACTCTAGAGAGGCAGCCTTATGTGCAATAGACTCCTTAAATGCCATAGTTCCCTCTAACTACTTCTTTAATGGTAATATATAAACATATAATGATTATTCTTGATAAAGTGAGAATATTTACAATTTTCCTATGGTAGTTGAAGGATCGGGTCATGGCATGGTTGCAAGTGGAAGGGAGAAGGTGGTGTGTTGAGCACCCATAGTTGGAATGTCCTATAGATAGACTCCTTCCAAAGGTAAATATGGTTGTTGATCACTTGTTTTATATGTGGATGTATCTTATTCTTGTAATGGTTACTTTGATGTACTTGATTATTATTTAAGGACTTGGTGTTATTATACCTTGGCATCTTCTATAGTCTTTAGCTACTATGCAACATCTTCATCTTGTTTCCTCTTTACTTCCTATGTTTATTTCCAATTTATTTCTTATTTAATTAAAAAAAATTCTCATGTTCCTCCTACTACTACTTTTATTCACTCTCTTCTTAATTTTTCTATTCTTACAATGTAGTAACCTTATCTTATTTGTCCTTGGCCTGTGCCTATGCCTCTATATCATTCTACACCTTAGTTGCACATGTTTGTTCTTCTTGTGTTTGAGCTTGTAGTTTATATAGGGATTTATCTTATTATTATTTTTTCTTTCTTTTAGCTTCAATATCTTATTGTTCTATGAGTTTTGCATCCTCAAGAGCCTTCTTTTCCTGTGCCTCAACATCTTAACACTACATATCTTCTTCTACCTTGGCCTTAGTAGCAATCATAGCCTCTTTATTCCTATAATATTCATTTAGCTTATGTTGGTGTGCCTCTTACACCTAATTTACTACATTAAAAACTTATTATGCCTTTTTGGCTTTCTCAATAGCCTTTTATCATTAAGCCTCTATATCTTGAGCCTTTTATTTGGCCTCAACTCCTTTAGCTTAATAACGTGCTTGCTCAGCTTAATGTTGTTGGGCATTTCCTTTTGGAACTTATTTTCTTATTGTTGGACTCATCATTATATTGTATGAGATGCTTCCTCCCATGATTATTATTACTCTTCATTTGTAAGTTAATCTAACATTATCTCTTCAGCCTCCAAGGCTTGCTATGAGGGTGAAAAATCACTAGGATGGACCATAGAGATAAAGATAAATACTTTTTTGCACCCCAAATTAACAAGCCTACATTTTGGTGGTGATGAAGTTGAAGAAGGAGAAGGTTACACTTCTTTTATAATGGTTTCCCTACCAAATGTGCATTATTCAAGGGTTGAAGAAATATTAGTCTCTCATTGGGTTCAAGGTCTTCACACTAGAGGCTCCTATAGATATTCAGTCAATAATGCAAATACGTCGATGGATATGTAAGTGGTATAAATTTATTGTGAAAATATTTGGGCCATTCTCTACAATTATTTATCGTCTTCACACATACTATCGATAATAATGAATGCATGGCATGGTGTAAATTTCACCTAAAGACTTGAAATAACCTTCTTACATATTTAAACTATGCACAATACTTCCATAATAAGAACTCATCATAAAATTTTCCTATCATATCTATGACCATCACCTAGTAAACCTCCTACTCATCTAATCTCATCTAAGGTAGGTCATATTAGCCGATGATCTAGGGTACTTTAGGTTCATCTAACCAATTTGATGTGCTCCTCATCTTATGATTTAGAAGAGGTAATGGTGGTTATTCTATATAAAACCATTTTTATATTTGATATTATGAGGTTATGGATTTAGATTATTATTACGCTGAATGAATTATTGTGCTAGGTGATATGGATTGGATAGGTGTGGTATTCCTAGATGCATAGGATTTTTATTTGGAAACCTTGGCCTACACCATGTCTATGGTAACAAAATATGGTAGTGTTCCAAATGGTGACCTAGGTAGCTCGTAAATGTGAATGAAGATGCCTTGCAAAATTAAGGTGATAAAAACATGTTGTTGGAGGTACTATATGATGTCTGGTGGTACTCATGGATGTGTATAAATGAACTCCAAACACTTCTCCCACCATGTCTTAAAATTTCCATCATGATCTAGGGTATCATTCTCAAGTATTTAAATCAAGTTTTGAATTTGTTTCATTGGCCAATAGTCAGTGTTTGGGTGCACCTTTCCTTTAGGGGACTTTCATTGGGTGAAATAAAGTAGAAAGATTAGTAACTAGTACTAGAAGGGCTACATTGAAATAATGAAAAATTTATCATTATTTGTAATTATCCTATATAAAATACTTTATTTAGTTAAACTAATCATTATGGTGGATCATTTGATGTGTAATGTCAACCATTACTTTGGGTATTTACTTCATAGACTTGGTTATCTACTAGAATCTATATGTGATGCACTTGACCAAAATTCACACTAGTTCATCTTGGATATCCTTAATTTAGATTTCTATAGACACTCAAACATATAAGTCTTAAACCTCTTAGAGGATAATAGGAATTCTTGTCTTGTAGAGGGTAATAAAATTATCCCACACATGCATGCCCAAAGCTTTGGCCATTACTTTGGTATTGATGACGATAGTGGTATCAAGCCCAATTTAAATGTTTCCCTCATTGTATCAACCAAATAGGATTTTCATGATCTCTCCCAAATCACTAAAGGTGGGCATACAAAGTATGCACTTTATGTGTGTTTTGTAATAGATGTGGGGCTACAAGATTAAGTGGTTGTGAAACATTTATGGGATCCAATCAAAAGAGTCTTTGTTTTTCCACTCAAAGATAATCAAATGGATTTAGATTAATATGTTTGGTTTACCAAAGTACAAGGTCAACACCCATTTACTCCCAAGCATCTATCAATTTTTTGATGAGCTACAAACAATCCAATCTATCTAAATACTAGAAATTTAAAAATTAGTTGCTTTTTGCATTGTATAAATTGGCTTAGCTCTAGAAATTTAGCTCATAAAATGTTTGAAAGAATGAAATGTAAAATTGGTTTACAACCTTATACCTTTATAGATGTCATGCCTATTGGCTTTTTCATAAATTCCATGTTGAGATATCCCTTCGATATCAATATGAATGTTGATGTGTCAAATCTTATTTGATCTATAAATAAAGGTAGTTAGTCATCAATTCATGTGTTGAGATATGTCATTATATTCTATGTTATTTATACTAGAGTAAAAATTTATGATATTGACTAGCCACTGAGTTGGTAAATATTAGATCAATTAAACCTTCACTCTAGAATTAATTTCTTGGGGATGACCATTATACCATTGAGGTCTAGGTTGATGTGAATTTAACATACATTTCCTAGACTTAATTGATTTCTTTGGGTTTTGATGACAACAATGGCACACTTAAATTCTTTTGTGCATAAGTGTCACACATTATACTTGTTATCCTAGTTCCAAAATCTATTGAATATATCATCTACAAACACATAAAGAGAGAGAGAGAGACAAAAAAAACACACAAGAAAACATATAGAAATGGGAAATCCTAATCTACTTGGTGATACTCAACACCCACTAATTTTATAGAAAGAGATCAATTAAGACTATTGGCACTAGGGCTTAAGCCTATAGTCACTCACCCATACTGGAAAAATAATTCTCTACAAATATCTTAAAATAATGGTTCATTTCTATGATATTTTGTGTATTATGTAAGGCCCTTTCCACCTGATCTATAATTTACCCAAAAATGCTTGATGTTGATGTGAAATTGTAATTCTTGAAAGAACATCAACCATCTAGAAATGCATCCTTTGAGCATAGGCTTATTTACTAGGTGGAGTAAAGCTTGATGATCTATGAAAACTTCAAATGATGTCAAAATAAGATAATGTTTAAATTTATGTAGTGTGGACATTATAGCTAGTACTTCCCTTTCAGTTATTGTGTAATTATTTTCTATTGCAGAAAAGTTTTGACTTGCAAAATGTATGGGGTGGTCTAGTCCCCCATCTCCTTATTGTGTGAGCACAAAATTGACTATGATACCAAATGCACATGAAATGGCTTACTCCAATCTAAAAAAATGAGAATAGGCACATTGACCAATCTCTGCTTTAATTCTATGAAAGTTTTTTTTCAATCGAAATTCAAGATAAACTTCATAGCTTTGTGCAAAAAATAATCCAATGGGGATGAAATGGTTGCATATCCCTTGATAAACTTCTAAAATTAATCTATGTGGCTAAGAAATGACCACACTTCCATGAAGCTAAAATAGTAAAGGCATACTAAGAATGACTACAATTTTGGTTTGGTCCACCAAAATCCCTTCACTACACACCACATGACCTAGTAGGACACCAAAAGGTGTAAAAAATAAACACTTTAAAATTTAGGGAAATGTGTAGACTTTAGTAGAATTATAGGAGGAGGCATACCTTGGATAAGTGCTCTTTAAATAAAGAAAATACTGCCTAATCATCTAGATATACTTCTAAGAATTCATGAATGAAATCCTTAAAGGTAGTCACCACTACTCTAGAGAAAATGGTAGGTGTGTTATTGAAGACAAAAGGAATTACCTTATATTAAAAGGATCCCCATTCTAGGGTTTTTTTTTTTTTTTTTTTTGTCTTTTTCTATGATGGGTATTTGATGATATCCATTAAACCCATTTGTGAAGTAGTAAACTTCATGGCCTATGACAAATTCCAAAATTTCATATATGAAGGGAATCATAAATGGATCATTAACACATGCACCATTAAAAATTTGATAGTCACTACATATTCTGATATCCCCTATTTTATTAGGCTACACTACTATGGGACCGACCCAATATACCTTCTCTACATGATAGATTATACTTATTTATCGTATTCTATCTAGTTTAGCCTTCACTTTCAAATTCATGTTTGGATTCAAATTATAAGGCCTTTTCTTTATGGCTCATGTGCACTCCTTAAGTTTGATATGCATTTCAACTAAGGAAGGATCTACTATTTTAACTTCTAAATTTTTTATGGGAAACACACCTTGATAATCCCATAGGAGTTTCATAGCTTCTAAAACTTAGAATTTAGTCTGATAGTCACCTATATGTACTAGTTTAGGAATCTCTTCACTTCTAATATTTTCCAAATGATTTTTAATAGGTTGCTGATAAATCTTGTGAGTTTCCTCAACAACGTATTCTTTAAACATTATTTTCCCTTCCTACCTTTGAATCTATATGTTGTGAAACTTTTCTTCTTCAATGGGTTTTTGACTAGATATTTTAATGGTTCTATTGGCCATTCAAGTTCAAATAAATAATTCAAATCGATATCACCATCAATATCTAAATCTTTAGCTTCCTCCTCTTCATTATGTATTCAGTGGCATGGTTGCATAAGAGATTTTTATTCTATATTATCAACTTTATATCTTAATAATGTTGTGTTTAGATCATAGGCTATGTTCTCTTTTGTATTAGACTCCATCATGGTGCTTAAATCCTCTACACACCTATGCCATTGTAACTATTTGATTTTGAGCAGTGCATTATGAACCACAAGATTATCATCTTTAAACATAAAAGTCTAGATGAAGTTGCTCTACACTTGTGCCCAATGCTTTATCTCCCTCCTTTATTCTTGATTCATTTACCAATATGATGGTAAAGGGGCAAGTGTGTAATTAAATATATGGACCTAGTACTTAGCTGTCACATGTTCATTAGTCCAAACCTTAACACATTTATAGATATGGATTTTAGGGAACTCAGCTTCCTAAAAGTAACATCAATTAATTTTGATTATATGTGGTAATTAAAATATGATATTCATAATTTTGCATGCATCATCCCAATAAAGTTCATCATCTCTATGAATTTTCCACCATGTTGTTGTAACTCCATTGAAATTGTAAGTCAAGGCATTGAACTACTGACTGATCATACACACATGAACTTGTAGGTGTATAATGAATTGATTGATATCCTTGGTCACATAGTATGAAGGAATTTGTCTTTTCATGGTGAAGACCATTCCTATAGATTGGGTTCATGATCACCACAAGCCCAATTTATTATATGTGTATTTGAGTCTCCACTTACATATGAAGCTATTTTCTAAGGCAAAGTGCCTTCTTTGGTTAGCTCTATATAATCTTTCATATGATCATTTGCTTGATAGACAAAGTCAACTTCTAAATGAGTAGGGCATTTAGCAAACATGGATGCATAATATTCTATGACAAATTGAGGTGCCAATCACAGAGTAACTATGGGTTTTAGCTTCTATTGTTCATAGTTATTTAACTATTGAGTGATTAAAGACTACACTTAAAGTTTATTATGGTCATAAAATAAATTGCACTTGACTACACATAGAGATTTTGGGTTCTCCTCAAATTTTACCTTCATCTGACTCATTTATTGTACAACATAAGGAGAGTTTGGTTTATCCAAAATGATGTAGGGTTTTTACACCTTATTTCAAGTAATGACTACAATCTTATCTATATGATGCACCTCTAACAAATTTTACACAATATTGATAGTCATCTTGTCAGAATATACCCATTTCTTTCTAATTAGTGTAGGGTAATGATTTGTTTTTATCTTCATATTGATGAATTTAAAGTCATCTTATAGGTTTAATTCTAACTTTGATCTCAACATCTTCTAATTGGATAATGGTTTCAACTCTTCCATAGTCTTCTAAGCTAAGATTCACTAGCTTGTAACTAAGAACTAGCCATCCAATCACCTCTCATGTAGACCTAGGGATCATGTTAACTATGTTTCCAAAATCAAAGATAACATTTGGAATTTCATATCCTACAACTTCAATGTTAATTCACACATCTACATCCCATAAATTCTTTATTTTTACATACCAAATAAGTTTTTATATCTTATGTTACCCTTGTTATGCACACTCTATTAAATTATGTATCAAGTTTGTAATGTTCTGATAAATTTATTCATTATATAATATACTTAACAACTTCAATAAATATGTTAGTATAGTAACAAATCCATCCTAGTACATAATGTGCACAATTTGATCAAACATTTGGGCATCTATTATTGTAGCATCTCCTTTATTAGTGTCTTAGTGTTGAATATTTTTCAACATCTATGTAACTTCATACATGAGACCCTTTTCTACATATGGGTCTAGGTATTTGTCCTATTTCACTTTTTATATTCTCTGGTCTTAATGTATTTTGAGAGGAGGTAATCCTTTATCTACATGCTAGTGTCTTGTAATGGAATTGAAAAATGAATACTCCTCTATCTATGCATTCACCATATTAACATTCTTGATGGCCTTTTTCTTTCCTTGCTTTTCCAAAATAGGATAGTTTTCTATCTTTTACTACTCATATACCCTATAATAGGCACATTACTATTGTCTTTGAGGATTCAAAGGATAATTATGTTTCACATGGTTATATTCTCCACATAAGTAACATTGTGTTGATAATTCTAACTACCTCATAAGTGTTCTTGGTGTTGTTGAACACTTCTAATTTTAAGATCCTGAAGATCCATGGCATGAGTTGTAGTTGGTGATAATTTGGGATGTTTATGGTGGAATAGAAGTAGAGTGTGATATTTGTCCACAATATTTATTTAATTTGGTGGTTGGGATCCACTAGGGTCTTGTACTTAAATCTTTGTGATATTTATTGATCTACAAACTAAGCTAAATGGATATTAACAATTATCTTAAACTAAATTGGTCTTTTATAAAGAAGATATAAAAAGGAGGGTAAGGCAAAAAATAAAATTTGATTGCAAGCTTCCATCTTAAATATCATGACAAGTTTCTAATTATTTTGAGCATCCAATTTATGATGTAAAATA
Organism: Torreya grandis; assembly: GCA_037957365.1. NCBI lineage: Eukaryota > Viridiplantae > Streptophyta > Pinopsida > Cupressales > Taxaceae > Torreya > Torreya grandis. The sequence goes on along the minus strand of JARHVA010007274.1, from coordinate 92,679 downwards.
GTATAAACCCAGATTCCATCATAAAATAAGCAAGCATCAAAGGAAATATATAAGTCACAAGAACTAGGTTTACTTTAAATAATTTACTACTATAACTTGAATAACATGAACACATCCAAATTTAGATAAAATGAAATGAAGTACCTAAGATATTTCATGTAATCTAGCATAACACAAATTAACAACCTTATGATAGAAAATGTAGCTCAAAATGAAAATAACCATTCAAATCTAAGACATTAACATGTAATAAAGAGATAACATTAGCTTCAACACACTATTCAAGAAATATTTTTAGAATTATTTAGTTATATTAAAATTCCCTTTTGTGTAGAATTTCTTAGAGTCTCTCCACTACAAAATGGTAACTATAGCTTATTTATAAATAATATAAGTGATGTACTAGTTATCTTCTTGAGACATATATATGTAGGATAAATACAACAATACTTCATACAAATATCATAATGTGCATGACCTCCTCTGTCAAATTTGACAAATAAAACCAATATATGCTAACAGACTAGCATATTTGCATTATAAAAGAATATTCCTTTCATATTACACTGGTGGGTCCTCTTGGTCATATTTTCTTGAGGATGTCCTTCACCCTAATATGTTATTTAATCAGCTCAAAATATATTATAGGTTTCATCAAACAATCCTCTTCTTGAACCACCAATGTATTGAATTCTTTGTCACTTTTAGCCATCAGTTCCTAGATGCATTGTGTCTCTAATATATACCTTCCTAAGGTAAGGATGATGTCAAGGACCTTTTGATTGTAATTTCTAGACTATAATTTATTCTCTTTGATTTTATAGATGAAGACATTAACCATTTTCTTGAATTATTCATCATTTATCAATCCTGTGGTAGTGGGTTGAGAGGGGTTTCCCAACAAAGTCCCCAAGAGTCTCCATTCTATCTATCAAGTCCCTGTCCTCCATGAAATTATTTACACTATTATACCAAGTTCTTAGGTCTTATATTTTATCCATTATGATACCCAAGAGGATGTTTAAATGTCCTAGTTTAATGATTTTAATGTCTTGGACTTGTTTTATAATATGTGCATTAATCAATTCAGATGTCTGGTCTTTAGAGTCCTATCATTGAATGATTAATTTTTGTGTTATCCTAGCTTAATGGGTAAAGGCACTTAATCTAAGTTTTATGGTCTTTAATCCCTTAAATATGTCAAGAAGAGATTTATTTATCATCTTCAATATGTCCTAAGGGACTAAAAATGCAAGTTGTGCTTCCAAGTCCTACTTCTCCTTTTTAGGTTGATGATTCTTTATTTCATTCCCTTGATCCCAACTAAGGTCATTTCTTATTGGGCCTCAATAAAACCTACTATGTCCTCTTGATGGATTGGGTGTTCCCCTACTACTTTCCTGTACATAGGAGTTGGACCCACAAAAGTCTCTACTCTTTGAAAGGTGAACTCCTTAGTGCCTATAGTGCCCTTCTTTATTGTTACCTTCTCAAACCTAACTATTTATAGATTGTACTGCATAGTGTCTAATGGTTCAAATAATTTGGGTACCTTTAGGATCTCAATCCTAGTACCACTTGATGCTCTAAAATCCTTCATTCTTATACCACTCTCTTTAGTTTCCTCAATAATCCTCCTTTCTTCTTGATCCTTCATGAGCTCTCTAATTCAGGTCTTGATATCATCATGGATATCAATACTAGTATCCCTAGCTAGTGCTAATGAGTGTGACTGAGATGGAATCTTTTGGAGATTTTTATATATGAACTAGTTATGGATGACAAGTCCATGTATGGGGAACTCATCACTGAACAAGTTAACTTCACTAGTAGGATGGGTCCATGTCACTTTTGGTCTTTTGGAGGATCTAGGAATAAGAGCCATCTCTATTTCCCTTTTCTTTTGTGAGATAGGGACTAATTCCAAAGCTATTTCTTTCCCCGTTTCCATCTCACCTACTTAGGGTTATTTATCTTGTGCCAATTTAGCTATGGTTTCCTTAATTCCTTTATCCTCCTAATCTAACCTATAGGTCTCTACAAGCTCTTTGAATAATTCTTCAACTATTTCATATGGTTCTAGGGAAATCATATCAATGTGCTCTACTGGAGAATGTGGTATTACAAGTGGAACTGATGATGAAGAACATTATCCTAGACTTTCTTCTAATTTATTCTCACTAGGTCTTTAAATTTGGATCACCTATTGTTGTGGTAGTCCTATAGGTGCACTTGAGGTAGAAGGTAATAGATGATATTGCAATGGGTTCATTTTCTATATTTATCTAGTTGGCTTCTCATCTCTTTGAAATCTATGCTTGATTTTGAAGCCATGTTGCCTACACCTAGCTAGCACTTCCTCAAAGTTTGTAGCCTTGGTGTATAAATGGTCATATGGGCCAACCCTATGCTTATAGGTCACCTTGGTTAGCTACTTATATTTTAGATGGAGAACAAAAATTTTATTTGGGTCCCATTATTTGATGTCATCCTTTTGAAAATATAAGTCATCTCTATGTTTGGACATAATGTCCAACTATTTCCAACCATGGATTTGGTTTTTCTAATCAAGAATGGAAAAGGATGTAAAATGACCTTCCATCTGTCTTCCATCTTGATGATGGTGCAATATTTGTAATACTATATGTCACCCATGGGCTCTACATATTTCCTATTTAGGGGGTGCACTCTTGGCATGGGGATCCCAATGATAGTCTTAACCAAAGTAAGACATATGTAATTGGAAATGAATTATATGTGACCCATGTATTTAAAGATATATAATTTTAAATAATTCTAGGATATGGTAATATTTATATGAGAGGACCAATTATTGATATCAATAATATGTGTGGAAGCCATCAATGAGTCCAATAGATATGACATCATGGTGAATTATTGGTTGGTCTTCCTTTTTATGCCATAGAATTGTATTCCCAAGTGGATGCTAATCAGTTCTACAATAGGTGGAGTCAACTTCTCTTCCACCATGAAATATATATAGGAAACCCATTTGGGGTCAACATAGGTTATGGTAGCTACCCCTAAATTTATATTCAATAGGGCGATGATGAACCTAATTCCTTCCTTGAATTGTATGGTAGGTATTTTCCCATCATGATTCCTAGATATGTGGGTTCCCTAGTTTAACTAGGGTCTTAGAATAGTCTACAAATTATGCTTGGTTCTCCACTCTTTGATGATGAGGAGTTCTATATGAGTCTTACTAATTTTATAGTATCCCTCAAAATCTACAAGGCAAATGTATGATATCCCTTTTGAAAAATTTTCCCTAACTATCCAATCCCCATCATTTCTATAATTTACAAACATAGGTGGAAGGAAATCTATGGAATGGAGTACCTCTAGTTTTATAGCTACTTGATGGAGACCAAACATATAAATTGAAACCAAGTCATTTAATTTAATATAGGTTACTATGATCCTTTATTCATTAGAAGTGAGAAGATGTATTTCCTTAACATCAAAGAATATCTTAGACCAGTTCTTCATTCTCTTATCGAGTGCCCTAGTGTCCATTTCCATATCTCCAAAACATTTCCCTCATTTGCCATAGACAAATATAATTCTACCTCTTTTTCCACTATTTCCTAACTGCTACCATGATTTATTAATTGCCTTGGGTGTATGACTAGATTTTCATTGCTCAAGATGAAATTTGAGCTTGTTTGATGCAATTATGTCTCAATAGTCAAGAATTATGGCTTTATGTTATTCTGATAGGGTTTCTTAGAGATGTAATATTAAAGATAGTGGATTTAATAAATTAATTCATGCCTTAGATCTTATGGATAACCTCACTTGTGCAAACTCTATCTTTTTAGGCATGACAAATATTTAGATTTGTCATTTAGTGCTTACATTGCACCTACATGACCTTCCCCATGAAAATTCATTTGAATTCTAGGCATTGGTTTTCAAATCAGTTCTTTATCTTCACTTCATTGGATTAGGACCTTTGAATGAGCACAAACCATAGATGAATATCTTGGAGGTTTCATTTGATTGGTTGTTTAAATCTTGAATTACTTAGTTACACCAAGTGGTGTATTTTTCCTTCTTCAAGATATGACTTTAGTGTTTGGTGTTGGAATGAGCATGATTCTTCCACATTTTGAGCTATCAATCTTTGGTGTATTCAATTGAAAATTCATCCTTCATTTTTATCTATTGGATTAGGACCTCTGATTAAGCTTAGTTCATTGGATCCTACAAGATGCACATGACTTAATTAGTTTAGGGTATTAATAAAACATAGGCCTAAAATATATTCCTAAGGTTTATTTATGTTAAATAACACTAAAAACATAGGCTAAGGTATCTTATGTTAGGTTTTCCATGTTAATACGCTAGGTTCCCTTTCAAAGAGATTTTAAAATTCCCCTTTTGCCTAGGCTAAAATTTAGCTAAGGTTAAATTTGCCAACCTCGCTAACGTCAAAGACATCCTCATGGACATCAAATGATAGGAGAGAGAATATCAAATTTAACCTTATTAAGTTTTGGTTTGTGAGGCATTAAGTTTGATTCTTAAGGTCATATTATATTTATGAACACAATGGATCTTCAAATTGAAATCATGGCCTTATTCCATATGATCGTATCTCAGGGCTTATCGATTAAAGAATTTGTGCTATTAAATCAGATTGGTGACATAGTGAGGGCTATTTATCATGATTTGGGAGGTTAAAGCTAATTGGCTTTGAATTTTTAGGGGCTCATTAGACTTTGTGCTATTAGATCAAGATCTACGGGTGAACCTAGATCATTAGATCTACAAAAGTGCATAAATTTTAAGTCATCGATTGGTTACATATAGAATTAAGTCAAGTAATTAGTCCTAAGTTAATTGTGTGAGTTAAACATGATGAACTTAGAGATAAATTTTATTATGCTAAGCATAAGGTTAAAACATTAATGTGGTCCTCTTTAAACTTAAGTTAAAGTTTGGATGAGGTTCAACTTGACAGTCTCTCTAATGTCAAAGACATCCTCTTGTGTGTCAAATTATAGGAACAAGACTGTTAAATTAAATCCTATAATAAATTTTTCATATAAATCAAAGTCAATGCATGGATCTCCCTAGGGTGATCTCATGCCATTAGATTAGATCTCTATGGAAGTGAGAGCCATTGGATCTATGATTAAAAAAATTCATTAAGTTAGGACCTAATATGCATAATAGTTTAGACTAAGGTTTTGATCTTAATATGTTGTTTGTGTTAATAAACACAAGGACATTTAAGGTCAAAGCCTAGGCTAAATAATAAGGGAGCTTGGGATAACAATTAGGAAAGATTAGGAGGTTAACAAAGGGGGAAAATGTGTAATTATTATTTTATATTAAGGTTTGGTCCTATCAAAAACATGATCGAGCCTTAATATAAAATTAGACTCAAGGTTTTTTCAAAAAATAAATACAGTTTCCCATTAAACTTCTCCTACCATTTTTGAATTTAAATCATAGGGTTTTCTTCTTAGGAACCCTCTCTTTCTCTATGGAACCTATACTCATCATCCAAAGACAACCATTAGTAGGGTTAGCTTATAAATCAAAATCATGATTAGATATATAGAGGTTCATGTCCATTTAAGTGGATGATCTTCAAATTCTAATAAAGAATGACCTTTCCAAAGCAAATTCAAGGTATAAATGTTCTAAAACATTTACAAGGGTTTATATTTTATACAATCAAAAAAATGGGGGTATATTGGTCCCAACAAATGGCGACTCACAGGGGGAACATAGTAATATGTTAGAACCTATAAACTATGATTTAGACCAACACATAAGTCATTTATCTCCTTTAACCAAATATCATTACTTAGATCAGTTTAGGGTTGAAACAAGCCTCAAATATGTAAAATTAAAATTGTCATGTCAAAGATTAAACATGTTGTTGGGGTGCTTTGATTCCACTTAGTATTTATCAAGAGACATTAGGGGAAAATATCAAGGTTCATACCTTTTGACCATTACATATGACTTTGATCATATTTAGATATTAATTAAGAGTGGTTGCTCTTATTTCAAGGAAGGCTTTTTCATTTCTCTATTGCTAACCAAGCATCTATAGCCTTGACAGAGATGCCTTTAGATCCACTCATGGCCTTGTTTCACTTCTAGTTAGGTGTCTATAGCCTCGATGGAGATTTCTTGAATCACCTTTGACTTTGTATATTTTGATTTAGAAATAAGTCCTATTCTATTTTTTTTTGGGGTCTTTTGACAAAGGTTGAGAGCCAAGATAGCTAGGTTTAAAGGATTTGGTTAAATATTTTGGCCTTAGGATAATCATCTATAGTTGAAACCTTAATCTCAGATGAGCATGTGTTTTAAGTGTAAGCATGCATATGTCTTAACCTTTTGAACTCTCTTTCCACATACATGATTCTTCTCAACAAAGAGATTTGATCTCAGGTAATGTTTTGGATTCTTATGAGGTAACTGACTTCTATGTGATTTTGTGAAAGTCTCTAAATTATAACATGATGTTATATTATAGCCTTAGATTCTCCTATGTAGGGTTCATGCCCTCATTTTGAAATACTAGAATTTTAAGCAATCTAGGGAGATTTTGAGCAAGAACAATCTACAAGACCTTATTGAAGTGAAAGAGAACAACCAAAATAGGAAGAAAAAACACGACACAAAACAAACAAATATATACAAGCAAAGTAGGAAATCTAAGAGATATAAAATAAACTAACTAACCTCCCTAATCTAACCTCAAACAATCTTATAGATTTTATTCCATGAAGACCCCTAGTGGAGCAGTAGTAAAGTAGTGTTTGAGATATTTGCAATTGGTGGGAAATGTGAATTATGCTCCTTGAAGGTATTTTAACTTGAAGGTATTGTTGCCTAGGTATTTTTAATTTGGTATGGGCCAATCCACAAGGGTGTAATTTTACCATGCTTGCCTTTAGGTTTCAATGCCTTGTCTCAAAGAAGGACTGGGTCTCCTTGTCTAAACACCTTCACTTTGGACATCTTGTAAAACCAGCTTTTTATAGTTTCTTAATGTCTACTGAAGTCTAAAAATGCCCTTTCTCAAGCATCCTATATTTGGATGATGTCTAATAACCTAGAAGTGGCCAGGTCTTGGCTTTCTTACATGTATTCTTGCATGAATGTGAATGGGGGTAACTTGAGGCTAATGGGAAAGATAGGTTCATAACCATACACCAACAAGAATGGTGAAGCCTTGAGTTCTTGATTGATCCTTATCTTTTCAACCCATAATGCATACTTAAGGAGTTTGTGCCATGTTCTGGGTTTATCTGTAGCAAACTTCTTGATGGCTTTCATAAGGTTCTTATTGGTAAATTCAGAGACTCTATTTCATTAAGGATAATGATTGGATATGAAATTTAAAGAGATGCCATAATCATAAACCCATTTAATCATTTATATGGATATAAATGTAAATCCATTATCACAAACTAAAGAAATTGGGGTTCCAAATTTAGTGCAAATATTTTCTTCCAAGAAGTTGATTACCTCCTTTGTCTTACATTGTTTAGTGGCTATAGATTCAGCCCACCTTATGCAATAATCTATAATAGTCAATGCATACTTGTGGCCCTCAAAAGAATTGGGATTAATTACCCCCACAAATTCTAACACCCATTGTGCAAATGGTTTGTCTACCATCACTGGTTACAAAGGTATGGCTGCTTTTGGCTCTTTTATGATAAATATTTGACATGGGTGGTACTCCCTCACATGCTTTTGAGCATCCTTTAAAATTTTAGGCTAATATTACCTAGCTCTAAGAATATTTTAAGTTATGGTTCTCCCTAAAAGGTGTCCTTTACCTAGATTTTCATGAAAAGTGGACATGATTTGAGAAGCATCTTCTTTAGACACGCACCTTAAGTAGATCCTTTCAAAGTTATTCCTATATAGGACTCCATCTTTGATGAGATAATAGGTTACTTTGAGCCTTAATCTCTATTTTATTCTCTAGTGAGTCTTGGGGGACAACTACCATTGATAAGTAGGTGGATTAGAGAGTCATACCACTCATTAGGCTATAAATTAAACTCATCAACTTACATGACATGAAGCTTAGGGTTAGAGTTGGCAATCATCTAGACTAGGCCTTGACATTTCACCAGTTTGGAAATTTTCATTTCTATATCATACTCTTGTAGGATTGACATCCACTTGCCCCTTCATTACCCAAGCTAATTTTGACTTAACATATCCTTTGTGGTTGGGTTTAGTAAGATGGAATGCACCTTATATCTAATGATGTAATGTCTAATTTTTTTACTACCTTCACCACTGCATAAGCTTGCTTATCAATCATAGGATAGTTTACTTCTACATTTTTAAAATTGGTGCTCATGAAGGCTATAGGGTGGTCATTTCCATCAACCTTTTGAGTCAATACTACAGCCATGGTGTGGTTAGAAGTAAATTAATATAAGTAAAAGTCCTTTGAGAATTCAAGACTTATCAAGACTAGGGCTTGACTGATTGCCTTATTGATGTCAATAAATGCTTTCTTGTATCCTTCATGCCAAGAGATTTTAACATATTTTTTAATCATATCATTAAGGGGTTTGACAATCTCAACAAATCTTGAGATGAAATTCCTTACAAATTTGATCTTTCCAAAGAATTACTTTAGTTCTTTCCAACTATTAGGTAGCTCAATCTTGGAAATGGCTTCCACTCTCTCAGGATCTATGGAGATCCCTTCTTTGGTGATGACATGCCCCAATATTTTTCCTTTATTAATGAAAAATATGCTCTTCTTGGGGTTGAGGGATATGCCATACCTCCTACACTTTAAAACAATTGCTTTAGGTGCATGAAATGATCTTCTCTATTCTTAGAAAACACTATTAGATCATCCATATATATAATGATGCATTTGCCTACTAGACCTTGGAAAGCATGGTCCATGTCTCTCTAAAAGGTTTCCCCTACATTAATTAATCTAAAGGGAATTATTTTGTAAGCATATGTTCCCCATTTAGTGGTTAAGGTTATCTTCATTCTATCTTCTTTGGCAACAATCACTTAGTTATATCCAAAAAATCCATCCAAAAAGGACATCATGGTAGATCTTGAAACAATTTAGATGACCTAGTCTAGAGAAGGCATGGTGTAATTGTCCTTTTTAGAGGCTTTATTTTGATTTATAAATTATATGCACAATATGATTTCTCCATTCTTATTTCTAACTGGGACCAAGTTAGCAACCCAATAATAAAGAAAATCCTTGCATCTAGTAGTTTCTTGACCTCCTTAAAGATCATGGGTTCTAAGATAGGGTTGACAGCTCTTTTCTTCTACCTGAAGGGCTTGTATTTTCCCTTAGCGGTATGGTATGATTAATAACCCTTAAGTCAAATATTTTCAAATCTTCATATGACTATGTAATTACATCCTTATATTTTATAAGCAACTCCCTAGCCTTTTTATTTTCCATTTCAGTACAATCTTTTCCTGTGTTCACTTATTGGGATTTATCATGTGGGCCAAGATTCACTTCATGATAATCCTTACCACTTACTTTGGGTACCTTAGGTTTTTCATTAATCTGGTCATGATCAAAAAACCTTTCCAACGAGATAATCCCTTTAGGTATCTTATTGTCATTTAGTTGGATGATTTTAACATTAAGCTCCCTTTCAAAAGAACTTTCATCAGCTTCATCAATGATGTGAGTTGTAAAGGCCCCAAAATTAGTCAAGAAATCCAAAAAAATTTGTTCATCATTAAATACTTGAAAATGATTCACATTATATGGGATTGAGGGTTATGGTACTAGCTCAATGTTAAAGTTTGGGGAATCATGATTGGGCATGAGATTAGCTACAACAAAAGTAAGCTCATCAGTAGATTTTTTTCCTTTCCTAGGGATAGACATGATGTTGAAAGCATCAAAAGATTCCACCAAATCCCAAACTATAAACTTGTAACTCTTAAGGTAAGATAGCTTGTATTGGTACTTGTTCCTTACTTGATTGACCACAAGTTTAGAATCTCCACAAATAAGGAGTTCCTTGACTTTATGATTAATAGCAAGATACTACCCTAAGATGAGAGATTCATATTTAGCTAAGTTATTAGTGTATTGGAATTGTAATATATAAGATGCATGATATTGTTTTTATATAGGGTATATCAATAGAATACCAACTCTTGATCTTGATTTGCACTTGGCACCATCAACATATAATTTCCACAAGACAAGTATAGGAGGAGGGTCCTTAGAGCTAGGTTATTTTGTAGCTTCAAAATTGAAGATTCCTATATTAGAATCTATGAGGTTCACCTTTTCATTGATAACATTATACTCTGTTATCATGTGTTTCATCCTTGGCTCTCTTTCTACCCTTATTTGATTTAGAAAACCCTTCCAAGGTAACCATAAGAGGGAGCAATCAGTAGATAGGTATCCATTTAGGGCTTTAGTCCATTCTCTACTAAGGAGCAACCCATAAGCACTAGGGATATCCACCACTTGTATTTCTATAAATTATTGAACTCTTAGTTCACTAGCTAATTGCATATGCATGTTTAATAATTCCCCAATGACTTTAAATTTTGACCTATCCAATTGTGTGACCACCATATCAAATTTTACTGGGGTTAGCCCAAGTTGTTCACATATCCTAGTAGGCAAGATGTTGGTTGAGGCTCCAAAATCCAAAATGCAATTATGGACATTTTTCCCAAATATCCTAAGTATGATCAAAAAGGGTGGAGACTCTGATTTGGTTACTTACATAGTCACATTTGCACTATCACTCTTTGGAGGCTTCCCAGGTTTCTTGAACAATGATTCTAAGAGTAAGTTTCTTTTTTATATAATCTATGTTAGCTCATGTAAAGTGATGTTGAATTTGGTCTTCTTCATATCCTCCAAAATGTTGTAAGTAGTCTTGCTTGAAGGTTTAGTAGTAGGTTTAGAAGAACTGCCCTTAGGTGGTTCAGGATCATTCCTTGATGTAGTGTCTAGAAGATTCCCATAATTGTTAGGGGGAGTTGAAGTAGTCAATGGTTATTTTTGTTCTCTATTTCTTAGAGGGTAGGTTTTCAAGAATTTTTGGAATGCTTAAATCTCTTCAAGAATATTTGTAGGCTCATTATCCTCTTAGAAAGGGAATTGGAATGTTTTTACCATGTGCACTTGGTCAGATATCTTAGACCTAGAAAGACTTGTGGTAGTATCTTTGTTTGGGACTACCTCAAATGTGTCAAGTTATTAGAAAGCTTCAAAATCTTTAAAAAACTCAATGCAATCAATCTCACCATGTTTACATGTGGCATGTACCCTACAATAGTCTAGCAATGCAATATTAGTGAGATTAATATCCATGGTCTTCTTGATAGAAGAAGGCTCACTAGATTTTTTGTTATAGAAGCTATCATTCTAAAATCTCTTTCCAAGCCTGTTGAATTTTTGGAAGGTGAACTTCCTTCTAGATATGTCATTATCATTGCCAGCCTATTTTTTTAATTATAAGAAATTTGTGCTAAACTTCTAGACCATCTTTAATATAGATTCATTCTCATTCTTGTCGATTTCATATCTTTAGACTTGGTTGTTGTTAGTTCCATTGACTAGAAATAAATCCTTTTGGTCACTGGTGTGAGATCTGGTAGTAGCTTGATGACTCAACAAACCTACGTTCTAATTAGGAGTAACATAGCTAGTGGGTAATACATTCAGATCATGGATAAGGTTCAAGGTTGGAGCATTTTGGCTATTATTTGGGAAAATATTCAATATAGACATTTAGGGGTTAATTTTTGGGATAGAATAATCCATCTAACCTTGGGGTTGCATTTGGTCACTAATAACCATCACTTCAGAATAATCCTAGGCCAATGTGTTGATAGTTGGGATGGCCCTTTTTATAAACACAGAAGTAATAGGGTCTACTACATCTTTGTAAACTTCTAAAGCTAAAACTTCATTAGGTTTGTATGGATCCATGGTTCAACTAAACATATTTTGGAAATTGGAATTGAATGATCTAATAGGTTCACTTACATCCCTCTTAATGGTTTTGAATTGGTGATAAATGATGCAGGGGCTTATTATCTTTCCAAATTGATCAATAAAGATAGTGTCAAAGTTATTCCATGAGGTAATACAATTATCAGGTAAATTGAGGAACCATTCATATACATCATATTTTAATGTAAATGGAAATAACCTACATGTTACATATTCATGTATAACATTTAACAAGATTAAAGTAACCTTGAAATATTTAACATGTTATTTTACAGTTACAACAATAGTTGGACTAAACATTGGCAAGTACTTTTTAGGATAACATGGTAATTCATGAACTACACCTAATACATTGATGGGGAAACTTGCAATCCATGCCATATCTATATGAATATTGAATGTGGGAGCCCCTTTTAAAGGTGAAATGGTAGAGACTTGGAATCCCTATGCCTTCCTCTATCTTTCCTAGTTCTTCGGTGGGTTTCTAGCTTGAGGAAGGGTTCTATGGTTTCTAAATGTGATATAGTCCTAATCCTTGGTAATTCTATCTTGAATATTAAGGATCTTATTTTAAATATGGTGTGTCAAATCATATTTCATAAATAATAACTATCAACATGTACACTAAGCCTATTTTGTAAAGATTTACTCATAAAGGGATAAAGGACACTAATTTTTGACTAAGCAAGCTCAAAAATGTGTTAAATTATGAAAATATGACCATTATTTACCACCTATGACATAATTAAACTCAATATTCATAAATAATTATCAATCTTCAGCCAAAATAAGCCATCATAATCTCAAATACTATGAATCCTTAAAACTTGAAGCTATTTTTACTAGAATTTAACCATTTCTTTACAAAGAACTAAGATCTTTTCCTTAAAAATCACAAAGATAGGTGGAAAACCATTTAAATATAAAATATATTTGAACTTAGAGTGAATAATTATTCATAAGGTTCAATAAACCTTCAAACTTAATGTAAAAATATCATAATTGATCAAATGACCCTCCTTCTAGCACCAACAGAGCTCTTTCTCCTATTGATGCTTCTAACTACCTCACAGGTGTTTGTAGTGTTTATGAACACTTCTCATTTTAGGATCCTAAATATACAAGCCATGAGTTGTAGTTGGTGACAATTTGGGATGTCTATGGTGGAATAGAAGTAAAGTGTGAGAGCTGTCCACAATATTTGTTTAATTTGGTGGTTGGGAGCCACTAGGGTCCTGTACTTGAATCTTTGTGATATTTCCTGATCTACAAACTAAGATAAATGGATATTAACAATGATTTTAAACTAAATTAATCTTTGATAAATAATATATAAAAAATGAGGGTAAGTCAAAAAAGAAAGCATGATTACAGGTTTCCATCTCAAATATCATGACAAGGTTCTAATTATTTTGAGCATGCATGGACCAATTTATGATGTTAAATAGTATGAACCCAGATTCCATCATAAACTAGGAAAACATTAAAGTAAATATATAATTCACAAGTTATAATTAGGTTTAATTTAAATAATTTACTAATGTAACTTGAATAGCATGAGCACATCCAAATTCAGATAAAATGAAATGAGGTACCTAAGATCTTTCAATTAATCTAGCATAGCACAAATTAACAACCTTACGACAGAAAATGTAGCTCAAAATGAAAATAACCATTAAAATATAATACATTAACATGTAATTAAGATATATAATTGGACTTTAACACACCATTCAGACAATCTTTTTCAAAATTCCTTAGTTATATTAAAATTCCCCTTTGTATACAATTGTTTAGAGTCTCTCCACTACAAAATGGTAACTCCTACCTATTTATAGAGAATATAGGTTGTGTAATGGTTAAATTCTTGAGACACCTTTATGTAATATAATAACAACTATCATTCATACAAATATTACAATGCACATGACCTCATATGTCAAATTTGACAAATAGAACCAATATATGCCAACAGACTAGCATATTTGCATTACAAAAGAATATTCCTTTCATATTAAACTGGTGGGTCCTCTTGGTCATATTTTATTGAGGATTTCCTTTACCCTAGTGTGTTTTTATTTAATCAAATCAAAATATATTGTATGTTTCATCAAATAATCCTCTTCTTGATCCACCAATGTATTGAATTCTTTGTCACTTTTGGCCATGAGTTCCTAGATGCATTGTGCCTCTGAAATCTACCTTCCTAAAGTAAGGATGATTTTAAGGGCCTTATTATTATCCTTGATAGACTAGCCTTGGTTATCTTTGATGATATATGAATACATTAACCCTTTTCTTAAGTTCTTTATCATTTATCATGCCTGTGACAATGGATTGAGAGGGGTTTGCCAACAAGGTCCCAAAGAGTTTCTCCATTCTATCTATTAAGTCCCTATCCTCAATGAAATTGTTGACACTATTATACCAAGTTTTTAGGTAATGTATTTTATCCATTATGACTCCTAAGAGGATGTTCAAATGCCCCAATTTGATGATTATAATGTCTTAGACCTATTTTGTAGTATGTGCATTGATCAATTCAGATGTCTGGTCTCTAGAGTCCTATCATTAAATGATTAATGCCTATGTAATCTTTGCTTGATAGGTCAAGTAACTTAATCTAAGATTATGGTCTTAAATCCCTCAAATATATCCATAATATATTTATTTAGCATCTTCATATGTCCTCAGGGACTAAAAATGTAGGTTATGTTTTCGAGTCCTGTTTCTCCTTTTCTAGGTTGATGATTATTTGTTTCATTCCCTTGACCACAGCCAAGGTCATTGCTAATTGGGCCTCAATTAAACTTTCTATGTCCTCTTTATAGATGGGATGTTCCCCTACTACTTTCCCTTGCATATGATTTAGACCTATGAAAGGCTCTACTTTTTAGAAGGTGAACTCTTTAGTGCCTATAGTGGCCTTCTTTGTTATTACCTTCTCAAACTTGATGGTGTCTAGATTGTGTTGCATAGTGGCTATTGGTTTAGATAATTTGGGTACCTTGGGATCTCAATATTAGTAAAAATTATTGATACTCTAGAATCCTTAATTCCTATACCACTTTCTTTAGTTGCCACAATAATCCTCATTTTTACCTACTCCTTCATGAGCTCTCTAATATAGGGTTTGATATCATCATGGGTATCAATACTGATAGCTCTGAATAGTGCTAATGAATATGGTCAAGATGGAATCTTTTAGATATTTCCATATATGAACTAGTCAGGGATGATAGGTCCATGTATGGGGAAATCATCACTAAATAAGTTAAATTCACTAGTAGGATGCATCCATCTCAGTTTTGGTCTTTTGGAGGATCTAGGAACAAGATCCATCTTTTCTTCCCTTTTATTTTATGAGATAGGGACTAATTCCAAAGCTATTTCTTTCCCATTTTCCATCTCACCTACTTGGGGTTCTTTAGTTTGTGCCAACTCAACTATGGTTTCTTCAATTCCTTTATCCTCTTGATCTAACCCATAGGTTTCTGCAAGCTCTTTAAAGAATTCTTCAACTATTTCATATGGTTCTAGGGTAATCATATCAATGTTCTCTACTAGATAAGGTAGTCTTGGAAGTGAAACTAATGATAAAGGACCTTCTCCTTCTCTTTCTTCCAATTTCTTATCACTAGGTCCTTGAATTTGGAGCACTTGATATTATGGTAGTCTTAGAGGTGAAATTGAGGGGGAAGGTAATAGATGATATTACAATGGGTTCATCTACCATATTTATCTTGTTGGTTTCTCCTCTCTTTGTAATCTATGCTTGAGTTTGAATCCATGTTGCCTACACGTAGCTAACACTTCCTCAAAGTTTGTAGACTTGGTGTATAAATGGTCACATGGGCCAACTCTATGCTCATAGGTTACCTTGGTCAACTACTTGGATTATAGATAGAGTACAACTTTGTTATTTGGATCCCATTCTTTGAGGTCATACTTTTGAAAATAGAAGGCATCTTTATATCTGGACATAATGTCCAACTATTTCCAACCATGGATCATTTTTTTTCTAATAAAGAATGAAAAAGGATGAAAAATGCCCTTCCTCTTCTCTCTATATACATTTTCAATCCCTTGGAGGAGTTGGGAAGCAATTTCCTATTTATCCAATTTGGTAGGGACATGGACTAGCAATCTATATGGTTGTGTCATGACTCCTTCCATCTTGATAATGGTGTAATCTAGGTAAAACCATATGTTTCCCATGGGCTCAACATATTTCTTGATGAGGGGGTGTACTCTAGGAATTGGTTTCCCTATGATAGTCTTAACCAAAGTAGGATATATGTAATCATAAATGAATTACATGTGGCCCTTGTATTTAAAGATATACAATTTTGAATAATGATAGGATATGGTAATCTTGGTATGAGAGGACCAATTCTTGATATGAAGAATATGTGTGGATACCATCAATGAGTCTAACACATAAGACATCATGGTGAATTATTAGTTGGTCTTCCTTTTTATGCCATATAATTATCTTACCAAGTGGATGCTAATTAGCTCTCTAATAAATGGAGGTAACTTCTCTTCCACCATGAAATATATGTAGGAAACCCATTTCAGGTCAACATAGATTGTGGTGGCTTCCCCTGAATCTCTATTCAAAAGGGTCATGATGATCCCAATGCCTTCCCTAAATTGTCTAATAGGGATTTTCCCATCATGATTCCTAGATATGTGGGTGCCCTAGTTTAACTAAGGTCTTAGAATAGTGTCCAAATTATGCTTGGTTGTCCACTCCTTGATGGTAGGGAGGTCTATATGATTCCTAGGAATTTTATAGTAGCCCTGAAAATCTACAAGGGAGATGTATGCTATCCTTTTTGACACATCTTCACTAACTATCCAATCACCATCAATTCTATAATTGACAAACATAGGTGCAAGGATACATATGTAATGGAGTAGCTCTAGTTTTGTAGCTACTCAGTGGAGAACAAACATATGAATTACAACTAGGTCATTGAATTTCATCTTGGTTACTATGATCCTTTGTTTATTAGAAGTGAGGGGCTGCATTTATTTGATAGCAAAAAAGATCTCAGACAAGTTTTTCACTCAATTATTAAGTGCCCCAATGTCTAATTCTATATCTCCAAAATGTCTTCCCTCATTATCCATAGAAAAATACAATTCTACCTCTTATTTCCATTATTTTTAATTCCTTAATTGCCTTGGGTGTATGATAAGCTTTTTGTTGCTCAGGATGAAATTTGAGCTTGTTGATGTAATTATGTCTCAACAGTCAAGAATTATGGCTTTATGTTGTTCTGATAGGGTTTTTTGGACCTTTAATAATGAAGGTGGTGGAATTCATAAATTCATTCATGACTTATATCTTTTGGATAGCCTCGCTTGTGCAAATTTTATCTTTTTGGGCACACTAAAACTTTGGATTTGTCATTTAGTTCTTACATGGCAGCTACGTGGCCTTCCCCATGAAAATTATTTTGAAAACTAACCATTGGTTTCCAAATCAGGTCTTTATCTTTGCTCTATTGGATTAGGACCTCCGAATGAGTGCAAACCATTGATGAAGATCTTGGAGGTTTCCTTTGCTGATTATGCCAAGTGGTGTATTTCTTCTTCTTCAGGATATGACTTTAGAGTTTAGTGTTGGAATGAGCATGATTCTTCCATGTGTTGAGCTATCAATATTTAGAATCTTTAGTTGAAAATTCATCCTTCATTTTTCTCCATTGGATTAGGACCTCTGATCAAGCGTGGTTCATTGAATCCTGCAAGATACACATGGCTTAATCAATCTAGGATCTTAATAAAACTTAGGCCTAAAATATATTCTTAAGGTTTATTTATGTTGAATAACACTAAAAAACTTAGGCTAAGGTATTTTATGCTAGGTTTTCCATGTTAATACGCTAGGGTACCTTTCAAAGGGATTTAAAAATGCTCCTTTTGCCTAAGCTAAAAATTAGCTGAGGTTAAATTTGATGACCTCACTAACATCAAAGACATTCTCATAGACATCAAATTATGAGAGTGAGACTGTCAAATTTAACCTTGAGTTTTGGTTCATGAGGACTTAAGTTTAATTCTTGAGGTCATATTTGTTTATGAACATAATAGATCTTCAAATTGAAATTATGGCCTTAGTCCATATGACTGTATCTCAAGGATTATCAACTGAAGAGTTCATGCCATTAAATCAGATTAACGACATAGTGAAAACCATTGATCATGATTTGAGAGGTCAAAGATGATTAGCTTTGAAATATCAAGGACTCCTTTGAATTCATGTCATTAGATCAAGATCTGAGGGTTAACATGGATCATTGGATCTGCAAGAGTGCACAAATTTTAAGTCATCAATCAGTTACATATAGACTTAAGTTAAGTGATTAGTCCTAAGTTAGTTATGTGAATTAAACATAATGAACTTAGAGCTAAAGTTTATTATGCTAAGCCTAAGGTTAAAACATTAATTTGGTCCTCTTTGGACTTAGGTAAAAGTTTGTATGAGGTTCAACTTGATGGTCTCGCTAACATCAAAGACATCTTCATGAGCATCAAATGATGAGAGTGAGACTTTCAAATTAAATCTTATAAGAACTTTTTCATAAAAAGTGAATTTGATGCATGGTTCTCCCTAGGGTGATCTTGTGTTGTTAGATTATATCTCTGTGGCAGTGAGATCCATTGGATATGCAATTAAAACAAATCTTTAAGTTAGGACCTGATATGCATAATAATTTAGACTAGGGTTTCAATCTTAAGATGTTTGTGTTAATAAACACAAGGACATTTAAGATCAAATCCTCGGCTAAATAAAAGGGGAGCCTGGGCTAACAATTAGGCAAGGTTAGGAGGTTAACAAAGGGGAAAAATGTCTAAGTATGATTTTATATTAAGGTTTGGTCATGTTATAAACATGATTGAGCCTTAATATAAAATTAGACTTAGGGTTTTTTCAAAAAATAAATACGGTTTCCTGTTAAACTTCTCCTACCATTTTTGAACTTAAATCATAGGTTTTTCTACTTAGGAACCTATACTTCATCATCCAAAGACAACCATATTAGGGTTAACTTATAAATCATAATCACAGTCATATATGTAGAGGTTCATGTCCCTTCAAGTGGATGATCTTCAAATTATAATAAAGAAAGACCTTTCCAAAGCCAATTCAAGGTATAGATGTTTTAAAACATTTACAAGGGTTTCTATTTTTAGAATCAAAAAAATGGGGGTATGTTAGTCCCAACACATTTTAAATGAGGGTGTTGATAATTATTTCCTTTAAAACCTTGATAAACCCCTTTGTATCCACCTCTAGATCCTCCTCTATTCAACTAATATCCTCCCCTATAACCTCCATATTATTGGTTTTTATTCTAGTGCTAATGTTATTGGGTATATCTCCAATCCCAAATTTTTATTATGTAATTGGTGCGGTCTAACTAGTTTAATAGTACTACATCATTGTCAGATTCCAAGGTGCTAAGTATTGATATTATGGTGATGGTGGTGTCCAACTTGGTGAAGGTAGATTCCATATAGCCAAACCTTAAGGTTGGTACTGAGGCAAACTTGGAATCCATTGTGCACCTACTTAGTTCACACAAACCTTATCGAACTTTGGGCCTAGAATTTTTTACTTCACCTAGAACACTTGTTTTGTAGTGATGATAAATACATTCTTTGTAATATATTCTATGATCTCTTGTAAATCCCTACAATTATTTTCATCATGATTGTGTGATTTATAAAAATTGAAATATGAACTCTATGGTATTTTGACATACTATTTCAAGAGATGGCACTACATTATTACATGCCCTACTACTCTATAGATTTCATATAACTCTATCTTGATCTTAGGATAATCATTCTTGTGATATCCTTCTTTCCCACACTTCATACACCATAAATGTAGCTCGGGTTTATCTATTTCATGAAATTATTTCATCCTCTTCATAAATCCTTGTAATATATTTTCAATCTTAGAACCCATTATGAGAGATTTCGCATAATCTTTAATTTTCTCCACCTGAAGAGTAGTAGCTCTAACATCTGCCTTAGTACCATATTGAGTCTACACTATAACAAACCTAGTCTTGGAGTGTATTCCTTCAAAAAACCACATAGATTTATATATATCTTCTAAGGAAAACTCCACCTTATTCATAACATCTAAGAACTTATGATCATAATCATAGACCAATTCTCCTAACTTCTACCTAATCTCCTTTAGGTCCTGAATAGTCTGACTTGTACATTTCTTGATTTTAAATTCTATGATGAGCCACTCCTTAACCTGATATAGATTTTCCAAAGTGATATCTATGTAGAATATAAATTCAAGTGTTCTTCCATTTAATGCCCCAATTAATTTTCACTTCTTTATAGCTTCATCGGTAATACCCTTAGCTTGCCATCTCATCTAATATGTTAGTAAGTACTATTTAGGGTCCACATACACATAATATGTTATAAATTTGATAAATGATCCTAAAGCACCCATATTATAAATTGGTGTCAAGGGGAGATATTTTATATCTATTATAGTGGGATGCTACATTCTTTGTGATCCTACCTATGCACTAAAAATATTTACCTACACACTGGATGAGTTTACCTATGCACTATATTTTTCTATATTTTTTTATTTTATTTGTTTGATTTCAATGAAACCTATGGTATTTAAAGCATTATGAATTGATTTTATTTCAATTTCATTACCCCATTGATGCACTTATTCTAAAAATGGACCTTCCCAACTACTATTTGCATGTCTTTCTAGGTGAAAAGTTTTACTGAAATATAACAAATTGGGATGTAGGGACATGTACTCTTCCAGTGAATGATTCTTCCTTATTACTTCTTATGCTTATACACTTGAACCTATGATTACTTTTTGACTTTTTCCTACTTATTTTATTAATAATTCATTATTCTATTAATACCCATTTTTAAAGTTGTAAACTACTTCTATCATCTAACTAATCTACCCCTACACTATTCTCATCTTCATCCTCAAACATATCTTCTTCCTCTCATTATTCATCACTTATTTATTTATACCAAAATTTGTCTTCTTTTTTCATCTCATCTTTATTTGTCGTTCATTATTCATCTCTTTCTTCTTGTTCATCATGTCTTCCTACTTATTCTTCATCTATTTTATTATTACTCTTAACTCTACTCATAGTTACCTAGGTATTTTTATATTTACTCCATATATTCTATTATCATTGCTCATGTTCTAAATCCAAACTCTTCTTTTAACTCTTATTCCCTCATTTATCCATTCTAGATTTATGTTCAAGACTTAATTCCTCGTCTAATCATCATTCACTATCATGTTATACACACCCCCATATGCTCAAAGTGACTACTCCATGTTGGTTGGAGTAGACACCATGGCCTTATCCACAACCAACATCTTCGCTAGGATAGGTAGTCTCTGCAAAAAATTCCCTCATATTCCTCTAACAAACAAAACCTTCACACTTTCAAAAGTTATGTATCCTTGTATTAAAAGATTGGTTATATATAGTGATAGCAACCTAATGATTTATTGCTCTTATCTAATCAATTTCCAATCTATGCAACCAGTCTATATTTACTTCAATCCATATTATAGTTTCTTCCATATTTGGTTTAAAACAATAATATCCTAACCATGCTAACTAGTTATCTATAAATTTAGGCAACTTACACAAGAAAATTTTGTAAATATCTCCATAAATTTTCTCTTAAATGATCTCCTAAATGGTAAGACCAGTATTATTTTACTCTTCTTCTATGAAATTACATATCCTTTGGTCTAACCATACCTTAATATCTCTCTACCCTGGTAACCATATTAGCATAATTTCCTCCAAATAAGAGTTCCACACTCATCACACCATTATTAGTAGAGGTTATTGAAGAATTAAAGCATGCTAAGGATGAGGATAGTTGCAAGACATTTCAAATGTGTAGGATAGTTTATGATAAAAAGATATGAATTTGGATGATAGAAACATAAGAAAAATTAATTATTCTACACTATTAAGTAATTTATGAATAAGTAGAATTTACATAAACTAAATTAATGCATTTAAAATATTTAAATAGAAAGTAACCAAAACATTATACATAAGAATGCACATAATAAACATAATAATAAAACACACAGGTAACCATAAATAGATAATATTTATTGACCCTTTCTAAAAAGCATAACCCTCTTCCTCTTACAAATAAAATTATATATAGACATTTCAAGTCTATGACTATTCATCTTCTTCTCATATTTAACACCAAAAATGGAGTCTCTTCATATTATAGACTATTACAAGTCATGAAGATCAGACAAAATAGACTATACAATGACAAAATGAGTGAATAAAACATGAATATTGGACAAATATCCTATGCATATTTACAATCCATGTTCTTATACCAATAAGGTGTTATGATTATTGAAAAGGTCTAAATTATTATGAAGGTTGTGCTTACTTAATGGGTTGCTAGTGAGGAGTAATTTGCATTTGTGGTGTAGGTTGAGAAAATGGTGTTTTCACCTTTTGTATATGTCATGGCTTGATTAATCCATTTCTACCAACATTCTTGTTATGTTAAATTACTTGGATTTGTCATAATTACTAACCTATGTTGGTGTTGATGTTAGCACTTGGGCTTAGATATTGTTCTAATTTTGGCTATTTCTTTAGTTTTGATTATAGTTTTGTTTTGATGAGGTAAGCTTTATGATCCCTTTATTAATAAGGGATTTTTCAATTAGTAAACCTTTGTAAATTATTTCCTTAAAAGTGTGTGCACGCTACAATTCCAAATGGTAAAATATCTAACTAAACAAATTTTTGGTGTCACAATAACTAATTATTTGTCTAGTAAATTATGAGTAAAAGAGTTAGTAAGTGCTCTTCACCACTATAGATAACCTACAAAACTTTCTCTATCCTTCTATTTATCTTGAGTCAAATCTACTAATGAAATCTAATGTTCAAGAGTGTAGGATAAATATTTCATAAACTTGTCTAAAAGGTCATCAAAATTATATACTGAGTTTTCTAGTAATTTTATTAACTATTCCAAGGCCTATCCTACTAGACTCTGAGGAAAAAAAATAGGAGGTATATGTCACTGTAACCCACTAGATGGAAAGCAATAAATAATTATGTTAAATGGGACTTAGGGTCTCTTTTACCCTTGTATTTATTAAAATTTAGTGGTTTATACCCTAGATGAAATGGTATTTGCAGATACTCCATGTTGAATGGGTAAGAACACTTGTCATCCAATTTGAACTTCTTGATTTATTTCTCAACTTAGATGGAAACAATTCCTTCATTCATTTGATTTAGTTCTTGTGCCAAGAAACTAGAGAGGAAATTGGATTGAGGTGGAGGTTGGATGGTCAAAGGTGGATTAACTTGATAAAGGTATAAAAAAGGATAGGTTTGATATGGAATGTTGGTTTGGTTATGGAACCAACCAAGAATATGCATCCATGGATTATCATGAGTTTTTTGAAATTGCACACATTGTGGTGTAATATTCTAGTTTGGATTTAGTATATAGGCCTGACTTTGAGTGAATTATAGATAAAATGGAAGGATATAGTTATGGGTAATGTATTGTGCCTAATGGGTTTGAGTAGGGACTTATTGTTGACTAGACAAACCTAGATAAATAAGGGTACTTATTGTGGACCAAGGCCCTATCATTGAATCTATGGCACATTTGGAATGAGAGCCAATTGTTTTCTAATTGGTACTTGTGGGATAGTGGTACCTCTTTATTTTGAAAACACATGTTGTAAAATAGGTGTGTGTTAGATGTTCAAAATTTGTTGTTAACCAATGAACATAAATTGTTTATTAGACAACATTTATGATTGTGAAGGTGAGTTGGTCTATAAATATTGAGGTGTACTTGTCACTACTTGATGAGGTGGAATATTTACTTCCCCCTATTTAGTTGATGGAATTTTTGATCTCTATTGTAATGGTATACTAGACAATGCATATTGTTATGTAATACTAGCCAACACCTATTGAGGTGGAGTAATATTCATCATGTTTTGTTGAGTCAAAACACTAATCTGTGCTTGATTACTTAATCCTTGTGATTACATGCTTGGTGAAGTATTTGGTTGAGGATTAGATATAGCCTATTATGATTGGGGTATAGGATTTACTTCCCCCTCGTGTTGTAAACCACTTGTGGTATTAACTAATGGCACTTATTGTGGACTAGTTGTTAGTTCATTTAAACCACTTTGGCTTGGATTGGATGACACTTACATGTTATCCACAGTATTTGGTACATTATTCTACATAGAAATAGTAGACACTTATTTCATAGATGGGGCATTGATCATGTCACCAAATAGAGTGCTTTTCACAAATGGGTCCATTAATAATCCTATTGAAAGATCTAACTCAATGAGTGAAGTGTTTGACATGGCCATGTTATTGAAATTGTACATGAGATTTAAATAGGTTTGATATTTATTTTTATTTATATACAGTGGTCATCAAAGATGCCCTTTCCTTTGAAAATCATATTGTGATTTTGATATGACATCAACACAATTTATTAAGGATTTATAGAAGAGGCATGTTCAATGGTTTGGTTTTAAAGTATGTTGAAAGGCACTCTAACTAGACTAGACAAATTTTCATGGGGAAAGTCTATAGGAAAATTGGTCACTACCTCCAAGCCTTTGACTAAAACTTTACCATTTTTTTCAAACAAGTGATGATCCAAAAAATAAGGATCATATGTCAATGTAATAATAACATAATATGGTTGTTTTTTAACTTGGTCTATAACTTATGGTATGCTATCAAGGTACTACGTTATTTATTTTTTGTCTTATTCTGAGTATGGAAGTGTGTTGACTAAATAGTGATCCAAAGGATCTTGGATTTTTTCCCTCTATTGAGTGTTGTAAGGAGGATGAGGATCCATCTCACAAAATACATCATCACCATAAGGGTCTTCAACAAAGTCATCTTGGGTGACCACATTATCATATCCTATATTGTACATGGATCCACTATGAGTATAGTGAGACATTCAAATCAATGACGAATGTTTTGTGAAAGAGGATTAGAGTTATACAAACTTTTAAAATAAATTTACAAAGGACAAAGGGTTAAAATTTGGTATAACTTGGTTTAAAATTGGAGTTGTATCTCCAAAATGTCTATGCTAAAACTTGGTACAAAATCTTCTAATGTTAAATGTCTAACACCAAATGCCCTACACAAAAGGTCAAGTGGATGAAGTAAAAATTGAAATGCTAAAATCTATGTTCTAAGTGATTCAAATAATTCTAATCTAAGAAAACAAAATTTTATAGGTCTTTCATAGAAGGCACAAAATTTAGGCTAAAAATAAGCATGTGATAAGTCTTTTGTAAAAGGTACAAAAGTTAGACTTTAAACAAAACAAGGTATGAGATCTAATCTAACAAATATAAAACACTCTGACATAAACTAGGTGCTCAAATTTAAACATAAACTTGGTCCAATGGTATAAGTCATGAAACTCTAGTAACATGGAATATAGGTTATTCCCCCCAAATATAGGCACAAACATTAGTTTTTAAATTAAATAAAGAATTAACCTAAGTTACACAGCCGAAAAGAGAAAGATATATATCTAGGACAAATTTAAATAATGCATAGGAAAAAATCAATCAATGTTTTGATTTGAACTTATCAAGGATAATTTAAAATCAACTTGGAAAACTATTCTCTTTAACACAAAAAACAAGATATAAAAGAATGAACAACATAATGATACTAGGTATAAATCTAAAAAGCACACATGGTTTTCAAAAATTATAATTTAGACACAAGGAAAACAAGTCTTTAAAATGATTTGAGTAGCATAATTATTTTATTATGCTATAAATATGTGATCAATTTTTTGTTTCAAGACTCAAAGGCACACAACTTGGAAAGAATTAAGTAGCATAATGATACCCTTTTCAATAAAGTGACTCAGAAAAGTTTTATCAAAAGACTAAGGCAAAGGTATGGTGTTAAATGGACAATGTAACACCTCCTCAAACAAAGTATTGATGTATAAACAAGACTCATTTTGACATGGTAAACTATATACAAAGTTTTAGACTAAAAACCATGTAATAAATGATAAAATGACACAAACACCTACGTGTAACATCTTAAATCCTAAAAATGATAAGGTTGCATCATACTATAAAATTTTATCTATATACTTGATCTTGAGAAGATTTTAATTATTAATAAAAAAAATTAAAAATACATGAAAATTAGGGTTTTTATGACCCCTCTTCTATAAATATTTTGTAATTTGACACAAAACTTCAGGCTATTCACCCTGCATCAATAGTATATCCATAACAAGTTGGTCCCAAGTGTGGCTAACGCTATATATGAAATCACATCAATTGGATCCATATTAATTTAATTTTTTTGAAAATTTATAGTCCTTTTCACAACCACTACATCTAGTACTTGTTCATTATAGTGTGTTGTCTGAGTTTCCCTTACGGTCTGAGGTGGAGTACCACTATCAGAGCATGTTTAACCTCTCAAACAAGAATCCTAGAGAATCACCATTAATTTATATACCCAAACATGGAGTTTATTAAAATAATTCTAGGATATTAATTCTTGAGTCAATGCTTCCCTAAATAACCCATGAGGAGGTGATGAAATCCCTCTTACAAGCGAGAATGCATGAAAAAATGAAGACAAGTAAAAAGACTTTAGGGTCATTTTGGGGTCACCCAAACCATAAAAATTTGGGGAGGGCCTTAGAAAATTTATTTTCATGATTTTATACTAAAGACATAGCATCAAATAATGAATGATTTTGGTTACCTAAGTTCCCTAACAGGGATGGGGGGAGAGCATACACACATCACTTGGTTTGCTAGAAATAAATAACTTTCAACAAATAATCATAAAATAAACAACTCTTAAGAGTATATAATTAAATGTGAAAGTTCATTTTAGTTCACTAAAACAAAGTATGTTGTGGTTTTATCCCCTTGGCATTGTGTGAAAATCTTGAAAGATGAAAATGACTTAAGCAAAATATTTTTAAAACACCAAATTCAAATGTGAGTTTTACAACTTTAGAGTTTAAAATTATGTTTAGTGTTTGAAATTATTTTAGTGACTTTATTTTCATGATTTTGGAATAAATAAACCAAGGCAAATAATGATCATTTTTGGTCACCCGATTTACCTAAAGAGGATGGGGGGAGAGCATACATACATCACTCAGTTTTCTAGAAACAAATAACTTTCAACAAACTAGCATAAAATGAACAACTCTTAAGAGTATGTAACTAAATGTTAAAGTTTATTTAAGTACAGAAAAATTAAATGTGTTGTGAAATTTTTGACTCTTAAATTTTATTGAAAACCTTGAAAGATGAAAATTAATTAAGCAAAAGATATTTAAAACACCAAATTCAAATGTGAGTTATACAACTTTAGAGTGTTTAAAATTATCTTTTCTTGGTCTTTGGGTCCTGGAAAAAGTGTTAGGGGGTTTTATATTTTTTTAACTTTTTGGTAATGTTGGAAAATCAAAACCTATAAAATCAAAATATTATAAATCTCCCAAATACCAAATACCTGCAGTTTAAAATATATACCCAAAAAAAACTTGCAAATTTAAAACAAAATTAGAAAACAAATAAAACAAAAATTAACAAATAAAAGTGATAGTAAAATATTGATATCTAAAATTATATAAATTTTATTTTTATGAAATATATATATATATATATATATATATATATATATATCACACAAATTTGTGCCATTTGTAAAAAAGTTAGCAAAAAAAAGATTATGGGTTAAAAAATATGATTTTTTTAATGGTTGTTTACTCAAAACAAATAGGTAGTCACTAAAAAGAGTCATAAATTTTGAACTACAAATTAGATTTCAATGAAATTTTAAGACAATTAATCTAAAACCAATAAGAATAACCTATAAAAAAATAAAAATAAAAAGGTAAACAAATTAAAAATGAAAACTATTTTAATAACTTTTTTTAGTAGGAAAATAGAAAATAAAAGTGGCAGTCAGTGTTTTAATCATAGCTTCTAAAATATACACCAGATCTTCACAAAATTTTTGGAGTTTTTTCATAGGTAAAAGGAACACCTATATTAAAAAAATTATATCAAAATAGTGGATAAAAAAATTATTATCTTTATATCATTTATTTTTAGTAGGAGAATAAAAAATCTTAACAAAACAACTAAAAGCTATTATAACTACCTCATTATCTGTCCCACTAGGTATGCCATTATGTGATTAAGGAATCCAAAAGGGGAGGTTAGTATTATGTTAGTCCCATAAAAAAAATGAAATATTCACACTTAATCCTAACACCTCTATCATAGACACTATGGAGAGGTTAGGTAACAAAAACTACATGAAAGCACAACAAAAACATAAAAGACATAACTCTTTTACCTTCTTTGGAAGATCCAAATGGATTTGTTGAATAGTATGTTCAGCTTGTGCATTAAGAAATATTTGAAAATAGGGGTTGTCTGGCTCCTTCTCTCCTTGGAACCTTGGATTTATTGTTATTTCTTAGCTTAAGATTTGGGCATAGTAATATTACTTGTATAAGGCGTATGGAGCATAATCCTACATAATAACTCTAAAATATCCAAGTTTAGAAATGAAGAGGTATGGCCTTGTATTTATATCCTTAGGAATTAACTCTCACCCAAGGTGAGTTAATTTTGAGTTGAGACTAACTCTAGTTGAGTTAAAATTTGTCATGAAATTATGACTTTCAGTTACTAGTCAGTTCTCAAATTAGAAGGTTGAGTTGAAACTAACTCCAATTGAGTTAAAATTTTTCATGAAATTATAACTTTCAGTTACTATTCATAGTTTTTGATTTAGACATTTTGGATTCTTTTTGGATATTTTTACAACTCACAAAGATAATGATGAAAGGTGAGGATATTTTGATTTTTGTATTTTTTTTAGATATTCATTAATTTAAAATGGATAATTCAAATAGGTATTTAAGATTTTTTAACTAATTTAATTGATTTTGATTGGAATTTTAGCTCTTTTAATATTTAATTAAGTATGCAAGTGACCCACTTAATAGGTCCATAGGATAAATTGATATTTGTGATGCCACAAGGTGATTGGGGGTAAATCCATGAGAGGTTATTATTGTATATGGGATAGTACCCCAAATAGGGATGCCTCAACATGATTTCAAGATTTGATGAATGATGAATGACCAAATTTGGGATGTTTAGTGTTTCCTAGGCTTAATTTTCAATGGTTGGTACGAATTAGTTTGAAGTCTGGGTAGAATCTAGTTATGGCTAGTTTTAGATGTCTATAATTCCCACTAGAGTCTACAAATACATGTCACCATCTTTTATCTTACAATAGAGTTCCTAAAAATGACTATAGACCAGAAGTAGATGTAGTGAAGAGTGGATCACTCTATAGTAGTGAATGTATCCAACAAGTGTCTATTGGATATTCAACCAAGGTGTGATTCCTATACAAGGAACTATTCTCCCCATGCAAGGAAGGAGGGCCAACTACCCTAAGAAATGAAGGCATAGTGGGAGTAGAGGCTAGGAAGGACTATATAATGCCATGAAATTTTGAAATAGATTACTTAATATCTAATGTGTCTTAGATCAATTTACCTACACCCTGTAATGTTTGAAGTGGACTAGAGTTAGGTTAATTAGGAAAATAATTCTCAACATAAATAAGTTGACAAGGGGATGATGGAGGTGCATCCCCATCACTACTATAGTTATATGTGTTATAAGAATAGTCATCAATATCATATGAGTTCTAAAGTTTTGAAATGTCATCAATTTTTGGTGAATCTAATGAATAAGAATGGCATGGATCATTGACTAAATGAATTTCCATGTGAAGTGGAGAGCATGAATAAAAAACACTTAAAATGAAGAAGAGAAGGAATATGAATCACATGGATCTGTACACTAAGTATCCATAGGAAGAAAAAAAAAATTGATGCTCTCATAACATGTACTATCACTAGATATATTAGAGTCCTTTAAATTACCAATCTGTGATGGCTCTAGAATAGAAATGACATGCACAAGAACATAATTAGAATATTCAATGGGATAACTAAGGTCAAGTAGGATCTTGTCATATAGTGGTGGCTTGATAAAAAGAGGAGCACTATCCACTATAGATGTGTCATCATAGGAAATAGGAGTAGGAGGAGAAAGTAAAACAATATTTAAAGAGACAAGATAAATAAGAGGATTAGGAGTGATATAAATCTTAGTAATATCTCTAAAAAGAGACTGAATGATGCTCCAAATTAAGCTAGGAATCATGGTGATGTATATCCCATGAAAGAGGTAGATGAAAGGTACCAATAAACTTATAAAAAGTGTTATCCCACCTAATTTACTTGTCAAAATCATTAGGATCAAGAATATATCTATATAGGAATGGAATGCAATTCTTTCTCTTTTTTATGAATAAGTATTCCATGTAAGCATTCCAAAAAACATAGTTTCTCTTTTCAAAAAGAATAATTGGCTTAAAATAAACTTTACTTTGTAGGTATCTCTTAAGTGAAGTCAACATGACTAAGAAAAGACACCAAAGAAGTGAAAAAATCCATAAAACAACTGTAATAGACCCGTATTTACAAGAACAATGTACACTCATGAAGAAGACATTATGCATAACTAAGAATGT
This sequence comes from Torreya grandis, assembly GCA_037957365.1. NCBI lineage: Eukaryota > Viridiplantae > Streptophyta > Pinopsida > Cupressales > Taxaceae > Torreya > Torreya grandis. The sequence continues at coordinate 61,917 of JARHVA010007274.1, read as the reverse complement.
GTCAAAATGATAAGTAAGTGTAGGAATAAACATAATAAAAAAATGATAATGTGCATAAGAGACACTAAATAATTAACATCACCACATAATACCCACTTAGAAATCTTATAATGACCCCCTTTTAAAATTGAAAATACAAGCACAATCATATAGAGTCAGGCACATCTGAGAATGCATCTTGAGTAATATGTGCATAAGTATAAAATAACTAGAGGGACATCAAGCCTTAACAATAATGCATCCAAGAGGAAAAATATGTGAAAATAGGTAGATGTATAAATCCTAAAAATACCACCAATTCATAGATCATGAAAAAATAAACACTTTTGAATGAGATGACACTCAAATGCAAGTTATTGATTAGACGGTATAGCCATTTCAAAAATTGAACTTTCATAAAAATATTAGGTAGAAATAGTGGTGAAAATTTTGAATGAACTTCCCAAAAAAAACTTGAGTGCCCTTGGATCAAAATCTTAAAATAATTGTGAATCTATGAGCTTATTTCCCATATGACTAGGGGCTAAGACCTTTTATGGGTGTTCCCCCTCCATCTCATCATTGATGTGATTTATACGGGGGTGACATCATCCTAAAATGGCTCCAAATTTTAAATTAATTGTAGCACTTACACCTAGTTAAATTTTATAGCCTCCTAAAAGTCATAATGTACAAAAGGGGTGGTTGGAATCTACAGGGTGTTTTGGTAGTAGTGTAAACCCATGTGGTATATGTGTAAGAGGGTCAAAGTTATGCACATGTTATATAAAGTGTCAAATTACATAATGTGTTAGATCATGGGATAAAATTTGATGGGTGATTTATCACAACCTAGAACCTAATGGGTGTCTAATCATAGGCTAGAACCTAATAGTTATATGAGCATGGGTCAAAACCTGATAGTTGTCTAAATATCATGGTTATTTGAGAATGCTTCAGGCTTTATGGTGCTAGTGAAATGAGGATAGACTCTAGGTAGTGTTTTAGTAGGTGTAAATGAAATTTGAAATGTCTAATAGGCCTTGTTTTTTTTACACTACAACTCTGACAAAGTCTAGAAAATTACCAAAATTGCCTACAAGGATTATAAACTCCACCAAAACTAGAAAACCTACAAATATGTATATTTGGTATGGCTCCTAAAAACTAAAATAGAACTATTTGAGAACTCCAAAAACCTAAAAAACCCTTGATTTTTTATTTATTTGAGAATCTCACTATACTAAAATGCATGAAATGACCAAAAAACCCTAAAATACTCCAAAAATGGTCAATGATCACTATCAAAAATCTAGGTCATGTTTATAGCTGAGTTTAGGGTTTTGATGCCTTATAAATTTGATGGCATTGTACATTTTATGATTGGATATTTCAGTTATAAAGTTTGCATGATTTTCTTAAAATCCCACCAAACGTATGAAACTACCAAAAATCAAGAAAACTAACAAGAATGTTAGTAGGTAAAATCTTACTAAGGATTTAAAAAATGGTAAAGAGGTAATCAAATTAGAGATATAATACCATGTCAAATGATTATCAAATATCTAAATGTCTCAGATTTCATGAAAACCCTAGGAGTAGGTGAGACCAAGATGCAAAGTAAAAGTGAACTTCATAAATGTCTATTAGCTAATTAGTCAAAAAGTATAGAGGTACATTAAATAGTGAGATAATAGGCCACCATAAAGGTAACAAATCAAATAAAAATTAGAAATCACATTAAGTGTATTTACCATAATGACCTTAACAACCCTAAGCAAGCTGACTAACAACTATCTAGGTAAAACCAAATTTCAAAAAAATACCACTCTAATAAAATGATAGTTATAAAAACTATCATAACTTTATCATTATTTATCTAATTGATCTAAAATTTAAAACACCTAATTTTAAATGCATTTTATTTCACCAATTTATATTTGTTAATCCAATTCCTATCATATATTTTTTATAACATAAAGATCCATTTGTAGACTAAGCAAATGACATTTTTAGACTAAATGACAATTATAACGAATATCATTAATTTGCCTCTATTTTTTAAATGGAGCTAAAACTTTTTAAAAAAATTGACTATATTTGATATCATATTTATAAACTTGGTAACCTAATTATTAGGACAAATTTACTACAAGGTAAAGAACCATATGTAGACTAGGAAAATGACACACGATGACAAAAAGGGACTATATATTATAGTCAACTCTAAATGATCTAAAATTTGGTATGTATGTTTCAAAATTTAGGTACTATAACCCCACCTAATTTTATCATCTAATTATTACCATGCAAAGATAAAAACCCTTCCATCTTTTTTGATAGAATTAGGTAGTATGCTTCTAAGGTGACTCTAAATGATCTAAACTTTAGTGAAGATGTTATAAGTGTACTTTTATATGATATCACCAAGTTTCATCATATGATTTTTATCATAGTTAAATAACCATTTATAAAAAGTGTTTGTGACTTAATAATCCATGCAAACTGAAAGAAATAGTTAAAAGGTCTCTATAGCTTTCCTATGGAAAATGAATACTTTTACAACATCAATCTTAGAGGCTAAAAATCTCATACAAATAAATTCACAAACCAAAAACACCAAATAACATAATCCACTATATTTTTTTTTGATACACAATTTCATAAAACCCATAGATGTTATTGCAGTAGACACCCAAGGTTTATAAAATGTGATCTCCTACTCAAGTAGATGGAATAATTGTCAAAATCATTCTTTTTACCATGAAGTATAATATACATGGAATTCCTTTGCAGCACACGAAGTACTTCAAATCATTTTTTAATTTTTTATTTATATCCATTCCATTTTTTTATTTTAGTTTATTTCTCTTCTTCTTACCCATGTTCTTCCTTATCTCTTTTTTTCTCATTATTCCTTTTGTGGGGTTAGACCCACCATAGTCTATCCTCCTCCACCAAAGGCTCATCCTTTCTAATCTCCATATTATCTTGGGATGAAACCCAAATTAATTTGAACACCTTTACCAAGGTGATTTTTATTGCATATTACTCTTCATTTTATACTTAAAACCATTGCATACCAACCACCTTATGCTAAATCCTTCTTGTCTTTGACTAGTCAATAACAAACCTATTATTAGATTCATATTCCCCATTTTCGAGTCTTTTATCATAGTCATTTTTTTAATTAATAAGGTAAATCAAAAATTTAAAAGAGATCCTAAAACCATAAAGTTTAATAGATATACAATAGATGTAAAAAAAGTTAATACTAAGAGACAATCCCCTCATGCCAATAGACAGAAAAGGTCTTCAACAAAAACTCTACCAGCACCCCAAGACCAACATACATGTAATCACCCAAAAATTTTATTTGAATTATAAGAGTATTACTTGAGACTACATATCACTATATTATCCTTAGACCTATCTTAGTTCCTATTATCACACTTATCTAGCATTTGTGTGGGCCATAGGCATCCCTAGTCATCCTTAAAGTAGTCTTAGACCCTTATTTCCTGATTCTGGCCCTTCATGCCTAGTGTTCTACCAATTGGACACTAGCACCATAATAAGGACACTAGCACCACATGGTGATACTATCCCCAAAATAATGCTAATGTCATTTACCTTTCTTTTACCCAAATAGATACCTCTTCTATCACCTGCACAAACATCAAAATAGCATATATATACATGGATTTTAGACCTATAACTACTAAATGAAAATTAGATACAAAATACACCATCAAACTTAGAAAAATTTATGAATAATTAAGGTTATAAATCCCTATTTTTCCCTACTTTTACATACTACCATCTAAAACATGCATAAGCTCAGATTACCCAATTTTATAGTCTCATGCACATTTAGATCACTCAAGGCCACTATCATATTAGCTTCATTTAAACGTGCACTAGCACTTAGGTGGCGATAAATACATTGGGATTGATCCCTTCTCAGAGTATTGGTATGTAGGAAACTCTCATCATAACTAGGTGTTGAGGATGTCTAACCTACCTTATTAACAAACACACTTTTCAACTCATATCAATTGGATACCTTAGATACATGGATGATTAGGGTTTAATCACAAAATTAGATATAATAGGCAAAATATAGGTTTTAAATACTTGTGTACATGAGAATATACCTCATATATCCAAATACATGTGCACCCAAAATGTCAGGATAATCCTACACAAAGGACACTACCACCAATATCAATACACTATCACCACATTTCTAATAATGGTGATACTATCTAATTATGATGATATTATCTAGGAGGGGTTCTGATATTGGGATCTAACTTTTGACACTCATACTAGCTTCCACTTCAATTTCCAGTACCTAGATCACTCATCTCAGTTTTTTCTATTTAAGTTCTTACTTGCACTATTTATTACTATTTTAGAAAAGTCAAAGCTAGTCAATTTTATAACAAATCAGTGGAAATATTTATTGAATATTATTTTCCTAATTTATTATACTCAACTCTTTAAAAAACAAATTATTTACATTCACTTAGTCCTAAAAGGTTAAAACGATTGATAAACCCAACTTACTTTGAATATTACACAAATCCTACCCTAGATAACCCTAGGGTTTACATTTCTAGCATTCAAATTTTAGATCCATACATTTTATGATTTTATTTGATATAATCATGATAATAGTGATATAATAAGTGTATCAATTTTTGTTACAAATTTTAATACTTTCATTTACATGTTTGTTCCCTTTAATTTAGAACAAACTCAAAAAAGACAAAAAATGTATACATGATGCTTTATTATAGCTAAATTTCTTATTATGTTTCATTATTTATTTATCATGTTATATTTATTATATGTGGAATTCAATTAAGACATAAATGTAAACACATAGGGAATACATTACATAAGATAAAAACTACACTACCTAAAATTAACAAGTCTCCTTTAGATACATTTTGCTCTTTTGTTCACTGTGATTCCTTACCTATCTCTCCTAAACATAAAGAAACATCAATGTTATAACTTATCCCTCCTCCTTATAAATCACATAATATAGCCACCATTATACCTCTACTACCATCTCTACAATCCTAGTAGACCCTATGGTCCTGGTTATGATGTCTACATGTGGTCCCAAAGCTTGGCAGGTTGTCAACACCCATTGTTGACTAGAGTAGTGCTTCTTTATCTATAATTAGAGGTCCTAAAACATTATAGCACATACAAAGACATTTTTACAGCTACACTCCTTGATACTTAGGTACATCAAACATCTGATCTAGCTTATGTTTCCTCCATAATTAATACTATGAAATAGACCAAAAAGCATATTTCATTTGAGAGGGAAGATCTCCCACCCCAACACATCATAGATTTACACTTGTATCTCTACATTGCATTATGAATTAACAAGGTAGGTGTCAAATGGGTTTTATTTAATAATGGATCAGGGTTGACCATTTGAAATTTCTCTTTTCTTTGACTTCTTAATATACATACTAAGGATTTGGATCCTTTTAATATGAACATCTAAGGGTTTGATAATATTCTATGCAGAGTCTTGGGTAAAATCATACTAAACCTTACATTGGGGCCTATAATGCTACCTAAAACATGTAAATTTATGCCTAATTATATTAATTTTGATATTTTCCTTGGAAAACCATGGATTCATGATATGCATGTAGTTCCTTCCACTTTACATACATGTTTAAAGTTTAGTTACAAAGGTCATATCTATACATGCCCTATGGATAAAGAACCATTCAAATATTTTCAACATATAAATACTTCACACAATTATATTCCTCATATGTATTTTGATAAAAACACCACTCAAATATGCTATTTATATCATGTGTATCATTCCTCCAGTTACTTCAAGATCATAGGATAATATTTTCACTTCTCCTTTTGCATTAAGATACTTCCAAAAAATGGGTTACATGGGACAGGGCCTTGGAAAATAGGAGCAAGGAATATTTAATCCCATTAAATCATATGATCAATAGGGTATAAAATGACTTGGATATATAGATATCACATCCAATGCCAAGTCCTCTCGCCATAGTTCTTATCATATCATGTTTTGTCCACCTATTCCATGGGTAGATGATATGCTAAATCATGTTTCTATACTCTCAATAATTTACCTTGATCTTATTGATGATACATCTTTTATATATTCACCTAATTTATAAAAGTTCATCAATGATAAGGATCTATTAGAATTTTTGGGTGCATACGAGGATCTCCCTTCCTTCTAGCATAAGAATAGGTTTCCTCATTCCATAAATGCCCAGGCATACTTTAGTGAGTGTCAGATGACTTAGATGATATTTTACCTGACATAAGTGATTATTATCCCTAAATTACCACTTACTATGGATCAATATATTTTATTTAATGAAGAGATAGATAAATTTAAATATGGCACTAATATTATTGCTTATATCATACTATTGGCTATTGCCTTACATAAATAAGAATATATAGATATTCATCAAATTTTACAATATTTTCTTGAAGTATTTACCTAGGATTATTTAAATATGCTCAGCATTGATCCATCAATCTCAGTACCTATAATTACACTCTATCTTGATGTTAATCTAATTAAATAAAAAATTCAAAAAATGCACCCTAAGTTGCTTATTTAGTCAAAGATGATATACAATGGATCCTAGATGCCGGTTTTATTTGACTAGTTTCTCATCCATAATGCGTTGCTAAAATTGTCCCTATTATCAAACCTAACATCTAAATATTATTTTATTTTGATTCTAGAGACATAAATAAATCATGTCTTAAGGATGAATTTTTTTATACCCAACATCGATATGATAGTCGACTCCATAGTAAGCTATGAAATTCTATTATTATGGATGGCTTTATCAATTATAATCAAATTAAGATCACTAAAGAAGACCAATAAAAAACTTATTTTATCATATTGTGGGGAAATTTATGATATATAGTCATGCCTTCTAGATTAGAAAACATAGTCACAATATACCAATGAATAATGACACATATCTTCCATGATATCATTCATAAAATAGTCAAAGATTATATTGATCTTTTGCTTGTAAAATCAAAAGAGTGACAACATCATGCAATAGATTTTTGATAGCTTTTGAGAGACTAATAAAATACAATGTATGATTTAATTCAAATAAATGCATCTTTGGGGTTTCATCAAGTAAAACCTTGGGATTTATAATATCCCAATGCAGTATTGAGGTTGACACCAAGAAAGTCAAAACAATCATGGATATGCCTCCTACTACCAATTAAAGCAACTTCACTTCCTATAAGGCAAGATTCAAGTAATACACTTATTTATGGCATAACTCATTGATAAGACCTAATCATTCACTAGATTACTTAAAAGGGGTATAAAATTTGAATGGTACATCACATATCAAAAAATCTTTGACACACTCAAATAGTACTTGTTGAACCCACTTGCCTTAGTATCACCAACACCCGACACGTCACTTCTACTTTACCTCTCAATGATAGATCATGTAATTGATGTATTCCTATAATGTCATGATGATCAACATAAAGTGTGGTCCATTTACTAAATCATCTATACACTTCTCAATTATAAACAAAATTATCCATCAATTTAAAACATTCATTTGGAACTTGTATTTTCTACTCAAAAAGCTCTAACACTATATGATTAATAATGAGACACAAGTCATTACTAAATTCTATCCTTTAAATTTCCTCATGTCAAAACCACCTCTCAAGTTATATTGTAAAATGGCTTAAGTTACTCATAGAATTCATCCTCAAAATCATTTTAAAAAAATCAATAAATGGACAGATAATTATAGATCAATTACCATCAACCCCATTATTAGATACAAATCTTATTAATGATGATTTTAGAGATGACTTCATAACATATAATACCACTTCAAATATGATAGTGGATAATGTTATTTGATGATTATAGCTGTGCATCTGGTGATGGAGTTAAAATTATTTTCATAGACCCACTTGCGCACATATTACCCATCACTTACCAACTAAGTTTTTCATGTACCAACAACATCTTAGAGTATTAATCCTTTATCTTAGGCCTTCAAGCATCACAGGCTCTCCAAATCAATTAAATTAAAGTTTATAGGGATTAATAATTAATTATTAATCAAGTTATAGATGTTTATCAAACCAAAGAAGAATGATTCATTCCCTACAATAATATGGTTTAATGTTTACAAGCTTAGTTTGAAAACTTCTCCATTAAAAACATCCTACATAAATATAATTGTCATGCTAGTATAATGGCTAGTGCCACATCATTGATCCACATTAACATAAATTAAAATCAAGTTATCTTCACTATCAAGTGATTAAAATTGACATCAGTATCCCATGTGGATCATATATCTCTAATATTTTTAGTTACACACATATCACAACACCATCTGAATGGTTCTTCAACATATACAACTTTTTACATAAATTTATTACACCTAATATTTTCATAAGAAATGAAAAGTGTAAATAATAGTGAAACTCCATATGATATGTCATTATTGGAGGGGACTTATTCAAAATATATGTTGATGGAAACTTACTTTGATGTTGGATAGCTAAGAAAGCTAAGTTGGCTATCATATAGGTACATAATAGTGAATGTGGTGGTCATTTTAGCATTCAAACAATGTCACACAAATTACTCATGCAAAGTTAATATTAGAAAACCATGGAATAATAGTGTTATTAATACACCAAGTTATGCACCAAATGTCAATTTTATGGTAATGTACATCATGTCCGTTCATAACAACCTATTGTATCACCTTGGTCATTCATGCTATGGGGTTTTGATCTAATCGGTAAGATAAACCCAAAATTTGTAAGGGGTCACTAATTCATTATCATAATTATAAAATATTTTTTAAAATGGGTGAAATCCATCCTAATACAATCCATAAAGGGATAAGATACATGTCATTTCCTCATGACCAATAATATTTCCTATTTTGGCATCATCACAGACAATGGAACCTCTTTCAAGAATAAAATAGTGAAGAAATTTTATGCTAAATATAAAATATGACACACCTTATTTACTACCTATTACCCACATGGTAATGGTAAATTAGAATCAACAAACATTATAATCAATAGTATCTTTAGAAAAATAGTTACCAAATTTGGTGATGATTGGTAAATCATCTTGTCTATGCATTATGGACTTATTTCATTAGTATACATACATAAATAGGAGTTACTCCTTATTTAATAGTAAATTTCATAGAATTAGTTATCCCAATAGAGTTATAAATCCCATCCTTATGGGTCTCCTTAAAAGGGCTCATCATAGATAATAAATACAAAGAGAGAAGTATCCATGAATTAAAATAGTTAGATCACATGTGTATTCAAGTTGTAGAGTATCTTAGGTCATATTAGAAGAGAATCCAATATACATATAAAAACCATGTCCACAACATGGACTTTGAGGTCAACAATTTGGTTTTAAAATAAAATCTTAGAAACATTAATTTCAAAGAAGAAAATAAAGGAAAGTTTAAACAAAATTGTCTTAGACCATACATAATCACATAAAAACTTAGCACAAAAGTATGCCATCTAGCTTAACTTGATGGTAAGGTAATAAAAAAACCATTGAAAATCATGCATATAAGAGATTTTACATATAAAAAATCAATAATTTCTTTTTCATATTACTTGTAAATAGCTTATATCTAGAAAATACAAAAATAATATTATATGCCAAAACACAAAAATATTCAAATAATTACTTAGAAATATAAAATTACATGTATTATGCATTTTTATGTTTAGATTTCTTATATGTTATAGACATTACATATTTTATCTATCTTATTATAGTTAATTTTATCCTACATACATGTTTCACTTTTTCTTATTCAGTGCTTGCAGATTGCTACAGGACTCAGGTCCACTACACAATTCCAAACTTGTTATTATATACCCACTAGGGGCATATGCATCGATAAATGGGTCTTTATTTGACATATTTTCCCACTATATGCACCCAATACAAAATTTCAATTCCTAATTTCTATCTTTATATAATCACATCCTAGCTTTAATAATGTTATATCTTGATATTGATCATGATACACTTACTCAAATGTTTTTTTGGATATTACTACTTTAGACTCAGCATATGTACATCCTAGATATTATACATATTGTATTAAATATTTATTTATACTTTCATTTCTATATTTCTTAGTTTAGAATTTATTATATCTTTATGTTTATTTTATTCGAGGGCATTTGAATATGCCATTGATCATTGGCTCTACACCACATATATTTAGAGTATTATGCTTTGGACATGTGCCCATATCCTTATGTGTGCCTTCTTGATTATGTATGTATAAATTTAAACATGTCCTTCTATTTATATCTAAGACAACTTGATTTTTACTTGTGTATGTGGAAAATTAAGCATGTCCTTGTATGTCTCATTTTCTTAGATTTAGTGGCATGTGCCCATGTCCCTAGTATTGTGGCCCATTGACCTATATTGTGTGCCTCATATGTTTTATATGTATGCTTTCATGTATGTGTCATGGCCATGACACTTGTATTTTATTTTTACACACTCTAGTTTTAGATGCCATGACACTTGTATTTTATTTTTACACACTCTAGTTTTAGATGTCATGAGGGACTTCATGCATCTCCCTTCCCTACTTGGGTGTTGTGATGGACATCATGCCCCATCCCCCTAAGTAGATTCCCATATTTCCTTATATTTGTTCTTACATACATTGTTACATCTATATTGACACCCTTTTGAATGTTATACATGACATTCATCTTACACTAAATAATTATGCTCATATTATCTTATATTTTGATGTCATGTATGTACATCATATTATATTATTACATAGTATCATATATGCTCTAGCTAACACACATTTTGTTATAATTTTTTATTTTGGGGATATTTATTGTACAGGTTCAAAAAATCCCCTCAAAATAGGGGGAATTCACAAGGGTTTGTCATAGAGATCAGGCTCTTATATTACACTCATATTACATTTTCAGCACATAGTCTCGAATATAGAAAATCAAACTGAAATAAACGCAGTGGGAAAATAATGACATAGAAAGTAGTATAATTGCATATAAATTAGAGTAGAAGGACACTAGTTTATAAATTTGGGTGATAGTGCCACATTTATAATAATGGCACTACTATATAACACATGGTGTTACTATCTAGTAACCTTAGATTTAGAAAAACCTAGATTGGCCAAAAAAGTATAGAAAGTATAGTACAGATTTGTACAAGTCCAATTATAGATTTATCAATTTTCAATAGATTCATACTAATTCATCTTATATTCATATTATTTTGATCATATTTTTGGAATCATACACATCATGACCATTCCCATATTTAGTTTAAATACCTAGATATAGATTATTAAAACTTAGTCCAAAATCCATATGGTCAGATATCATATTTAGGGGCATGTGCATGGTATATTATTTCTATATGTTCATTTACACAATGGTTGATTAGATGGAATGATAAATTACATGTCATTATCTAAATTTTATACACCCAACATCATATTCTAGGTTTCACACAAATTTCATGACTTGCACTATCTACAATGGTTGGGATTCCTGAGTGGCCTAAAGCTGCTTAATGTACTTGAGTGGTTGTAGAGCTGACATACCCAATTAGAAATTTAAATTTAATTCATGTAGTTTATATTTTATATTCATATAATAAAAATGGTTTGGAAATGGATTGATACCCTACTTGAGTTCTTGAGCCACCTACATGAGAGGGTTAGACACACTATCGGTCCAATCTAAGTTATTCACAAGTCATGATCCACCAAGCAGGGGTGGGCAATGATGGAGTCAAAATTGGATTGAGTTATTAATCCACCCATACATGAGGATTAAGAAATACATCAAATCAGTCTAATTTATTCACTTATTGATCAATATATACATATACACACATAGATTGTCACCAAGTTTATGCATTGGTTTGCATACCTTGTGAGATGTATTCATTTATTTCCTCTATCCTATCCCTTTAAACAATTTTACTTAGTTTTAATTATTTAATTATTTTAGTCTTTTGATTTTGATATATCTTAATTAAGGACTAATTTTTGCATGTTTCTCTTATAGGACTCTCAATGGAACATGCTTCACATACTTAGACCTAACATCATAGGCTTCACCTTCTAGGTAAGTATAGGTATGCTTCTTTTTCATTTATCCTAGTCATTTCACTTTGATTCATTTATAGAATAAATGGGGGAAATTTAATCACCCAAAAGTAGTATTTGAGTGTTGAGAATGCTAATTAAGACTACCTATCCCTAGATTAACCCTAAACCTATTTTATAGTATATTATTATTGGATGGTGGACCTTGATCTTATTATAATGTCTAGTTCCTGATAGGGGGGTGTGGGGGGTAGGAAATGCCCCCCCATTAAGGCTACCATGGGGGTCTAGGGGGGAAACAACCTACTTGGAAGCCCCCCTAGTGTGGGTTTGGGGGTAGCACCCTCAAATAAAAATTTAGTTTAAAATGCATTGTAAAATATTGTAATTTCATAGTAAATCTATAGTGTTCACTATTAAGTTATAGATCTAATTATAGAAATTATGTTTTTACATTTTTTGACTTATATGTAACCCTCCTTTTTATATGAGGGAATTTTAATTATGATGACATGTTGTATGTGAGTAAAGAGGAGATTGTAGTTGATGTATTACAAGTTTTATCCCTTCATTTTATTATACTAAATAAAGAGAAGAACTAGCTATTTTTGTGTGGATGTAGCCCATATTGGGTGAACCACGTTAAATCTAGGTCTATATTTTATTATGTTTTCTAATTTTTAATTCTATATTTATTTCATTAATATTGCTTTGTGTTATGTATTCCTAATAATTATCATAGTTATCCAGCCTTTGTGTAGGCCATAGGTGACCTTAGTCATCCCTAAAGTAGTCTTGGACCCTCATTTCTTAAACTTGGCTCTTTGTGCCTAATGTTATTCCAACTAGACACTAGTGCCATAATAAGGACACTAGCATCATATGGCCTTAGTGTCCCTAAAATTACACTAATGTCCTTTACCTTTCTTTTCCCCAAATAGATATCTTTTTAAAACTAGAACTTCTTAAGGTTGGCCTAAACCTTTTTTATCACCCACATAAGCATCAAAATAGTATATATACATGAATTTTATCCCTCTAACCACTATATGTAAATTAGATGAAAAATACACATTCAAACTTAGAACAAGTTGTGCATAATTAAGGTCATCAATCCCTATTCTACCCTACTTCTACATACTACCATCTACATAGTCCTAAGCTTAGATACCCATAATTCTAGTCTCAAGCACATTCAAGGCACTCAATGCCACTATAATACTATATTCACTTGTAATTACACTAGCACTTAGGTGAGGATAATTACATCAGGTTTGATCCATCCTCAAAGTATTGGTATGTAGGCAACTCTGATCATAGTGAGATATTGAGGATGTCCAACCTACCCTACTAATAAACACATTTTTCATATCATATCAATTAAATTACCTATTTATATGTAATATTATGTTTTTCTCATAAAATCAATCATAACAGGTAAAATATAGGGTTTCAAGACTTGTACATGTAGAAATAAACCTCAAAAATCTAGAAAAAGGTGCACCTAGAAGCTTAGGACAATCTTGCACAAAGGACATTACCACTAATATTTGGACACTACTAGCTACATTTACAATAATGGTGATACTATCTAATTGTGTTATTATTATTCATGAGGGGTTATGATATTGGAATCTAGTTTATGACATTCAAACTAGCTTCCACCTCAGTTTCAAGCACCCAGATCACCCATCTCAGTTATTTTCTAGCTAAGTTCTTACTTTCATTATTTATTAATATTTTATAAAAGTAAAAGTGAGTCAATTTTATAAAAATTCAATGTCTATATTTATTGCATATTATTTACTTGATTTATTCTACTCATCTCTTTAACAAACATAGGATTTACATTCACCAAGTCTTAAAAGGTTAAAACACTAAATAATTGAAAGGAACACAAGAAAAAAACCAAATACAAATTACCTAGAATACTCCTCAAATCCCACTTAATTCTCCATTATTACTAAATTAAATCTACCTTTGCAATCCTTTAATTTTGTCTTCATGATTTTTCCCCTAGTGTAGTTGATTGGGCCTTCTATAGTCTATTCCTTATTTGCAATTGACATGGCCTTTTTTGACTTGGGGTCTATTTCATAATTATTTATTTTCTCATTAAATATGGTTTTCTTAATTTTTATAATGCTTTTCAGGGATTTTTAGCATTAATATAATTATCCCCTTTGACTCCTTTACCTTCCTTATTGGCATGGATTTTTCTCTTTTAGCTTGATTTCTACCTTCTTCCTATTTTAGGATATTCTAGGCTAGATTCAAATTATTTAATTCAACCTTCATGATGTTGTAATCCTCCATTAAAATTACCATTTTCTACCCTAGGTCCTATCATTTATCCTATAATTCTTGTAGGTTCATCATGTGTCCCTTGGGGAGGTCCCCAATTTCCTTACTAACCTCTTTCTTCTTCACTTCAACAAGCCTCAGGGCTCAAATTTCAATCCAATGTTTGGTTCTCTTCCCCCCATGATGTGTGGTAGTCTATAAATTTTTCTTTACTTTTTTTTCCTTCACCTATCTTACTTCTAAATAAGGACTCCTAGGGGAAAATAAGTTGTGAGATAACATGAGTATTAGATCTATCTTGGCTATATTAAAGCAATTTTTTTTATTATTCCTCCAAATTTTCTTCCTTATTATTGTCAATTATCTATACATCAATCCCATTTAGGGCTTCCTCTTTTTTATGAGGAGTAATATAAGTCACTAGTGAATGAGGTCATTGGTGGAATTGGATTGAAAGCCCAAAATAAATGCTTTGAAGGGACATGAGAAAAAAAGTAGGGAAGATTGATTATATGACCCTTGAAATTATTTGAAAGAATAAAATGGTGGGAGAATATGAGAGTGAACTTTCCCTCCAAGGTTATATATTTCATTATCTATAATCAAGCATCCACCCTTCAACTTGGTAAGTTTTTCCTTGGGAAGCCTTTCTTCTCCATTTTAAGGGTTGTGTTTGTATCGAAGAATTTATACATGAGATATAAATTATTTCACTTGTCTTTTAAGCATTTTTTTCCTTCATGGGACATACTTATAATCTCCACTATTGATTCTTTTGAGACATATATCCTTAAACCTCTAAAATGCACCTTCTATTTGCTCAATCTAAAGTCAATATCCTAGAAATATTTTCATCATGTCCCATAATTATCATCATAAATTCTATGATTCCTCCCTTCCATAGCTTGTACCATAGCTTCAAAATGCCTTGTACCTCAATAAAAGAGATTGGTTCAATCCTATCCTTATCTCCACCCATAACATCAACTTCCTTCTTGATATAATTCTAGTTTAGTTTGTATATACTCAATGAAAGTACCTAATGACTAATATCTACTTGAAATAAGATATTATTATTAATGTCACATGTAGATAGATGACCTCAGGCTACCCAAATCATGTGATAAGTGAAATTATCATTACATTTGGTGTTATGAAAATTGAGATTAGATATTGGCACTACTTGAAAATGTGACCCAATCCCTTATGGGCTTTTTGAATTATTTTGAATCATTTTCTATTAGGTGGTAAATGTAGGGTGGTAATATGTTAGTCCCATGTCATGTGACTAAGTCTATATTTAGGACTCCCAAGTTAGCCAACCCATCCACTATAGAGTTACCATCCTAATAAATTTTTCCAATAGATAATTCATTAAAATAATAAATGAGTCATTTTGAATGCTTGATAGCTTACTTGATGGTATGGGATAGGCACAAATTACCTAATAGGTAATTCAAGATGTTGAGAGAATTTCCTTCAATAAATAGTTTGTTTATCTTTAATTATGAAGCTAGATAAATGCCCCAAAGAGTTATCTTAGCCTCCATAGTGTGGTTATATTGTGAACACATAAGGCCCACATAAGTAGTGGAAATACCCTATTATCATCTCTGATAACCCTATCACCCCTACCTTACTTGAATTACCTTTGGTATCCATGTTAAAATTTAACTTGAACTAGCCTCTTAGAGGACAAGACAATTTCGATAAAATTCTATTAGGTTTCTACCCTTGGATTGAGACTTTGGGATTAATATTCCACTGGAGGAGGATGGATAGTTCAAAATTCAAAGAATTTATTTTTTCATTGGGTAAAAAAACCTTATAATCCTATAAAATATTATAACATAATCTATGGAAAGTGTTCTTGAGATTCCCCTTTTTATTCTCAAAGAGACGGGTGTTTTTAGTTTTCCAAATTTTCCAAAATAAGTGGGGGAGGGTAGACAAAAACAAGAAGGATAGGGAAGGAAATTTCCATGGTGGTTTCAATTTTAATATGAGATATAGGATAGAATTGGGTTTGGCCTAGGTAACATAAATTTTTTGAAGGAGGAGGTCCAATATTTTATAGCTAAAATAACACTCCTAAAAGAGATGGAAAATGGATTCTTCACTAGATATATAGAGGATATACCTATTAAGTATTTGTATGACATTATTTAAAAGGTATCCACAGTCAAAATTTTATCCTGGGCATAAGCCAAAATAAAATGTTGACCTTAAATGTAATATGTTTGATCTAGAGATGTATCTAGTAGACCCAATCATCCTCTAATTTAATATTAAAAAGGTAACTAGATTTTAAAGTATAGCCACCATTGTCTTCAATTGACTAATCAAGAGAGTCATCTTTGGGGAAGATTTATTTATGAATTTGTTTGAGGGTAATGTTTAAATCTTAGATTTCCCAAAGTAATTTATCATTATCTAACTCTAGAGAGAGAGTCTTATACTTTGTGATACCATCTACACTTGACAAATAATCATTGGCATTGGATCCTATAAAAGCCTTGAGGATTATACTAGGATTATTCTATGGGTTTTTCAAACCTAAAGGTGATTCAGATAGCTAGAGGTCATCCCAGAACTCAATTTTCTCCCCATGCCTAACCTATCATCTGCTACCTTTCCATTAGAGACTCTTACTACTTGAGATGGCCTTATAGAAGGTAAATCCATCATTAGTTACTTACTCCCATATAAGTTTGTCTTATTCTCTACCCTCTAGATAGTTTTATTTTATAATCCAAGTCTAATAGTTCTCATCCTTTATTAATTTCCATCTAAATTTTGATATGAGAGCTTGGTTCATGCTTTTGACCCACTTGAGTGGAAGACACCAATTGTATTAGGGAGACAATATTTATCCCATGCTACAATAGGGAATATGAACATATATTATGATCATATCGATAGGAAAATATGTTATATTTTTTAATTTTCTCTATTATTTTATTGGGGATACATAAGAGAGACATAAGATACACAAGGATGATTCAAAGAGAGATTTTGATAAGTTGGTATTTTATTCTTAGGATATAAGTAGGCCTTTACGCCATACCAATTTATTTTAAATTATATCCACCAATGTTTTCTAGATATAAAATTACATCCTTCCATAAAATAGTGATAATCTAAGATAGGAAGAGGTGAGATTACTAGTCTGGCAATCCAAAATGGTAGTCAACTTCTTCTGAATTCTAGCAGTGGTGTTTGAAAATAACATGGAGATTTTACCATAATTTATACATTATCCTAAATCCCACTCATAATCCATGAGTATTTTCTTAAGGGCATTGGATTCATTAATTAAGGCTTCTCCTAATAAAAAGGTGTCATCTATGAACTATTCATGAGTAACATAAATAGTATTCTAAGTGATTTTAATACCTTTGATGATCCCTCACTCTCTTGCATCCTGTATGATTTTTATAAGGGTATTTTATAGCATGATAAAGAGGTATGGGGATAGGGGATCCCCTTATCTAATCCTTCTCCTAGCTGAGAAGAACCATTTTAGGACACAAGTGACTAGGATTAAAAACATGGTAGTGGAAATATAGCTATGTATCAGATCTCTAAAATTATAATCAAAATTGAACTTATCCAACACCTTATGTTAGAATCTCTAAGAAACCCTATCATAAGATTTATTCATTTTTATATTTAGGAACATACCATGTTTGATAGAATTTAATACTAAGTGTAGATCTTCATGGAAAATTATGATCCTATTAGTAATATGCCTCCTAAAAACCGAAGGATCTTTATTTCTCAATAATAACCCTCTTCATAATGGATTAAATCCATATGACTAGAGTTTTAGCATGGATATTATAGATAGTGGAGCACACGCTGATGGGCCTGAAGTCATTTAATTTGTCTCTTTATTTCTTAGGGATGATAACAATGAATTTATTATTTAGTTCTTTCAATATGGTACCAACTCTAAATAATTAACAAATAGTAATTTTAACCTCCACATGGATGATGTACCAAAACTATTGGAAAAATAGTATACAAAAGCCATCCAGACCTAGAGCCTTGTTTCCATCCATGGATAAAATTATTGATTTTACCTCTTCCAAAGATGAGGGATTATAAAGATTTGATTTCTATAATTGAAATATGATTATAGGGATATTATGTAATAATCAATCTTCTAGCTAATTATTTATTGTGATAATTTCCTTCAGTGGATTCTTAAAGTGGAGGATAATATGTTTATTGATCTCATATTCAACTCTGTATTTCATGCCATCTTCAAGGATAAAATGAGATATTCTAATTGTACTCCTATTTATGGAAGAAATTTTATGAAATAATTTTGTGTTCCTATTCCCTTCCTTCATCCAAAACCATCTATATTTTTGCTTCCAAAATGATTCCTCCTTGGCTTCAAGGTTTTGGTAAGTCCTAAGGATTTATTTTTTAGAGTTGGCCAAGATTTCATTGGACATATTGATAGACAAATGTCCTTCCATCTTATTCAACTACTCTAAGGATTTATTTTGGATAAAATATTACCAAAGACCTCCTTATTCCATATTTTGAGCTTGGTCTTGAAGTCATTGAGTTTCTTTGCTAAAATTAACATATTCAATCTGGAAACTAGTTCCTTCCACTAGTCCTTAATAGTCTCATAGAGGTTAGGGTGGTGCAACCACATAATCTCAAATGGATATTTTTTGGGTTTGGAGATATTTTCCCCCTCAAATATTATTGGGTTATGATTCAAACTGGTTATAGGTAGGGATGATAATGAGATAGAGTAATGAAGATCCAAATTTAGAAAAACTATAAAATGGTCAAGTCTTACTTAGATTAAGTCCTCTTTGAGTCTTTTGTTTAACCAAGTGAAGGGGTTTCCTTTGAGATACACATCAAAAAGGCCAACTCTTTTAATTTATGTTTGACATACTATCAGTAAAGTCCTCGAGTCTCCCTTTCTTTTCCATCTAGGTTAATGGGGAATTTAAGTATTTAGAAACCAACCATTTCCATATTCTAAAAAGTCCCTTAAAGGCTAATAGATCTTCCTAGAGAGTTTACCTATTGGGTATAGTATTGGGGGCATAAATGTTTGAAATAATCCATTCCATGTTATTCTTCTTATCCCTAAAGAGAATGGTAGTATTATTGTTATTTTAGATCAATATATCACCAACTATAAACTAAGGGTTCAACAGAACCACCACGATACTTGATGCCCCATTATAAATGGAACTAATGTAACTCACATTACTACATATATTTTCACTAAAACTATTGAGAGAATATTCAAACATTTTTGTTTCTTAAATCATCAAAATGATAGGGTCATTTTTTTCTCATATTCCTAACTAATCTATGTTAATTTAGGTTTTTATCACCCTAAATTTTTAGGAGATGAGGTTCATTTTTTAAGTTGAGAGAAATGGATCTCAAGGGTTTTTTATTTACCCTTGGTTATCTCATTAGTTATTTCCTTATTTTTGAATACTTTATTAGGCACTCTTCCTTAAGATCTAGGTGCTTATCCAATGTTGGTCCTCTTCTTTCCTTTTTTTCTGTGACCAATGTCCATTGCTCCTTTTCTATCACTTGATCCTACTTAGGATTGATTGAGGTGGAATATTGCCCTATTTATTTTTATTTCTCTTTTTAACTGATGAATCCTTAGGGATTGGAAGTACATAACTCACCTTGAAAGGGGTCTAGTTATTGGTTCCCTCTTATTTCTCCAAATTTTATAAGGGGCTTTAAAGAACCTATCTGTCAACATTATTATAATTCTTTAATTCTCCTTTTTGGGGGATTAACCAATTTTATTTGAAACCCCTTAGGATTTTTATAGATAGGTAATATTTAAGGATAGGTTATTATAGACTATTTCAAGGATGAATATTTGATACTACCTCAATGTCATGTGCCTTTATTCCTACATAAATAATTATGGTGGGGGAGTCCATCCCTAACTCAATAAAAGAGTTGATAAACATTAATGACTTTGACACCTGTTGTTTGTGAGAAAGGAAATGAAACAACCCCAATTTTTTTTGAATTTATCTATAAAATTACACAACAAAACATCAAAATATCCCATTTCATAAAATAATGAAGTGTAATATAACTCATCAACTCTATAATAAGTATAGGCAACTCCCCAACCAACATCCCAATTATATCAAAAGGGGTAAGGCTATAATCAACCAGATTGGAATGGAACCCATCCAAGAATGTCTAGTTATCCCATTTGCTAGCTAAGTTAATAAGATAAAATAGAATTTCAACAAAATCATGGAGGTCCAAATTATCAAACATAAACTTCCATCTCCCTAACTTACTTAACCACTATTATGCATCATGAGATTCACAAGTGGAGATCCCTAGTTCACAGCTAACTCTAACATGACATAAACACCCAAATGAGGACTAATCCAAATCTTACCCCCATAGTTCACCATATCATGATCCAAGGTCCTCTAGGAAAACATTATGCCTTCATTCTTGTAAATAATGAAGGCCACATACACATGGGATGAAACTCTATGTAAAAATGATTGTTCTCAATAGATTAGATGAATTAAAAAATAACTAAATTTAGGTAGAGGACATAACACATGTGAATATCCTATTTAAAAAGTATACATTTAGCATTGGGAAATCAATTAATCATCAGGCTATAGGATCACTTGTCATGTTGTAGGATCACCATCCCATGAGCCATACAAAGGGGTCTCACAACTAAATGTTACTTAACTATCATTTAGTTATCCTACCATGTTATTAAATAAACATATGTATTTATGCCATTAAAAAATGATGCATAAGGCCATGCAAGTTCATTATTTAAAAATTCTTATGCATTAACTTATGTTTTTAGTAAGGGAAGTATGATTTAGTAAACCATACACAAGGTGGATTTTTGATCATATAACCAAGTATTAACTTAAAGGTTTCCATAAAATGTTATTTCTCATCCTCATTTTGTGATTATTTACCACCCACAGGTTTATTCACATCTTAATAGCCACAACACAAGGTAAATCATGAATTTCACTGGTAAGGATAAGCTTTAAATTTTAAGCATGTACATAACTAGCATAACCAATAACTATCTAATCTCATATAAGTATTAATGAAAATTTAGCCATCTTCAATTAAACAATATTTGCATTATAATCATCTAAATTACTATACTTTTAGAAAGCATGCCAAGTATTAAAACCACTACAACACCATAATGGTGAAATCCATGATTCACAATGTGGGTTCCCATATGAGTTCATTAACCCTGTTTACTTCATTACTTAATCAATATAAGTAAGTTAACTTAATAATGTTACCTATCAAGAAACATTAATTGATAAATTATGAGAATGATAATATATTGCTTTAAATCATCAAGAGGATACTTGCATCATCTTATTTTCAGCCATGATTATAACATGTTAAAACCATATGTTTAGTAATAATAGTACAATAAGGGATGTGTTAAATCATCACTCTATTGACATAAACAAATAGTAAATATACATACTAAATAGACATTCCATGTCATTAGAATGTCACCAATAAAATTTCATTACAGAAGCTATATAAGAATATACATAATTCCATCAAGTGAGTTTACAACCTCACACTATTTCTAGCACATCATAAGATAGCATCATTTTACCTTAATTTAAACTCAATGTTAAAGACATAATGGCCAAAAAAATTCCAATAATAAACTTATTAAAATTTCATGCCTACTTAAAATCCACAAGTATACCACTTACTCAAGCATATACAACAACATATGATATTCAATATCATAAGATTCATTCTAACTACACCACTAATCATATGGAAAATGGAGCCAGTTAAAATTCATACCAAAGATGTAAATACAATTGGTTAGATATACATAAACCAAGAAACTATCACCAAAATGCCTCAATGACAACATAATTCCTAATAATGTTCTTTTTTCCATTTAACAATGTTACAAAACTACATAAGGTAATGAGATAAAACTACATCATAAAATAGATAATAAACTAGGATCCATCATGTTGAAATAATATTTCAATAGGCACAAATGAAAATTAAACCACCATATGCAATCCAAGAGAAACAATGAGGAAGATAAACACTACAAGAGAGACATGTTCACCAATTTTGGCCCACATACAAAAATTTGCCTAGATAGATCAATTTCTAGAAGATCTAAGATGGAGTAATAGATGAATAGAGTTATTGATTGAGTAGGTGACCAAATAATAATAATAAGGTCAAATGTCACTTATAAATCTTTTGAAAAACTTTAAGCAAGCTAAAGTGTGTTTTATTGATCTTTGAGAAGCAAGTCTTAAAATAGGTCTAAAGTTAAAAAGTAAAGAAGACCAACAAGTTTTCATGGTGTTTCAAGCATTCAAGAACATGAATCAATTTTCAAAAAGTCTTAGAAATGCATTAGATCCTTCTAAAAGGATAATAGTTCAAGTACAAGTCTAGAAGAATCAGACTGTCATCAAACATCATGTAGAAATGGATTGTAAACTTGATTGTTCATTTTATAAGTATTCTTAGGAAGCATCTAAATCCCAAAATATCTCATGGACATGATGTTTTTCATACCTAGATCATCCTTTTAAAATTTCATAACTTGATGTATTGTCTATCTCAAGTTATAAAGCTTCAAAGTTAAACTTGCAGAGTGAAATGTGTACAAGGACATCAAGTTTAAGCTTCAAAAAATATATGTTTGAAATCAAAATATTCCCAAGTTGAACATGGATCTAAAAAGTGTCCAAATTTAGGAAGCTAAGATCAAATCCAACAATGAATGATAACTTAATGATGTCAGTGGGTCCCAAAGATCTAACAGAGTGAATTCACTCATAAATAGTAGATTAATAGTGAACATCAATTCAAAAGGTCAAAGGATCTCTAGGGTAAACATGTAAGTGACAAGTGGTATAATATTGAGAGTAATATATAGATCTAATAGCACACATCAATTGACAATCCAGGTGGGTCTAGGCAGATCCATGGTATGCATTCACTCATACAAAATAGATTAACAGTGATAAATGGGTCAAAAGGTTAGTGGATCTTAAGATAAAATACATGGATGATAAGTGTCTCAACTATATTAAACTAGTATAATATTTATGACTCATACTCACTCATACAGAAGAGAATCAATGATACATGTATAAGTCAAGAAAGTAGATCCAATAATATGCAAACAAGTTGTTCAATGGTCAATATTAAAAGTTGAAATCTAAGGGACTTCAATGGAGAAAAAATTTGACCTAAGGTCAAACTAGGGAAAATACTTCAAAGGATGCCATTAAAGCTCAGTCAAGACCTCTATTGGATGATCCAAAACATGTAGACTTGGCATTCTTGTGTTTTGAGCATTATGTGTAATAAGTCCTTGGTTTCCATAAGTTTTAGAGATATAATAACCTAATAGAGTTCAAGAATGATGTTATTCAGTTTGTAAGCTATTCATCTACATTAAGACTAGGAAAACCAATAATTGAGATTGGTTTTCATCTACAGTAGACCTATGTTCAAATATTAAAATGGGGTAGATATGTGATTATGAAGGAGTGTCTCATTTTCTAATATAGTCACAGCTTAGATAAAAAGGTACTAACTATTGCTCAAAGCAGACATTGCATAGCTCTATCAAATTTAAGATATGAGGATTTTGTCCTCATGAAAAAAGTAAGTGGAAGATGGTGTAGAGTCCTAAGATAGAGATCTAGTAACTAAAAGGTAGCTAGAGAATTTAATATATTTTTAGGGTGCCTAAGGGTTTTCTTCATAAATAAGATCATGACTGACCACCTTTATAAAACTATTTTATTCTAGTGTTTTTTTCTCAACCAATGAGGAGATTCGAGGGCTATTGGGACCAATAAAAGGTTAACTTGAAAATAGATAATGGGGGTTGATTTGATCAAAAAGTGTTGGAGTATTCATTAAAAGGTGATAGATAAATTAATGATTTTTTTACTCATGCTCCCTCTTCTCTCTCCTTTTTATCCCATATTACCCATTATTTCCATTTGTAATCTCTCTCAGTTTTAGAAGATAAAGGTCTCTCTCAATTTTTATAAGGAATTCTCTCTCAATTATGAAGAGCAGAGAATTTCATTTTATAAGGCTAGACCCTATAAAAATTTGTATGAAAGACCTATTAAATCAATAAATACTTTATTTACCTATCTCTCCCATCTGAATCATGTATATTAAATCTTGTACATGATGGAATTGTGAAGGAGAACATTCCATGCCCATTATCCTTCTTTCTTGCTCATTTCTAGGTGTTTTCAAATTAGTTGCAGGTCTAAGTCAATGTTCTTTTTATCATTGATGCAAGCTCTCAGTGTGTCTTAGAACTCCTTTTTTCCTTCATTCATTTCTTCCTAAACCTATTTTATGTTATTATGTAAGTTATCATTGTCTTATACTCCCTTAGTGTTTACTTCATTCTCATGTGAGTTCTCATTTAAATTTAGTGTAGCACCCTTTTAACTTTTTTAGGATCCCTTTACACCTTTCTAACCCTTTTCTTAGTGAAAACATTAGTATAGGTGATCCATCAAGAGGAATCCAACCTTCTCTAGAGGTCCAACCCCACCATAGGTGACCAAATCCTAGGTTTTTTCCCATAGTGTAGCTCAATTGGAGAGATCCTTAAGAACCGTCTCCAAGAGTACAAATTGATGTTAAAATAGTTTTTGGCATACCTGATGGGACTTTAGTTCAAATAATATTGGTCAAACTTTGATGTTTGTTTGATCAATTTTTATTAGTTATAGCTTCCAAGTAACAACATCTAGTGACTCCAAAAGAAGATTCAATATTTTGGTAGTAGAGCAGTGACTACATCTTATGCCAAAGGTGACTACAAGGTCAAATTTTAGAGGTATTCCCTTTAAATTAATTAAATTACTTTAAAAATCACTAAAGAGATTAATATTTACTAATACACACCCATATAAAGGCAACTTTATTCCTCAATCAATGTCAAGTCCTACCCCTACAAGAAGATCTTTGTTAAAACCTTTCATTGCCATGGTAGCCCCTAGATTTTTTCCCTTTATGGCTTTTAATGGCCAAAGTCCTCTAGACCTCCCTCAATATGATCCTATTCTAGTATAAACTCTTAAAATTTTCCCTTATTTTATTGGAGACCAAGCTACAACCCCTTCTAAACACCTCATGGATATAGCAAACTTTTGCAACATTCATGATATCAATGAGGAAAATGTAGCAATTAGGTTATTAGCCATCTCTTTCAAAGGTAAATACCTAGACTGGTATGTAAGCCTTGATAATAACTCTATTAAATCATTTTATCAATTAGGGGATGTATTTTGTAAGACATTTGAAGACAAAATTGACCATTTGTCACTTGTAGAGATATTAACCACAATTCAAAGAGCCCCTCATCATGTTATGCAAGACTTCAATACAAGGTTCCAAAAAACTTGGTACATAATCCCAATTTATGTTAGGCCTACCCATAACTTTGCCTTTCTTTACTATTTTAAGGCCCTAAATAGTGACATTGTATTGATGATCTAGTCCATGGAAGGAAACACATTACCAAATGTATATGAGGTGGTAATCAGAGTAAAAAATTGTCTGGTGTAGGCTGAAAAGCTTAAACCTAGACCACCAATACCTTTGTTCCCTTAGAATAGTCAATCTAGTGATTCCAAAGAACAAAAGAACTTTCCAAAGATTAAGAACATGTTCCAATCCTTGAGAAATAAACTAGTGAATGTTAAGAGGCAACAAGCTTTCAATAGGCCTTACCAAGCCTCATATCAACCTCAATAGCAATTTTATCAAGCAAAGAAGCCACCCTACAAAGGAAACTTCAAAGGCCAAGGCCAAGGCCAAGGACAAAGCCAAGGAAAATGGAAACCTAACTATGTTAGGAAAAACAACTATAATCCAAAATTTGAAAGCACCTCCAACACTTTGGTCCCCATCCAGAATAATTTTGCTCAAAATGTTAAGGATACCATGCCTTAGAATCAATATTTTAGGCAATCCATTTTCCCAAACACTAATTTCACTCAAGATTTCAATGATCAATGACAATAAGCTACTAATTATGAGTACAATCAAGCTCTTATGGCTCAAAACACATAGGTACTGATAATGACAAAACTAGAATAACCTAAACAAGGTCAAATCCTTGACTAAGGACCAATCCAATTAGGTACTACAATGGTTAATTTTAAGTAAGAAGAGTGTTATTTACTCAACCAATAGGCTAGTTCTAGATAGGTATACACTACAGTGGCATCAAATACAAGGTTCAAAAGAAGGAACATGTATGGTAATCAAGAAATAGTCAAAGATTTTCCTACCATTACTCCTTCAATATCAAAGCCCTATGAACCTACTATTGTTCCAAATATTCCAATATCTCTAAAGAATAAAAATTGGGGGAATGTCTTTGTTCCCAAAAACTCACAAATTCAAAGTGTTTTTGTGGCCCTAGAATCACAACCAAAGGTTGGTGGTTCACCCATCAACATTGTGGAACAAATGAAAATTTCCAATGTGAGTGTGCCAATGTGGGATATGCTCTCCATTATTGGTTAGGTAGACATCCTCCAAGAAGGGTTATCAAAAATTAATGTTTCTAAGAAACCACCAGTTAAGGAGAATGTGTTTCTCACTAATGCAGCCAAAGGACCAAATGAAAGGCAACCAAGTAAGGTGTCAAACCTCCTCCCTTCTACAATTTAATAATCTTTGGTGACTCTTTAGTGCACAATTTCTTGGTAGATAGTAGGGCTATCACCTCAGTAATGTTAAATTCTATAATAGACCAACTTAGTCTAGAGTATGAACCCTAATCTAAAGGATTATTGCAATTGGATGGATCTTTTACCAAGCCATTTGGCATAATTAGAGATCTCAATTTGACCCTGCATGCTTATCCTGTGTCTCAGTGGTTTAATATGTATTGATCTTTGATGTGCCTCCTCATTTTTCACTATACCTATCCATGTAATTCATATCAAAGATTAGAGGTTATCTTGTATCCAATGGGTCATACATAGCATTCAAAATAAGATATAAAACCAAATTATCAATCAAAGTTGAGCCTATTATACAATTCCACATAGACCCTTATGGGCCAGATAACATAAACCTTAATTGAACCATCCTTGATGAGGATAAATTCATAGTTGGTCAAGAATTAAACACTCACCCTAAGGAGATACTAGACATTTTATTGGATGAACTATAGAATGAAAATAATTTGGTTGATCCTTGGAAGGAGTTGAAGAGAGAGACATGGGTGTCTGCTACTTACATGAAGAGAATTAGTCCATGTCATCCCTCATTGGACCTCACGAAGATACTAGTGGCTTATAGAAATTATTTTTTGATGTTTTAAGGGGAAAACATGGAGGAGGTGTACATGTAATTCTAGTATTCCCCTCTAATGACAAGTATTTATCTTCTTATAGGTTCCAATTTAATTGCTATTACAATGCAATAGAATATGAGGCTCTTATCCATGGCATTCAATGTACTAATAAGAGAGGGATAAAGTAGTTACAAGTTTATGGGGATAGTGAGTTGATAGTGCATTAGGTTAGAGGCTATAATATCACCAAGAATACCTTGATGAAGTCTTTAAAACATAGAGTGTGGGACCTAATTGAGGATTTTTAGTCCTTTAACATCTAAGCAGTACCAAGGAACCAAAATGGACATGTTGATAGGTTAGCAGTTGTGAGAGCTCAATTTGATATCCTCAATGAGTTGAAAAAGACTAAGGTGTAGCCACACGTCAAAGTGGTGGTAAGACCATCAGTGCCATACAATGAAACTCATTGGCATGTCTTTGAAATTGACAAGTAAATTGCATGTTTCTTATAATAGGAAGCAAAGTTCTCTTCCATCAAATAGTAAAAGTTTCAACATTAGTATGAGGAGAAAATATTTTAATTAAGATCCAATAAGCTTCCTAAAGGTATGGTCACCCTTGAAGGTATCTTCCATGAAGGAGATCATATGAGAAAAGAGAAGGTAGTGATGTTAACCAATGAACAAAACTATTTAAGAGTCCTTATCTTCAAAGACAAGATCCTCAAGCCTGGGAAGGTAAGCACTAAAGCTGAGAGGCATGATTTCATAGACCTTTGTTAATAATATGCAAACATCTTTACTTAGGAATATAGTGACTTGAGAGGATTTGATCCTAATATGTCCTAACACATTATAGAACTAGAGGCTAATTCCAAGCCTATCTGGCAAAAATGGAGTCCTATAAACCCCAAAATTGAAGATATTATGAGGAGAGAATTGACTAAACTAATTGAATCTAGTATCATCTTTCCCATTAATCATTTTTCATAGGTACCCAATTTGGTACCTATGAGGAAGAAGAGTGGGGAAATTAGATTGTGTATTAGCTTTAGGATCTAAATAGGGTCTTTTTGAAATATCACTACCCCTTACGATCCATAGAACAACTCCTTTAGATAGTTGTCAGTTTAGAATGTTTCTCCCTTTTAGATGGGTATTCAAGTTACAACCAAGTACTGGTAAGAGAGGAAGATCATTATAAGATTGCCTTCACCATAAATTGGGTCACATATTATTACCATAAGATGCCTTTTAGATTGTCAAATGTTGGGGCCACTTTTTAAAGAGCCATGGAAATGGATTTCCAAGGGTTGCTAAATTAGATGGTACTAGTATACTTAGATGACACCATATTTTTATATAACAAGGCTAATAATCACATGGACCATCTAAGGTTGACCTTCCAAAGATGTAGAGAGTATGGGATCACTTTAAATCCCAAGAAATGTGTGTTTATTTTTCAATAAGGCAAACTTTTGCTTCACATTATTTCAAAGGAAGGACTATCCATTAAGCTTCATAGAATAAGTTCTATCTTATCACTATAAATAAATGAATCCAAAGATTCCTTGGGAAAATAAACTTTTTGAGAAAGTTTATACTTGGTTTTTCAAACTAGGCAAACCTATTACCACCATACTAAAAAATAGCCAAGTGTTTGCTTGGTTAAATGAATGTAGAGCAACATTTAAAGCCATCAATTAAGCCATTTCCCAAGAACCCTCACTCATTAATCCTAATTTATCAAAGTATTTTATATTATACACCTTTTCCAATGTTGACAACATATCATCTATGTTGATGCAAAAGAATTGTGAATAACTTGAGTAAGAAATTACCTTTTTTAGTCAAGGACTAGAGGGATATGAGGTGAGGTGAACTTTTTTAGAAAAGGAGGTTCTTAAAGATTTTAGAAGCCTCAAAACCTTCAATCTAATGCTTTACAATAGTAGGGTTCATCTTATGGTGTCTCATCCTATAGTGAGGGACTTTCTCCTCAATAAAGATTTGAATGAGAAAAGAGTAGGCTGGATTATCAAGGTCATAAAATATGGTGTAGAGATCAAAGTTACCAAGTTGGTAAGAGGCAAAGGCTTGTGTGAGCATATGGTTGATGACCTTAAAGAAAATAAAGAAGTTATTTTGGTGACACAAGATAACTCACAAATAGATGCACCTCCACTTCCTAATAGCTGGCTCTAAGATATGACACAATTCTTGATAATAAAAGAATGCCCTCAAGGTTTAGATAGAGAAAAAAGAAGGTATTTCAAGCTTCAGTCCATACCTTATGCATTAGTTTATGGTGTTACTTTTATAAGGGACCTTAATAGAGTAATTATTAGGTGCATTAATGGTAATTAAGTGACAAACATCTTGGATTAGTTTCATGATGGACCTATAGGAGGCCATTTTTCTACAAGAAAAACAATAGCAAAGGTAATGAGAGATAGCTATATTGGCTTAGCCTTTTAAAATATGCCTATGTATGGGTCAAAAAATTCCAAAATTATGGTCTATATTTAGGAAAGCAGACATTAACATCTCTTCTACTCAGCCCAATTTAGGTGGAACAACCCTTCATGTAATGGGGGTTGGAATTTATAGGGATGATAAATCTACTTTAAATTATAGGGCATAAATGGGTGCTCACTACAACTGACTACTTCACCAAGTGGGTGGACATAATTACCTTAAAATAATCTAATGAAATAGCAATATTGGACTTATATGATAACATAGTGACTAGGTTTAGTGTCCCATTTACTATAATTTTAGATAATGCATTAGTATTTATTGGTATGAAGATAAGTGAATGAGAATTCAAGTTGGGAATATACCTCAGCACATCCTCTAATTACTACCCCCAAGGTAATGTACTATTATATTCCACAAACAAGAACTTGATAAGGATTATCAAGAGGACCATGGAAGAGAATCAAAGAATTTGGCATACAAAGCTAAGAACAACCTTATGGGCTAACAAAATGACTCCCAAAGCTACCATTAACAATTTTACATATGTCCTTATATATGTAAGGGAAGCCAAATTTCCCATTTCTCTTGAACTACCTACCTTATAGTTAGCCCATCAACTTGATTTGATGGAGAGTGAGCCTATGAATGTGAGGATGATAGAGCTCATGGAGCTGGAAGAAATCAGGGACCTTGCAATGAAGACATTAGAGTCACATCAAGCTCAAGTCAATAAAGCCTTTGACAAGAGAGGGAAGGAGACATAGTCCTAAAATGGGACTTGAATAATTCCAAGCTAGATAAAAATACCAAGTTTGATAGCTTATGGAGTGGTTCTTATTTTATCTATGGATGCAAATAACATAATGCTTTTTAGCTTTCCCAACTAGATGGAAAGGTATTGCCGATACTAGTCAATGGAATTCATTTAAAGCCTTATTATTGAAATATTTTATATATATTTTATGATATTTTAACATATTAGAATAATTTTTTATGCTTTCCTTTAAATGCCTTGTGCACATTTCCTTTTAGTTGTGTGTTTCCCTTTCAATAAGTGCCTTGAGCACAGTTATTTCTTTTGCTCTTTTGTTCCTTTTTACTTTAAGAGGAAGTTTTAGAAAGGGTCATCCTTGAGTCAATCTCACATCAATTGAGAGAAAAGACTATAACTCCATGTACTTGATGGATCAGTTCAAGGCTCTTATTCTCTTGCATAGTAGGCATGCAATCCCAAGATATTACTAAAAATGTTAGCCAATTTTGGCCCACATACAAAAAAAATACAAAATAGATCAATTTATGGAAGATCTAGGATGGAGTGATAGATGAACAAAGTTCTTGATTGAGTGGGTGACCAAATACTGAATAATAAGGTCAAATTTCACTTATAAATCTTTTGAAACATTTTAAGCTAGCTTAAAGTGTGTTTTATTGATATTTAAGAACAAGTCTTGAAACAGGTCTAGAGTTGCAAATTAAATAAGATAAATAGGTTTTCATGGTGTTTAAAGCATTTATGAGTATGAATAAGGTTTCACAAAGTCTTAAAAAATCATTGGAGCCTTCTAAAGGGATAATATTTAAAGCACAAGTCGAGAAAAAATAGATCATCATCAAACATCATGCAGAAATAGATTTGTTATCTCGATTGTAAATTTTATAAGCATTCTCAAGAATTATCTTAATCCCAAAGGATAACATGAACATGATGTATTTCATTCCTAGATCATCCTATATAAATTTCATAACCTAATGAGTTGTCTATATAAAGTTATAAAGCTTCAAAGTTAGACTTATAGAGTGAAACGTGCATGGGGATGTCAAGTTTAAGCTTTGTGAAATAGTTGTTTGAATTCAAAATGTTCCTAGGTTTGACATAGAGATGACAAGTGTCCAAATATCATAAGCTAATATCAAATCTAATGGTGAGTGGTAACCTAACAATGTCAGTGGTTCCCAAATATTTGATGGAGCACATTCACTCATACAAAGTAGATCAATGATGGGCATCAAGTCAAAAGGTAAAAGTATCTATAGGGTGAAATTGCAACTAAAAAGTGGCATAATCTTAGGAGGAGAATCTAGATATAACAACATGAATCAATTGACAAGGCTAGTGGGTCTAGGTAGATCTAGGGTTGTGTTCATTAATATAAGGTAGATCAATGACAAGTAATGGGTCAAAAGGTCAATGGATCTTAAGAGAAAATATGTGAGTGAGAAGTGTCTCAAATACATTAAACTATAAGAATATCTATGGATCACATGTATTTATACATAAGAGAATCAATAATGCATATATAAGTTGAGAAAGTAGATCTAATAGTGCAAAAGTAAGTTGATCAATGATCAATATTAAAATTCAAAATCTAAGAGACTTTAATGGATAAAAAATGTGACCTAAGGTCGAACTAGAGTAAATACTTCAAAATATGCTATTGAATCTCAATTCAGACCTCTGTTGGAGGATCCAGATCATGTAGACTCAACCTTCTTATGTTTTTAGCATCATGTGTAATAAGTCCTTGGCTTCCATAATTTTCATAGGTAGAATATGTTTTTTTAGACTTAATATAGTTCAAGAATGATGTTATGTAGTTTGTAAGCTATTCATCAACATTAATACTAGGAAAACCAATAATTGAGATTGGTTTTCATCTATAGTAGACCTATGTTCAGATATTGAAATGGGGAAAATATGTAATTATGAAGGAGTGTCTCATATTCCAATATATTCATAACCTCAACACATAGGTACTTATCACTACTCAAAGCATACATAGCATAGCTCTGTTAGATTCAAGATATGAGTGTTTTGTCCTCATGAACAAATCAAGTGGAAGATGGCATAGAGCCCCAAGATGTATATCTAGAAGTTGAAAGGTAATTATAGCATTTAATAGATTTTCAAGGTGCCTAAGGGTTTTATCATAAATAGGATCATGACTCACCACCTTTGGAAAACTATTATCTTCGAGTGTTTTTTTCTCATCCAATGAGGAGATTTAAGGGTTATTAGGAAAAATAAAAGGTTAACCCTTCAAAATAAAATGGGGGCTGATTTTATCAAAAGGTGGTGAAGCATTCATCAAAATGTGGTAGCTAAATTAATGATTTATATACTCATGTTCCCTCTTCTCTCTCCTTTTTCTCCTATATTACCCATTCTTTCCATTTGTAATCTCTCTCTCTCAGTTTTTAGAATAAAAAGATCTCTCTCACTTTTTCTAAGGAATTATCTCTCAATTCTAAAGAGTAGAGACTCTCATTTGATAAGGCTAGACCTTATAAAAAATTGTATGAAAGACTTATTGAATCAATAAATACTTTTTTTACCTATCTCTCCCCTTTGAATTATGCATAGTAAAGCTTGTGCATGATGGAATTATGAAGGAGAATCTTACATTCCTATTATCCTTCTTTCTTTCTCATTTCTAGGTATCTTCAAACTAGTTTCAAGTCAAAGTTAGTGTTCTTTATATCATTGATGCAATATTTTAGTGAGTCTTATAACTCCTCTTTACCTTCATTCATTGCTTCATGAACCTAGTTTTTGAAACACTTATGCAACCAGCTAAGTTTTATGAGATTGTGTAAGCTAGCATTATTTTATGTTCCCTTAGTGTTTACTTCATGCTCATGTGAGTTATCATTTAAATTTAGTGCATTACCCTTTTAAATTTATTAAGAACCCTATGCCCCTTTATAACCCTTTTCTCAGTGCAAACATTAGTATAGGTGATCCATCAAGAGGAAGTTGGCCTTCTCAAGAGGTCTAACCCCACCATAGGTGACCCATAGCCCAGGGTTGTTCCCATAGTGTATCTCAATTGGAGAGATAATGAAGAACCCTATCTAAGGGTGAAAATTGATGCTACAATAGGACACCCCTAAAACTAACCCTATGAGCCCAACCATCGGTGTCCCTTACTACCCCAACCATCATCTTGGTGGAGGGTTTTGACAACCAAGTACTTGAGTGAGGTGATAAATATACCTATAATGTTAAGCCACCATAAGGTATTATAAAAACAATCATTAAGGATGAGAAAAACCATACAATTAACATGGGACCATAGATAGTAATCCAACACTATTAGTTACAACCCAATCAGTTTGAGGAAAAGCATACTTCCTTAATAGGTGTAAATTAGAGGTTTACCATAAGTATGGATAAATCAGCATTATTATAAATTAACTTAAAATATAGAAGAGAGGTATGCAAACAAGGATATGGCATCAAGATGATAGTCAAGAATTTCCAAGCATTAATTGAATCATAAATAAAAAATCATCCAAATTTTGAAAAATCCATTCATATTATAAATCAAAAAGTAAAAAAATAGCTAAATGGAAAATCCAATACATCAAAAACAACCCTAGATGAATCTATCTATTTCACATAAGGTAACTGACAATACCTTAACAATCTAAACAAGTCTCTAATAATGAACCTAAATGGACATCAAAATTTAGCATTGCATAAACTATATCCAACTAATATTAGTAATAGTGGTTCATTAGAAAATAGGCTTACCCATAAAAACCAGGGTCGTGAGCATATCAAATGGAATATTATGGTTATTATGTAAATTGGATTAATCTGAAGGCATCATAATTATTTAGACTAAAATTGATTTTATAGCAATTTTTAATTGTCAAACTTGTAGTTACTTCTCTCATTGTTTAATATCTATAGGCCCAAGGTCAAAAATCATATTACAACTTGAAGAGCCTAGCCAATATATATAAACCCTAGTTTTAATATTTTTATATAAGATAAAATATGGCCATAATTTCAAGGGTAAGCATAATCATTTTAATCATTAATTTTGATTATATTTAATGGGGAATATAATATAATCACCAAAATTCCAAGGCAACAAAACACTTACTTAAGGAAACTGACTATCGATTCCATTTGATTCACTCTATGATAAACACCAACCCTTAGGGTTTTGACCCAAACCAATCTCACTTTTTAGAGTGATAAGAGATTTGAAACCCCAACCTTAGTATAAAATACAATAGATAAGAATAGGTTTCCATCCAACATTCAATCTAGCATAAAAAGGGAAACCATGGTTTTATTCATACATTTACTATTTCTCTCCCTCAATAGAGTATAAAATACATTTAAGGTATCATTATATATTAGAGGTATGATCCAATGTTTCCTTTAGTTTAACTATTTTATAGCCTAGGCATTTAATGGCACCTAGGACCTGGCTCATCCTGTTGCCAAACCCATGCCCCCATTTTCCTTTTTATTTTCTCCCCTAAACAAGATCATAGTTGTAGGGGTTTCAACCCTTCATACCCAATACAAAACTTCCTACTCCTGGTTAATGCCACCCAAATCAAAGGAAAATGCCATTTTAATAAAAGCAAAAAAAATGTTAACAGACCTCCATGACCCAATTATCCTTTTCCCAACCACGTCCATATTTCCCTAGATTTTGACTCATATTCATATGTTTTGCATCCCATTTTATTCCATGTACCACACACTTATTCCTCCTCCACAATGCATTCTCTTCCCTATCCTTCCTACATTATCCTCTGTTCACCATACCATCTTTTTCCATCTACCCAACTCTCTACTCCATGCCCATATCTTGCATTATTCTCCCTTTTCTACATGTTTTTCCTTGCTACCCATATTTTACATCCCCTTCCATTCTTGGCATCCTTTACTCCACCTTTCACCCTCAAAGTATCTTCCATGCATATGTCCTACTCACCCATACCATTTCCACACCCTTTCCCATGCTTTGGTGTCAAGCTCCTTACCCATGCCCCAGTCCTCATCCTTCCTTGTCTTTGTTAGTCAATGTTTCTCCTCCAACGTATTCAGTAAGTTAGGGAGGATAATAATATAT
Source organism: Torreya grandis (assembly GCA_037957365.1). Classification (NCBI taxonomy): domain Eukaryota; kingdom Viridiplantae; phylum Streptophyta; class Pinopsida; order Cupressales; family Taxaceae; genus Torreya; species Torreya grandis. Next base: position 25,643 of record JARHVA010007274.1, on the reverse strand, counting down.
TATAATATATGTATATATGAATAAAATAGTATATGCATATATTATAAAATATATCCACCTTTATAAAAGAATAAAATCATAGTATAATGTAATAGTAACAAAATATGTATTAAAATAATATAATATTATTATTATATAATTTAATAATAATAATATTATTAATATTAAAAATAATAAATATAATATATATATATATAATAAAATAATATAAGTAAAATAATAAATCATAAAATAATAATAAAATACTCATCAAACAAAATCATAAATCGATTAAAATATAATAAAAATAATAAAGTTCTTAAATAATAAACTTAACATAAACCATTAAGACAATATAATAATACTAAGGAGTAAAAATCACCAAATAATAATAATTATTGAAAATGTGAAAATAATAAATAATAAGTATAAATCAATTGTAAAATAATAATCATTAATAAATAGTAATTACCAAAATCGTTAGGGTCACCAATGGAATAATATTGGCAATTGCATCCTAACAACCCCCATAATCAATGAAATAAATAATGAATATGATCAAAGATAATTCTTAATAAAAATCATAAAATAATGATTAACAAGATCATTAAATCAATCAAATCCTAAGGTGGTCAAATTCCCAAGAAATGGTACCAAAGGCATTCACCAAGGTCAAGAGACATGTGCAAGTCTAGACTAACCCAACTAACCATGTTAAAAAGGTCAAGCCACTCATATAGCTTAAACATCTAGTGTTCATGACACCCAAGAAAGACAACTAAATACAAAGATGACCTCAAGCATACAAGGGTAGATAAAAGGAACAACAAAGCCAAAACATGACACCCTAGTCATAGAACCATATGACGTCAACACACACACACATAAACATATGACAAGGCTGCATAAAAATGAAAAGAAATAATACAACATAATATGCATAACGGTGGTTTAATATTACATAGTACATGTTATACCTATTAGAGAGGCATTCTAACTACTCAACTACTCATGATATACTTGAGATGTCCAAACCCAATGTTGATCCTAGCTTACAGCTTGGTACTTGCATCCACCAAATAAGATATTAGTAGTACCTAAACTCTATCAATATGATAATAATAACTCAACACAAATCATTAAACATGAAATGATAAATCAAGTATAATCAATTATGGTTGAGAAGGGAAAGAGTTAGTCCTGATAACCATGAACCCATGTATGCTTTATGAGGCATAATCAATGGTTTTAAAAGTGATCAATGTCAATCTGCATCAATGAGACATGCTAAAGCAATATCATATAATAACATAACTAAGCTAAAGCAGCATATACATAAAATAGGATAAAATGAATCTAATGTAAGTAGTATGCATATATAGATATAATTAATCTAATGCGAGCATCAACCATGGCATATCATATCACAATGGTTATCAAAGGTACTTGCATCATAACCATATGAAAAAAAAACTAATAATGACCATCATCAGTCCAAGTTATATCAAAAGCATGCTAACATAAGCCAACAACCAATGTCTATGAGGGCCACAAGGTTGGTTCATGATAGGTAAATCCCCTTCAAGATTATATTGGGGCTTATAAAACCAATATTAGGGAATTGATTCTCTAAATAAATCACTTCAAGGGGTATGGTCCATGAAAGCTGGGCATCTACCTTCTTAAATGGGGTTGTTGCATCTACTTGTGGGGCTGGGGGTTTCTTGGTCTAAATCAAGTTTGTAGCTTGGTTTGGTTGTGAGGCATAGGTTAAATACTTTTACAAGTGATGTAGGATGTTACATTTATTTTAGATGGAAGTTGCATTATCATACTCAATAGGTTTAAACCACTCATCATATTCAAATTTAATTTTAATTAAGTGCAAGAGAGGCTTATTTACAAGGATGCACATATTATTCCTAAATGCTACCATTATTATTCTACATATCATGTCTAAGTTAATATAAATGGGTTGGCCTAAGGTTTTTGATATACCCATAATCACCTCAAGTTATAAGTATTATATGGGTAACTCAAATAGCTACACCCACATATGAATGTCTTCCACAACTAAACGGCTCAAGTGAGTTCAATCTTTCCATCTCCTGATACTCATGTTATATTTGCCCATGAACCATGGTTCTTCAATTAGGACATTTAAATGGTCTTCTTTGTTAGTGAATTTAAACAAAAATAATTTTTTTACGAGATTAACCACCTCTAGCTGACCCTCAGGTTTGTATAATTGATTCATCCATTTCATGAAAGAGTCTATATTTGGTCTAAATCCATTAACTCTAGCCAAGATAGAAATAGTGAGATTTGAATCTACCTTTTCGATAATGGTGTCAAATATGTTTACACATACCTCATTGTTTTCCACCAAAGGCTCTAGTTAGAATTCTAGAGAGTCTTGGTCTATGGGTCTTTTTCCCAAAGCATGGTTCTCCCAAGATAAGGGGGATCTGGGGAGGTGATAATGGGAAGATTACCCTTTCTATGGGACCCTTATGGTTAAATGTTATATATTTCCCATGCCATTCACATCTGAATTTGATCTATCCTCACCCCAAGTGGGGTGTTTGTGTTCCCTACTATAGATTCTTGGTTTTCACACTCAACCCTTGATTAAAATAATTGAATTATTTTCTCATGGTTTTTATCTCCTCTTTCATTCTTGATATCATTATCATAGACTAAATATACATTTAGGAATCCAAATAAAAAACCCATAGTGTCTAATACCACCTAAAGGATAATATATACCTTCTCATCTATCACTATCTACATTTTTATGTTAAAAGACCTCTCCATCTCTACTGCAACATCCTCTCCTTCATCACATAGTCTGGTTGTTATAAAAATCATTTTTTTCTCTTCACATTTGATAAGATCAATAAATTCACTTGCTTCACCTTATAAATCCTTTTTTAATTCCTTTATTCTCTTCACCTCTATACCTATACACTGGATATAGTAACAAATAAATTTATAAATCTAAAAATTAACCATCCCTATAAGTTCTTCCTCCATGTTCAAACTTTTATATTGATTCTCATCAATACTAGGATCATCAAAGCCCCTGTCATTTTATTATTGTTCTTATGACATATTCTCTTCACTTCTCAAACTCTCTATATTAGTGTTAAGTTGATTTCTATCTCTTTATTTCATCTCCTCCATGTCATTTGCAAATGATATTTTAATCTCCTTATCGATATGAGGATAAAACATACTAATACTCATAAGAGTCTCTCCTACATCTATATGGGTTGTTCCACATATGCAACACTATTTTCATCATTTATTCCTCTTGGTAGAATATTTTCCACCATATCTATCTACATCTCATATTTTGTACATGCACATTGAAAAAATATATTAAGGGAATCAATATTTCCCACAATCATTTCTTCCATCTCTTGTTCACATCCTAAGGACATGCAGTCCAAGTATTCTCTCTCATTATGAACTCCCATAGGCCCATTTAAAAAACTCTACGGTTTCTCTCTCATTATTCATATTTATGTTTTTACCTCATCCAAATGGATGGTTTGCAACCATAATTTCCTCATGTGCATTTAATTACACTTCTTTTACCTTTATTGTTTCTTTTATGGAAACCTACAACTCCTCAAGGCTGCTCTCTTCATTCACCGATGTTATTTAATTTACTTAAACTTGTATCTATCTTTAGTTATCCTCAACCCTTCTACCCTAAAAAAAAAATAGAAACACATTTAAAAAATTATCCAAGGATGGTTGTGATTATTTCCACTTATGGGATACTGAAAACTCTTTCCCATAATAAAATAATGGGTGTCCTACTTCCACTATTATCACCTCTATATTCTCTTCAACGAGTATTCCTTCCTCTTTGGGATGGTCATATCTCTCATTCACATTTTTTTTCCAAAATATAAATTGGGTTCTCACATGGAAATATCACCTTCTTGTTGTATTCAAAGACAACCTTCTTCTCTACATAAATTTACTTCTTGATACTTATCAAATTAGTCTTGAACTGCTCACATGGAAACTTCCCATTCTTATTTCCTATCTTGGAAATATTCTTCTTATTTTATTCTCTTTTAAGACTCAACACCTAAATATTATTTATCCACTCCAATTACATTCTAGGGTTTAAAATATGACCCATCAACTGGAAACCATATGTTCCCATCCACTCACCTTATTCTTACATTTTCCTTATCTCCTCTCTTAAAGATATTTTCAATATATAGATACACTACAAAAGAGACCCAATGATGTATGCAAGATCGAATATCACTAGCTCTAATTAAACCATTATAACTTGAAAATCACGTATAAACTTTACCCTATATTAATAATCTTATGTCAACAGATGCACTCCAATCCATTTAGTATAACATATTATTACTTTTACCTACTATAGTCCATGAACTATCCTAAATCTACCTGACATGGTGAGGAATATAATCAAGGGAATACTCAACCCTCTGATCCCCTGTATATATTCTATAGTATAAGCATCATCTTGGGAATTATTAACTGCATTGATCCTTATATTAATGATAATTGGTACATATTCATGTATGGAACATTTTCCATTTATGTCTTAGAACCTGACCACTTTTCAAACACTACTTGCATTTACAACCCTTTTTACTATGTATAATCACCTTGGAGACCAATCTAAACACCCTTCCCCTATCAAATGAGAGATGAGAAGTCATGTAGTCCTCAATCATATAACTACTCCACATAATCAATATCAAGTCATTAAAAACATAAATTTGGATACAAAACATCACACTTCTATCATCTATTTAAAAATTCTAGTAAACAATAATTTATCTCAAAGCTAAAAAAACTAAAGATGTGTGGCTTGTTGTCTTTATCATCTTATTTAATATTGGGGGGTCTTTAAACCAAAAATTCATTATGTTTGTCTTTGAAAAAATTAGTGGTGGTAAAAAAATTTAAATTCATTGTTTTCAAGTACAAACTTCCCATTTTCAAATTTGGAGCATCATTAGAGTTTTGGGTTCAACTAAAAATGCACCCATTATACATTCTTGTATTCCATATTTCTACACTTTAATACCTTTTTCACAAAACATTACAAGGAGAGAGATAAAAATTAAAAAATGAAAAAAATTCAATGGACTTAAAATGTTCTAAAACATCAACATTAATTAATAGCACCATTATGTTTATGAAAAAAATAACTAGATAAAAAAATCATACATGCATAAGCCAAATACACTAAAAATGACAAATTAAAAAAGTGTCCTTGTACGTAATAGGATTTAACCTCTTAACCTATAATATTATAAATGTATTAAAACCACTATTTTGACCAACTTGTCTTAACAACCACTTAACCATATAATGAAATACTATGTATAAAGTATAAAACACAATTGCATGCTAGTTTTTTGCACTTAAACAAAAATTTAGTTAGCAATAAATAATCATATTACATATACTCATCTCAAATATTTTTATACATACCTTATACAAAATCCTTTACACATTACTTAGTAACATTAACTCAATAGATTCTATATATTTTACTTTTCTTATATATAAACACTTTTAGCAAAAATAGAAATATGGAGAGATTTGAACACAAGAACTCTATTCTCTCAATTTATTTTCTTAAGCCTCAAAACCAACTCACCTATACAATCTATGGATACATAAAATCCTAATTTTATATGTAAACTACTTTAAAATCTATATTAAAAATAAAAATAAAATAAAAGACAAATTTTATTTCACCTATGAGATATAAAATTCCCAATGCACTTTTAAATTATGAGAAGATAAAAAAGAAATCCTTTTTTAGGATTAATATTTAATAAAATTCATCCCATCACCATTTTCCTCTTATGCCTCATACCTCATAACATATATAAACAAAACCAATCAAGAAGCATCATGCCTATCACATGTAGCTCGAGCTAATGTCACTCCACGAGACCTTTAAACAATTTTTAGTGCATAGTAAATATATTCCAAAGCCAATAATAGAATTTAATTCTATCAGTTAGAAAATAAATCACTTTTATACATATTTCAATGTTATTTTTATTTTAAATATTTTTTTGAAATAAAATTCAAATTTTCAATCTTTAGGCTCTGCTCAGAAGGCCATTTTCATTAACCAAATAAATATCTACATTGATTTTTGATAAAATATAATAAATTAGTAAATTAATGAAAACTCCCAAGAAACAATAACAATGCCCTAGGAAAATGTTTCAATGCCTCTACTCATAAAATGGTACCCAAGGGAAAATTATACATATTCATATAACTTTAAGAAATATATAGAATGTTAATTTCAACACTCTTATGCACTTGAAATGTCATTTTCAATAATCAACAATATATCAATTTTTAAATCTTCATGTCATGCTTCAATTCATTTCTTCTAAGAAAATTTAAAATATTAAAATCTTTCATGCCATGATCCCAAGAAATTTTGATCAAGTGAAAACCTAAACCATTTATTTTCTTTGGAAATATGATCTCTATAATGTACTCTAAAAACTTATTGAATAAATTTTTAAAAAAATCCAACTAAAACCTTCACTAATTTTTGATTCAAGAATCCTCTATGGTTTCAACTTATTTCCTATGTATCAATTTTTGGAACACATCTATCTATTGAGAGGGGGGGGTGAATCGGTAGATCAACTAAAACTAGTCCTTTAATACTTTTAAATCAAATTCAAAATCATATTTAGATTAAAAGATAAATGTAGATATCACATACACACATAAATACATATGACACTAGATTTATACGTGGAAAACCTAAATGGAAAAACCATGGTGAGAATATCTACTAGAATCTATTATTCTAATCCAGCCTCATAGTCAGTGCATCACTTGGAAAAACCTCATTGGTTACAAGCCTCACTGGTGAAACCACACTGGTTACAATTAAAGACACCAATACTTAGTAAACACAAATCCCATAATTTAAGAGCACCAACTTTAAGGAATCACCCACTCCCTAATCTAAGTACCCAATTAGCTTATCTAATGACACCAACCTATCAGACTCTTCTATGGAGCTATAACTCCATATTATGACATTGATTCATAAATGAATAAAACTCTATTATGTTACAAGTCTAATCTATATTATGCTCATACTATGAACATTATCTTTGTGCCTTCTTCCTCTCTACCCCTTTCTCTCTGTGTCTAGATATATCTTTATTCAACATACTTCATCTCACTTTATCACTATATATATATATATATATATATATATATATATATATATATATATATATATATATATATATATATATATATATATATATATATGTTTGACATTATTCAATAGAAGCTCATCTTCTCTACACTTCTACCTCTATATCTATATATTTTGATTTGACATAATTCCAATAGCTCCAGCCATTGTATCCTAGATGTTTTATATATAAGCATTTGATTTAGGGTTTTCTTCTTCTCTATGTTCACACTCAGACTGTAATAGATCATATCAATTTTGGACTTTATTTCATTAAGACTTGAACTATAAGTTTACCATGTCTTGATTACATGCATCATGCCATAATTGCAAGTCTCTTTACTATTTATAGCATATATAAGACTCAAGTTTTGAATCACAAGATTTTTAATGTATATTTGATCAGTTGGATCTATCTATCTTATTGTCTGTGTCAAGATATAGAGCTTATACACATGTTCTTATACCTAAATGTTTGTATAGACATAACTTTAAATGTTGGTCATTGATCTTACCTTTGACACCATGATTTGATGGTCCATACTCAAATAACTCAACTTTAAAATGCATTTATTCGATCACCTTCTAATAGGCTCATGATTTCTGTTAGATCTTTGTGCACTTCCAAACTTTAGCTTTATCATATTTAAAATGTTCTCATTAATCTTCTTAATCTAAGATTCCACATGCCATTAGATCTTCAAATATGTACATTCTTTATCTCTATTGAGATGTTAAATTTCAAGCTCTTTATCCTATCTCATTGTTTCATATATCTTTAGATAGCTTTCACTCTGTCAATCTTCTCAAACATGCTTGGTTTTTAACTCACCACTATGTTGATAAACATCAATCACTTTATTCCATCTGATTCCACTCACTCTATTGATCTTTCTCATCTAAGCTTCCATGTGCCATTGGATCTTCAAAGATGCATGATCTTTACTTCTGTCTAGTTGTTAAATGTCAAGATCTTTAACCATTTCATTGCTTCCTACATATTTGGATCACCTTCTCTCTATTGGATCTCTTTTTCATGATCACCTACTCACCATCAAATCTTTTGAAAAGCTCAATCATTAACTCTAGCAAGCTTACACTCAATAGGTCTCTATCTAATAAGCTCTATGAATGTGACACTTGTCACTTACATACTCACTTAGAGTTCCTTTTAAAAATTTGACTTCATCATGCTTCATTGGATCTCTAATGTCTGATTAAGCACTAACCATTGTCTTCCAACTAACTCAAACTTTATCTTTGATAGGATCACTCTCATTGGTCCTCTATTTGATGGTCTCATGTACTTGTGACACATAACATTAATGTGATCACTTGAAGGGACCTTTGACACTTTGACTTTGATTCGCTTCATTAGATCATCTACATATGATGAAGTGTTAGCCATTGATCAAGTTAGGACATATATTAAGTTTTAAACTTAGGAAAATATAAAGTCCTTTGATCATTTCTCAGATCTAGTAATTGTTAGGTCGAGGGGCTAGTTTCTTAATGATGATACGGACTTAAGTTGTAACTTAAGTTACTAGTTCTCGGCTATATGAATTCAACATTAAAATAGAATTTTTATTTTTGATTCCATGGCTAAACCTTTAGTATTTCACTATGAAACCCTATAATGTTTGAGAGATAAATAAATCAATTATGAGCTCATTCCTTCTCCTCTAAACTTTTGGACCATATTTTTAGAATGTACATGAGAAACCCATAATAGATCTTCTATCTATTTGACTTTAAACATCCATAAATGGTCTCTGTAAAAGTGTGATAACTTTACATAGTGCAACTATGAAACATGCTCTTCTCTCCATCAATCTTGCTTGATCTTTTTGACATCAATAACATCCATAGTGTCCCTATTGACATCAATGACAATCATATTGCCAACAATCTCCACCTTTAGCATCGATGACAAACTAAATGATTTGATGAAAACTTAATGTTCTAATATTCTAATAATTTGATCCTTCTCTAGCATTTCTTGCATTGGTTTCTGATGAGTATGAAGTGAATCTATTCATACCAAAATTGCTTCCCCTTAGAAAATGGCATATTTTCCTAAACTCATCTTGGACACTTACTCTACTCTTCAAAAAATTTATAGAGAGAATTTGCACTTTTTCTCCAAACTTTTACAAAGAGTATTTACCCTTTTTCTCCCCCTTTGACATCAATGGCAAAGGGACTCCTCACTATTTTTCCAAAGTTTTCTCCCCCTTTATTAGATAAAGGAGTTTTTCCAAGAACCTAAAACCATCAACTCATTATAAATTTGAAAAATATACATACCTAAGTTACATTTTCTCTTCTTCTAAGGATCAATAAGGATTTTATAATCCTTCTTTTAGATTTATGCTCCATCACTAGTATCTAGTGATGTGATGTAGGAGATATCACCCAAAAATTTTATCTCATTGCATCACTTGAGCATTTTTACGTCTCCATACATAGTCCTCTGATCCTAAGACTTGACCAATTACAAAGCTCCCACTTTGTTTATGTATGAGGATTTAATACATTATCTAAGCACCTGACTTGGTTTGTTTAAGTCATCATCTCAACCTGCTTGAGTTAACATCTTTAGTAGATAACACCTTATCTTTCAATCATGACTGAAGCATATCACATATGCTCCTTTTCACATCATGCATAGCTCCCCAAGCCATTCAATCTATCTAAGTTATTTCCCCCTAACTCCATGGTATATATAACTTGTCATGTTCAAAACTCAAAGACCTATATGATTTTCTTTTTTATGTAACATAGACAAGTCTCAACCAACATCCACTTGAGCATTTTCAAATCTACCACCATAGAACATATAGTAAGCTCCTTTATTTTGAGCCTTTTTTATTATGACAGATTAAACAATCAAGCTCCCTCTTACTCCACTAACCTACTAATGATCAATACAAGACTTTACAACATAAGATCATTTATTTTTTATCAAAATAATATTTTTATAAAGAACAATCAATAATATACATACCTTTATACTAATTGGTATGTTGATCTAGAACAAACACACTTACTTCCTCACTTAGAATTTTCCATATCATGCCTTTAGAACCAGAGTCCATGAACACATTGTTGGCATACTCATTCTATCCCTGTAGACACTACATACACAACACTTATCTCATCTTGGCACACCAACTTCAACTGGGAGCACTCATTTCTTTCCTTTAGAATATTTTGAAGAACACCACTTGCTTCTTTACTAAAAGGAGTCTATTAAGAATCATAGATAGAGACACCTTAATTCATAATGTACTATAATAATTTGAAAACAAAAGTTTCCCATAACTCCTCATATTCCTTCTCTTCCTTGGTCATCTTGTGCTATTGCTTCTTCTTCTTCTTAGGCTTAAGATAAGTAACATGCTCATCCACTACAATTTTTTCCTTTTCTATAATGATTGGATTGAAAATACATGGAAACAACATGTGTCACACCTTTTCATCTAATGAATCTTCCTTAAAACTTAGAATATCATCACTAGGCACATAAGACTAATGTTTTGTGCTTGATACTTGCTCTATAATAGTAGGATGTTCACTTGACTCTATACATACCTCAGAATTATCCTCGACCAACACCTTGGAATTCTCCTTGAGCTTTGTCTTCTAATTCTAAACATGTGTAGACATTTGAGAGCTCTTGACATTTTCCAACCTCTATAACATTCTTCATCATGGATTGATATTTCACTTTCAATACATGTTTAGGTTGCTTATATGTCTTGTTGGGCTTACTTTTCTTTTTTTTAGAGACTTGTGAATCTTTATTCACACTAGGAGGCATGATTTTCTTCACACTTTGTACTTTTAGTCTTTCAAATCTTGTTCTACATTGTTTATCTATGAGACCAAAATTATTACAATTATAACACATTCATTTGTATTTACCAAGGGTGCAAATGAATTTTTTATTATAAAGCTGGTTCTCCTTGTAGGTAAAACTCTACATTTACTAGCCTTATGACCAAAATAATTACATCTATAAAAATAACCATAAAAAGCTAAGGAATGCCTGGTCATAGCTTTTCTTTTTACAAGATGGGGAGTTCTTCTCAACTCTTGCTTCTTCAAGTTGCTTACCCTTATGTAACCATTTGCATCAGTTACCTTTGTCTTTTACATCTTCCTTGAGTTTATAGAGATGGACTCATTATTATTTTTCCTTTCCTTAGGCTTATTTTTAGCTTTATCCTTCTTCACATCATCATTTATTATGTTTGTGTTTATATCCTTGAAATATTTCTCTTTCTTTGATCTTTATCCTTCTAATTTGAAATTATCATATAACTTACTAGATGTACTAGTTATGAAACTTTTCCCCTTTCCATAAGCAAGACCAAATTTGCCTTTTGATGGATTTTGAGAGCTAATCAATTCATCAAGAATGTCTGACCCTCCTATCAGCTTTAGACCTTTGACTATTTTTTTTAGCCTTTTCAATCTCTTTTCTCAAAGCCACTATCTCAGCTTCTAGCCTCATATACTCATCAGATTTGAATTTTAGTTTAATTTTGACTACATCTTCTATTCTTACAACCTCTTCAACCTGAGTCTTAAGGCTTACTATCATTTGATCAGATCTTTCAAGACTTTTGGATAATTTTTCAAAAAAAATTATCCAAGCTTCTTTTATCTTGAGTTCTCTTTTCTTATCATGTCAATCTCATCTAGAGCATAGATGATTTCACCTTCTAGATCCTCTTCTCCTTCCTCTTCTTCATCAGAGTCTATTTATTCTTTTTCTTCATTTATAAAATTTGATCCCGATGCCATGAATAGGACTTCATTTTCTTCAGCCATAAAGGCACAGTCATGGTCATTATTTGAGCTATCACTCTCATCCTTGAGTCACTATCTTCTCTTGTGTATAGACCCTTCTTATTCTTTAAGAATTTATTCTTCTTGAAATAGTGAGGTTTTACTTTTTTAGTATCCTCTTCTTTCTTCGAATCATCCTTTTTGTTATAAGGGCATTTAGTAGCTAAATATCCTACCTTACCATAATTATAGTATTTAAAGGGTAACTTACCTTTGTACTTTCTATATCCTCTTTTCAATTTTCTAACAAAGTTGGCTTCTTCTTCATTAGTGTCCTCAAATCTAGATCTAGATTCTTTTGCTTTAACATTCTTAGATGTTATGAATGTAGTTTATCTCTTAGGAGTGTCTACTTCTCCATTCTCATCTCTTAAGTAGTGAAGGTTCCATGCAACTCATCTACACTGAGCTTATCTAGATCTCTTGCTTCCTCTATTGTAGATATTTTAGAATCATTCCTTGATGTCAAAGATCTTAGGACATTTTTGACAATTATTTATTCTTTCATTTCTTCTCTAAAGCCTCTAATTACATTGACATTTCATCTACTCTAAGAAGGTAGTCTATAATTTTCTCCTCTTTGTCCATTTTGAGACTTTCAAACTAGCCTCTATATGTTTGTACCTTGGCTTGCTTTACCTTATCATCACTTTCATAAATGCTCTTCAAATTATTCCATATATCTTATGTATTTTGACAATGCATCATTTGACAAACTCTAATTTAGACAATCCATAGAGAATAACATTCTTTTCCTTAACATTGCACTCATATGCCTTCTTTGAAGCCTGAATAGTAAGAGTTGTAGTAGGGGATGTATATCCATTTATAATTGACATCCATACATCAAACCCTAATGAAGTATGCTTCCATTTTTATGCTCCATAATTCATAATTAGATCCATCAAAAAGAGATGATTTGTTTGATGAATATCCTTCTTGACTAGCCATTGTGTTCATTATTCTAAGATCTACCTAAGTTGATTAAGCTTCTTTCAAAGAACCCTAGGATCTAATACCAATTATTGGAATACAACTATCTACTGAGAGGGGGGGTGAATCAGTAGATCAACTAAAAATAGTCCTTTAATCCTTTTAAATCAAATTCAAAATCATATGTAGATAAAAATATATATGTAGAGATCACATACACACACAAATACACATGACACTAGATTTATAATGGAAAACCCAAAGAGAAAAGCCATGGTGAGAATAGCTGATAGAATCTAATATTCTAATCTAGCCTCATAGTCAATGCCTCACTTGGTAAAACCTCATTGGTTACAAGCCTCACTAGAAAAACCTCACTAGTTACATTTAAGGACACCAAGCTTAAGGAGACACCAATCCCATAATTTAAGATCACAAACTCTAAGGAATCACCTACTCCCTAATTTGAGAACCCACTCAACTTATTTGATGGCACCAACCTGTCATACTCTTCTGTGGAGATATAACTCCATATTACAACATTTATTCATAAATGAGTCAAACTCTATTCTATATTATAAGTCCAATCTGTAACATGCTCTTACTATGAACATTCTCTTTATGCCTTCTTCCTCTCTACCCCTTTCTCTTTATGTTTGGATATATCTTTATTCGACACACTTCATCTCACTCTATCACTTTGTCTATATATATATATATATATATATATATATGGCAATCTTCAATAGTAGATCGTATTCTCTACACTTCTGCCTCTGTGTCTATATATTTTCATTTGACACAATTCCAATAGTTCTAACCACTATATCCTAGATGTTGTATAAATAAGCATTTGATCTAGTGTTTTCTTCTTCTCTATGTTCACACTCAAATTGTAACACATCATATCAATTCTAGACTTTAGTTCATTAAGACTTGAAATGTAAGTTTCTTGTGTCTCAATTTCATTTATCATGCCATAATTGTAGGTTGTTTACTATCTATACATCTGTTATACTCAATTTTTTATGCATACTCTCTTTAATGTAGATTTGATCAGTTGGATCAATCAATCTCATTATTTTTATCTATATATAGGGCTTATATGCAAGTTCCTACATGTTCCTACAACTAACTATTTTTTTGGACATGACTTTAAATGTTGGTCATTGATCTTGACTTTGGAACCATGATTTGATGGTCTATACTCAAATGAATAAACTTTAAAATGTATCCATTCAATCACCTTCTGACAGGCTCATGTTATCTAATAGATCTTTGTGCACTTCCAAACTTTAGTTTTGTCATCTTTAAAATTCACTCATTCATTGATCTTCTTAATTTGAGATTCCATGTGTCATTGGATCTCTAAATATGCACATTCTTTATCTCTATCAAGATGTTAAATGTCGATCTCTTTATCTCATTTTTCTACTTCCTATATCTTTGGGTCACTTTCACTCCATTGACCTTCTCAAACATGCTTGGTTTTTAACTCACCATTATGTTGATAAACATTGATCACTTTGTTCCATCTGAGTCCTCTCTCTCTATTGATATTTATCATCTAAGCTTTTACATGTATTGGATCTTCAAAGATGCATGAACTTTACTTTTGTCTAGTTTTTAAATGTCAAGATCTTTAACCTATCTCACTACTTCCTACATATTTGGATCACTTTCACTCTATTAGATCTCTTTTGCATGATCACCTACTCACCATTAGATCTTCTAACAAGATTGATCATTAACTTTGACAAACTTATGCTTATTAAGTCTCTATCTATTAAGCTCTATGAATGTGACACTTATCACTTGTACACTCACTTGGAGCTCCTTTTGATAATTTAACTTCATTGTGCTCCATTGGATCTCTAATGTTTGATTAAGTGTTAACCATTGATCTTCCAACTAGCTCAAACTTTATCTTTGATAGGCTCACTCTCATTGGTCCTCTATCTAATAGACTCATGTGTTTGTGACACTTGGCATTAGTGTGTTCACTCAAAGGGACCTTTGACACTTTGACTTTGCTTCACTTTGTTGGATCATCTAAGTATGATGAAGCACTAACCATTGATCAAGCTAGGACATTTATTAAGTCTTAGACTTAGGAAAATATAAAGACCTTTAATCATTTCTCAAAACTAGTAATTACTAGGTCGAGGGGCCAGTTTCTTAAAAATGACATGGACTTAAGTTGTAACTTAAGTTATCGGTCCCTAGCTATACCAAGTCAACATTAAAATATAACTTTTCTTGTTGATGCCATGGCTAAACCCTTAGGATTTTACTGTGAAACCATATAATGTCTGAGAGCTAAATAAATCAATTATGAGATCATTCTTTTTCCTCTAAACCTATGGACCATATTTCTATAATATACATGAAAAACACATAATGTATCTTCTATCTATTTGACTTTAAACATCCATAAATGTTCTTTATAAAATCATGAAAATTTTTCATAGTGTAACTGTGAAACATGCTCTTCTCTCCATCAATCCTACCTAATCCTTATGACTTCAATGACATCCATAGTATCCCTTTTGACATCAATGATAATCATATTACAAACGTCAATAACCATTATCATTAATACCAATGTTTTTAATTCAAACACAAGTAAATAATGTAAAAATATCTACATATTGATTTTATAGAGGAATGTCATACATATTATTGATTGGGGATACATTCATATTACATACAAACTTTATCCAATTACTTATCCAATTATCTTCAAAATGAATCCAATTACTTATGGGATCAACTATTAGAACCAATTTACATCTTTAACTAGTTATTGATGAATAACATTAATAACATAAAAATTAAAATTTTGATAGTGTAACTCATAAATATAAATTACTAAACAACTTTTTAACATCTAATGGGTTTTGTCATATACCATATACATTCCCCATACTTAAACTAAAAAAACAATATACTTTTTTTGGGTAGACATGACCCAAAAACTAGATCAACTAAATCTTAATATACATTATATATTTTAATTTCAATTTGAAGAAGATCATCTAAGCAAGGTTTAGTGGTTTATCTATTTAAGGGTTATTGTGATATCCAATGTTTGAGTCTTATATAAATGTAATTTATTTTTCATGATCAACTAAATTAAATTGAATATTTAATGTGAATAAATGCTTAGGGAATAAGGAGATAGGTATATGGAGGAAGAGGTATACAAATATGATAGAATTAGGGACCACGTGAGCTAAAAGTGAATAATCTTAAAAATGTTTTTGTGTGGATTAAAATACTTTAGTATTAAATAAAGGGACTAATTTTGGCCTATCATTGAAGATAAGTGAATCATCTAATTGTATCTAGAATCAAAGATTCAACATAAATCTCATGGTGTCACAAGCCAAAAAATGTCTAAAGATAATTATCCCTTATTTAACAATTTGCATTATCTGATTGTTCTCATTAATGATAAATGAGGAATCCATCTCAAGAAACAATATTCCATGGTTGAAAGATTGTCTAATAGATTTTTTGACTCTTTGGTTTGTAACTTCATCTCATCCAGCCCTAATATTGATGTTAGAAAAATATAAAATAACATTAAGTGTAAACCAATAACACATTTTGAGGTTTTAATGAAGGAAATAGGGATTTTATTATTTTTCTTTTTATCCCATGAAAATCATTTTATTACATTTTAAGATGTGCCTTGGTTCTTAGGTAACACTATCATGTTATTAAAAATACAAAAACTTGGTTTTTTTATATACAAGGAGGTTTGTAATGTTATCCTTGCTTAAATCAACATCCTAGATTCACCTATAGAATAATTAGAGGAAAACGTATTGAATGGTATTGTTATTTATTTTAGAAACATGTTATCCTTTAAACTTATTATTAAATCTAGAAAGTTTGTGAATTTTTTTAGGTTTTTTGTTCATGTAAGATCATACAAATAAATTATTAATTTAATCAATTTATTGACCAAATTTGGAACTTGAAACCAAATTACTAAATATGAAAGTTCTTATTTTATTTATGTCAAATGTCATAGACCTAGTATATGAAAAAATACTATAGAATAAATCCCATTAATACAAATATCTGGAAGAAAAATGATGGGACTACATAGCCTCAAAATATTAAACCCAATAGGTCTATGCCTCTTCAGTAAAGACAATTTCAAAATAAACCATTTGCTAATCAAAGTCCTAATAAGTAAATTTTATAAGTTTCTAAACCAAGAATTATTACATATAAAAAATATAAGATAGTGTATACTCATTTAATTCATGAGTAAGGGGATATATCAAACAAAAATCAAAATGTGAGTATGAATATCCATTTAAAAAATCTTCAATAAGTCTATACTAATAAAGAAACAATAAAAAATAGTGTTGTTTTAAGGGAAAATATCTTTAATTTAGCATTTCACTTAAGTGGTTTGGTCACAATGGACATTACCTACAATACCAAGATCAAAGGATTATGATAGGTTTATTTTTTAATATAATATTGGCATTATGTGAAAAAATAAGTCCATGCAAATTATTATTTATACCATTTTATTTTTGAGATTTGATTCAAAACTTGAGTGCTAAAAACATAGAAAATTATTTTGTATTTGATAAGGTGAAATTAAGGTTTTAAAAGGATCCTAAAACTATAGAGTTAAAAAAGTACACAAGATAGATTAAACAAGTCCAAAGAGAGACAAGACAAACATGCCAAACAACTAACAAAAGTTTTTACCAATCTTCTGCTAAAACACTAAAACAAAAAGAACCAAGTATGACCAAAATACAAAATTGCACTAAATTTCCTCAGAAGACTCCATGAATCCTACTTGTATGAAACATAAAAAAATATTTTTGTAAATGGAATTTTGATATTTTAAACTAATAAAAATAAGTAAATTTTAAAACCACCAAAGGTGGGAAAAAACATTTAAAAAGTGGGGGTTGTAGAAGACACACCCCATGATATAATCACATAAAATAATTTTAATTTTTGAATAAAATATTAAGTGGAAAAGAGTGGGAGGTAACCACAATCCATAACCATAGTTTGATTGAGTTGACAACATGAAGGTTAAGAGGTCAACATCAGATTAGGTTTTGAGTCTAGATAAGTGCTAATCTTTTGTAGTGGTAGACTAAGACATGGTTAAGACAAAAAGGTATAAAGGACTACATTATAATATGAGCTGACTATTTTTATACCATTATGCATAAGCCATGAAAAGTTCATTATTGTAGTTGGTATTGATTGAGCAATGTAATGAGACTTTTGAGGTGGTTAGATTATCATGTAATATTGCCAAGAATTTACCCTTACAATTGATAATGGTCATAAAATTTGAGATTAAAGATCTTATACATCCTACAATATTCTATATGACTAAAGAGAAATAAATAACATATTAGATAAATAATGCAAATATTGAAGGAAATGGAGAAGATGTTATAAGAAAATAGTGATGGTCAAGTCAACAGTGAAGGCTAAAAAGCTTTAGAGTTTAATGAAAATCCTCTATTTTTAGTTTCTATAATTCGATTATGTATGAAATTATTTAATTACCTTTTTTATAATCCCAAAATTAATTTCATTTGATCAAGATTATTTTATAATATTATATGTATGGATTGTATTTAGAGTAATAAGAATTTACTTGTATTTTTTTAAAGGTTATGGTATAATAATTGTGACGAAATTATAATTGTGTGATAATATACATGCATTTAATGTGTACAAATATTTCCTAATATTATATTTATAATACCCTTGGTAACTTTAATATGTATTTATCCTTTAAGGATTTGTATGTGCAAATAAAATACCCATTGGATGAGTTAGTCGGTCTAGAATAAATGCATTATAACATTAGGTAAACCCCTAATTAATAAAATAATTTGATAATAAATGAATAAACATAGCTCATTAGGGTTTCCAACAATTAATAAATATTGTTTTATACTAAATGTTAACATTTTTATCAGGTTTAGTAATATACTTGAGTATAATGTATACATCTACAAGTTTACTGAAGTTTTATAATCTATCCTTAAGTGATGAATAGGATACCTTAACTCATTAATAATATTTTAAAAAATTATATATTATATTGTAACATTTAATATATGTATGAGAAGGTATTAACCATAATGAAAAGGATTATTAAGTAAAATCTTAGGGATTAATATATCATTAAAAAGGGTTTTATTAAATTTTGTATATAACCTATTCCACTACTCAATGAGTTATCTATAATAAATATTATGGTAGTGAAGATAAATATGGTTAGAAAAATAATTAAAGGCTACAAGTTAGTCAAAACTACTAAATTATCATGTTTGGAATGAACATGTAATAATAAGGAATGGTTTAAAGCAATGTATCATAAAATGATCTAATACATAATTGAAACAAACTATATGCCCACTTTGAAAATATAAGAACTCTTGAAGGTTAAATAAATGTTGGTAATAATATCACACAACACTTTTTGTAAAGCATTTAATAAAGTTTATACTTCATATAAATTTTAATATATCCTAACTGATAATACCTTACATAGAAAATACTAGTTTAGGTTGTAAACAACTAGGTTACATAGTTATGTAATCAACCTTCAACCCAAGGTTAAAGGTAATAAAATTAAGTGTTATAAAATTGGAAAAAGATAACTACAATGACTATAAGTATTTGATATTACTTTCAAATATATTAAATTTTATAGAAAAAATATATTCTCTCTCTTGTCACACTCAAGGTGATTGTTAGAGTGGGTAATGCCATGACTATTCCATTGATAGATGGGATAATCTTGGCCAAAATGGTTATGAGTTGTCTAACAAAGATCTTCAAATATATTTTTTATGGACATTGTCACATAAATTTTCTTGATCCAAGATAAAAATATAGATACTCAATGACATTTAATATAATTTTATTAAATTATTTATTAATGTGTGAACATGAAAATTTACTTAAATTATAAAAACCATATTCTCTTTCTTGTCACACTCAAGGTGATTGTTATAGTGAGTAATGCCAAGACTACTCCATTGATGGATGGGATTATCTTGGCCACATTGGGTATGAGTTGTTTAACAAATATCTTTAAATATATTTTTTTTGGATACTATGACATGAAATTTTCTTGATCCAAGATAAAAATATAAATACTTGATGACATTTAATATAATTTTATTAAAATATTTATTAATGTCTGAACATAAAATTCTCTTAAAATAGACATTGAGATGAATTATATGAGTATATAGTACAGTTTGAGAGTGTAAAGGAAAATGAGATTTTTATCATATTATTATGTTTTACACATTTTGTAAAAGAACGTAGTATTAAAGGTAACATGTATACCTATTTAGATTTTTCAATTGTATTTTATTTACTTTAGCTAAGACTAAGTTGGTAACTTGTGAAGGGATTTGATTAAATAGACATACCATTCTTGGTTATTATGATATGATCATCCAATTTTAAAACTATTTGTTATATTTTAAATACTACAAAACCATGATGGATATATTAATGTTTAAAATAGCAATGTTGGCTTAAAATCTTGTTATATTTATACAAATCCTTAATATTAATGTAAATTTTGTGTTGCTTTGTTCTAGTAATTTTAGAAATCAAATTATTTTATTTGAAATTAGAATTTGTATGGTTTGAATGACCAAATGGAAATTAAAAATGATTATTTATCATTATAAAAGAAACCTTAATTATTACATTTGTATTTGATTTGTAATATCAAAGTACATGGTTGTAATATAATATTTCATTGGGTAAAAACACTCGCAAAGTTCTCTATTTAAAATGTATGCCTTATCTTAATTAGGGTTAATACCCATAGTACTAGAAGTCATGTAGTTGGTTAAATATTTATAATGTTTTGGTTAAGGTTTTATGCATGTACATGATATTTATTATATGGTCAATTTTTAAAATAATTATGAATAAAATATCACTAGTATTGGGGCTTCAAACATAGGTAAATAATGTAAATACTTATATATTGGTTTGATAAAATATTATTTCATATATATTATCGATCATGGGTGAGCTTAAATTAAATACAAGATTTATATAAGTTTAATTCAAACCAAATCAAATCACTTATGGGTTTAACTACCTAAAATAACTTACCTCTTTAAAATTGTATTAATGACTATCATTAATAACACAACATTAAAACTTTTACTAAACTCTAACTCATAAATATGAATTAATAAAAGTATTTAATAGTTTGAATAGGGTGTCTTGTACATAATATACATTCATTGTACAACAATTAAAAAACTAACATATTAATGAAATTAATTTTAGGATGCGTGACTTGAAAACACCCTACTGATACAAACGAGACCTAATGATGTATGCAAGATCAAAGAATCACTACTTGTCATGAAACCACTATAAGTTGAAAATAAAGTTAAAACTATACCATGTATTAAACACCTTGTTTGAAAAATTCACTTCAATCCTTTTAGTATAGATTCTCATTCCTTATGCCTTATATAATCCATGCAATTTCTAAAATCTACCTGACATGGTGATAAATATCAACATGGGAATAGTCATCCCTCTAATATTTTATATCTATACTATAATATAAGCATTATATTAGGAATACTTAACTACATATATCCTTATCTTCATGATAATTGGGTACATCATCATGTGTGGAACATTTTACACTAGTGTCCTAACAACCCTGACCACTTTTCAAACACTATTTGTGTTTACCATCCTTTTCACTATGTGCAATATCCTTGGAGACTAATCTAAACACCCTTTCCTATATCAAATGGGAGGTGAGAAGTTCATGCATTCCTAGATCATTAACTTACTCCACATCACTGATATAAATTATCTCAAAAACATAAATTTGTACACAAACATCACACTTATATCATCTATAAAAAATTATAGAAGTAATAAATTGATGTCAAATCTAGAAGCAATATAGAGATGAGTAAGTTGTTGGCTCTATCATCATATTTAATCCTGAGGGACTTATAAACACAAAATACAACAATTTTATCTTTAACAACACTAGTGGTGGGTAAAAGTTGTTAAATTAATTGTCTTCAAGTACAAACTTTCCATTTTCAAACTTGGAGCATAATTATAGTGTTGGGTTTAACCAAAAATTCACCCATTATAATATTTCAATTATTTAATACATTTTTCATAAAATGTTACAAGGGAAGAGATCCAAATTAAAAAATAAAATTTTATAACTTAATTAAAATGTTCTAAAACATAAAAATTAAGTAGTTGCACCACTATGTTTATGAAAAAAATTAACTAGACAAAAATAAAATCATACATGCATAAGCCAAATGCACTAAAAATTATGTAAATTTAAAAATTATCCTTGTACATAATGGGATTGGACCTCAACCTCGAATATTATCAATGTATTATAATACAACCATTCTTTTAACCAAATTAAATTTACAACCACTTAAACATATAATTAGATACCTAATATAAATTATAAAACACACATGCATGTTTATAAATAATTATAAATAATTAACCCTATTACATATACTCTTCTCAAATATTTTTCTACACAACTTATACCAAATCATTTAAAAATGAGTTAATGACATTATTCAACACATTATATATTTTACTTTTCTTGCATATTGACACTTCTATAAAAAATATAAATCTGGGGAGGCTTGAACAAAATATCTCTATTATCTCAATGCCTTCATTTATGCATTAAAACAAACACATCTATACAAGCTATGGTGACATTAAATCTTAAGTTTATATGGAAACTACTTTAAAATGTGTATTTCAAATAAAAAATAAAATAAATGCTAAATTTTATTTCACCTGTGAGACATATAACACCCAATGTGATTTTGAATTATAAGAATAGAAAAAATAAATACTTTTTAGTCATCATATTTAATAAAATTAATCCCATCACCATTTTCCAATTAGGCCTCATACCCTATAATATAAATAAATAAATCCAAAAAAGAAGCATAATGCTTATAACATGTATCTCAAGCAAATAACACTTGAAGAGATCTCTAGACATTTTTAAATTCCTACTAAGTGTTAGCCAAAATTGGCCACCATGGGTAATTGCAATGTAAAACTTTGTTGTCAAGCTCCTTTACCTTGATAATGATATTTTTTTAGGTTTTATCTTAGTCTATTAGTAAGATTTTGTCATGATTTGTCATAAAATGGTGTCTTGTAAAGTACTTTGTCATTTTAAGGTCTCTTCCATGGTCTATAAGAGTGAATCATACCCCTAGTCTTGTCATCATCTCCTTCTTGAAGGTATTTTTTTTAATTTTGAGAAGTTAAGGTATATTAGCAAAGTTTAAGGTTATTTTTCAAATATCAAGATATGTTGACCCATGGTGGATCATTGGTATGTTGACCTTTAAATGAGTTATTATGTCCTATGGTTAAAGTGGTCTTCTAGAGACAAGGTATGGCAAGGTGAAAACATTGTTATTTCTTGTTTAACAAAGGTTAAGGTAAATTTGGAGAAATTAAGGTAATGATTGCCTTTGTTAATTTTAAGATCAAGTGAATTTTTATGAATATAACATATTTATAAGATATTTTAAGGTTATTTATTCTTTAAACATGTTTACCCAATTTAATTTAATGTTAAAAGAGTGGTGGGACCCTCTAAAGAACAAGAAAATAGCATATAATGTAGCAAGACACTTGCCAAGGGCTTGAAAAGCTACTTTTCAATGTGTGTATGGTTATTTCATGTCATTAATGGATGTTTTCAGGTCTCTTAGAGTTTTCTATGGCTATATTAGGCTTGTGTCAACATTATCATGTCCAAATAATGCAAAAAATGTTTCATCTCCTCCATCGACCTCTTTGCGAGCTAGTGAAGGCCATTTTCAAGTATTCATTACGTTAAGAAGAAAGATATTTTGATCCAATACACTTGGGGGTGGATACATGAACTTATTAAATTTAAATTAAAGTAATTAATTTTATGATTTAGTGGATGTGCTTTATGAACAATCATTAACAAAATAAGTAACCCAAAACCCTCTTAAAACACAAGTAGGGTTTTTATTAATACAATAAGTTTATAATATAATGGATTAAATAAAATGATTTTTAGATACTCTTATGGTTTTTAATATCCCCCTCACATAATATCCAACCATCAATGGCACGTGGGAGCAATGAATGTAGTAAAAACACTATTTATTGTTGTTTTTGAAGGTGGTAGGCAGAGTTTTTTAAGTTACAACATTATTGAACATGAAGAGAGAGATGTTTTTGAATTAAATGAGTAAAATAAGGTTTATTATAGTGAATCTAACATCCTAAATGTTCTTTATACCCTTTACCCAAATAACTAAGATTAAATGTGTGGTGAGTGAAGAGGGGTTTAGGCCATAGATAGGCATCTACAGGTTGGAACTCAAAAGTTTGTGTCTTCATGAGAATATTATCTCATGATAATAAAATTGGTAGGTTATTATTTCATATTCATACTTTATTTATACCACATATGTTCACCAAGAAGTATATAAACATTGAATAGACCTCAAATCCTTCACAAACATATTGTCTTCTCTTGTTGCAAGCCTAGAAGGATAGAGTTATCATTGTTTGAGAATTTTATGAGCATGAGGTGATTGTAATAAATTTTATTTAAAATTTTTATAACTTATACAATATACTTAGGTCCCTACAAATCCAAGTGAAGTTTTTAAACATGATTTCACAGTCATGTACAAGTGGCTTGTACAATGTGGAGGACTAAAAAGTGAAAAATTATCATTGTTTATATTATTGATAAGGATATAAAGAGTATTAAGGTGTTATTATAGCCATGAAATAGTCCTAAAATTAAATTAAGCTTGTGTTAAGACCAAATTATCATATGTAACCCCTTCAAGCACCTACAAGTGAATAGTGCATAACACAAAAGAGATAGTTGCATGTGCAGACATCATGGAGGTATTGAAAAGAAGTAAAGGTGGAATATACATTGTAATAATTAAAGGTATATATTTTAAAACCTCAAATTATATCTACTAATTTACCAAACCCCAAGGAATCAATCTTGAAATGTGCTTTTAGGTGCAGACCTAAGTACTTTAACCTAGTGTTTGCAAACAAAAACTAGGCCTTTGGAGATAGTTGAGAGACTTTAAAGGGGTTTTAAGATTGAAAATTTGTATAAAATATAAATAATAATATAAAATGGCTTAAATTACCAAGTAAATTATCATCAATGGTTTAATTTAAGATAAATGCAAACCTACAAGTCTACAAACCTGTAGGTCCACATCCTCAAGTAAGAGAGACAAACTTTGCATGAGATATGAGGTAAGAAGAATGAATGAGGATGTGAGAACGATGGTAAGATGTTAATAAGGTATTTTATGGGTATAAAAATTATGATAAATAATTAAATACATTTTTGTGATCCCTAACAAACATCAAAACCAATGAAGACCTATAAGCCTATTAAACAACTCCTTTTGCAACCATGTTTTCAAGAATCCAAAATAATATGGAATGTTTGCATTGGAATTAATTATTTTAATGTATATTTAGGTATTATTTAACCATA
>JARHVA010007273.1:552500-717363 GCA_037957365.1 Torreya grandis | reverse complement strand
TAAGCATTTATAGATACCATCATTATCTCTCTTTGATGGAATTGAAGATCCATTTATACACCTTCAGACCTTTTAGAAGGCTTTTCCATCTCATGTGAGATCGTTGATTATAATCAAGTTATTGTAGCAGACATTAGTGGGAGAAGCACAAATTTGGTTATTTAAACCACTCCCCATTGGTTCATTACACACATATAATGACTTAGAGGAGGCATTTCTAAGATATTACATCATAAACATGGGCCGTCATGTTACATAAGATAAACTTTCCACACTACATCAAACTTCTTCAAAGCCAATTAGTGAGTATATCTTAAGATTCAAGGCTCACATGCTAAGATTGATAGACAAACCAATAGATCTAGAGATTCAAAATATAATTTATTAAAGGGCTCTACCAACCTCTCTTTGAGAATATTCTATATCAAATAGAGTTTTCTTTTAGACAATTATGTTATACGATTTTATCTTTGGAAAATAAATTGGGATTGATTAAGGAAGATCTACTTGATCAGATCACTCTAGATTTCATAGTATCATCTTTATCCATAGTTCCTAACACTCAATATCCACCATGTCCTAAACAAGAAAGGAGACCACAACTAGAAAAATAACCAATAAGGAACAAAGATCTAATTTCCAAAGCATAACCTAAATTATGCATTATAGAGAACAATATCAAGGCACCACTATAGTTTGATTTAGAGTGGTATATCCCATGTACCATATTATCAACACTACTAGATAAGAGGTTAATCACACTACCTTCTACTCATCAACAAGATCCATGTCTCTTACATAGACAACCATATCGACCCTTTTGTAACTGTCATTGTATCCATGGACATAGAGATAATGATTGTTATGGACTTATAGATTGAATTACTAAATGTGTTGATAATGGCATCATATTATTCACACATGGGTCACTAAGAACTCTTCCATCATGGAAACCTAGACCTCATTCCTTCATGACTGAGTCATCCTAGGACATTCCTTTATAGGAATCATTCGTCACTCATCGTAATTATAATGTAGGTTTTATGATAGAATTTCATAGCATATCTCTTATTCCACCACCTCAAAAGGTTTGGAGATCAATACAATGAGAACATCCTACATATAGCACCATAGTTTAAGGAATACATAATGCAATTCCATATACATATCCAGAAGAGTCATAGGCACTATAACATAGTCCTAGTCATGAGAAATATTCACTACAAGAAGATCTTATTGGTCTTATCTCATGTAGCAATCGACTATGGTTAAGATTAAATTACCCCATACTATAGACTACTACTCATGATAAATATTCATTATGGAAATTTTTTTTGGGTCTTATCTTACATATCAACCTGTTATGAATAGGATTAATTGATCCCTCATCATAGGTTTCAGCTCCGTCTTGATATATTTCTTAGTCATATACATCACAATAAAGGCCATAGGGTATTTAGTTACAGATAGATGAGTCTTCTTTATAGCACACAATCTGAGCTACATGACCAAAAAAGTTAAATTTTATAGAATATTGACACATAGTTATAGTTAGCACACAACAAATAGTATTAGATATAGGGCACATTCCTACACAACATGAGTACTATAGGCACTTGTTTAATTGGCCAATAGGGTTCATATAATGATATAACAAAGAATAATATAATGTATAGTCATACTAGTTTTAGTTTTTAAGCTTCAATTAGTAGGGTAACAATGGCACCCAAAGATCTATCTAACCTTTGTATTTTTGAGCCATTCTCAGGGAAGTAATATGCATAATGTTCTATCTTACATCCCCACATACTAACAACTAACATTCCAAATTCCCAATAACTATCTATATCCAAAATTAGCCTATCAAAGTCTAGATTTTACCAAATCAACTTATCCAAAATACTACTTTACCAATCTCAAAACCAAATCAGCTTATCCAAACAATTTACTAATCTCAAACTAGCTCAATTTATCCCAATAATATACCAATTAAAAAATCAACAAATTTTTAGCTCATATATAATTAAAAACCAATTAAAATTATTTACTTACATATAAATCAAAATAAAAATCTAGCATCATACTTATTAAAACAATCAACTCACATATCCCTAGTACCATTTTACCAAACATATACACCCTTCAACATAAATACCAGATCAAATACTTCTAGTCAACAAATTACACTAAATTTAATAATATATTTCAAATGCCATAACATAGTACGCATGAGTCAAAACCAAAAACTAGTATGTGTATATATATATATATATATATATAATATATATATATATATATATATATATATATATATATATATATAACAAAGGTTTCACATACATAAACACTATATCAAATACAATCAATCATGAATGGGCATCATGACCTCACTCTCACTCTCACTCTCTCCTCTAGTAAGAGTCCTATAGTCCAACGTCACACTTAATGTCCTTGTACCTCCTTGAAATCTTGAATGCCTCTTACATCTAACTATCTCTCTCTAGTAATGGACCATGCTCATCATGCAAGTCCACACAACACCTCTACAAATCTATGTACTCATCTATAACATGCATACTCACTAATCCATAATCAAGAGGAGGCATCCTATGCCTATCTCACTCAACCCTCAGCTCATCTCTCTCTCCCACTACATTAACATATGTAGTTGTAGCTATAGTAGCCCTATCAAACAAATGAGCATAAATACCAGCTATAACTATCGCTCACTTTATCAAACCCTCCTCCATAACATCATTAGGAACATGCCATGTGATCTCACAAAGTGTAGACTCAATGATGGTCTCCCAGAACCCATCATCCCCACCTCCTACCCTAGCCTATGCTTCATCTTGAGCACCCACTCCACTTGCACACAAAAATATAACACTACATTAGACATACATTTTCAAAACAAGATAAAACATGAAAAAGAATAGACTTGTACACAACTCAAATATAAATCATACTTACCTCCAATCATCTATATTAGAGCTATGTCCTCATACTCAAGGGCATCCCCTCTACCAATAAGATATAATGAAGCCCATTGATTCTTCATCCACTATGTGGTAAATTCCTTTGTGCATCCAAGATCATCTACATCAGGAATATTTATACCTACATCTCGTGCATTCAAAGGTAATGGTGCTAACTCAACCTCAGTAGGCCTACCACAAGTTCTTACCCTCATTAGTGCCCATGCACTCCTTACCCACACCAACATTTCTAGTGGCACATCATGTAATACCCCAAACTTCCTAGTCCTATGATCATAGTAAAAACACTTGTACACTTTAATGTAGTGATCATGTAACCAATAATTGACCCTCATACACTATAACTACACTCCATTTTTAGGCCACCTAGGGAATCCTCTATAGGGCCTCAATATGACATCCCTAGCCACCAACCTATCTAAAAATTATCTATAGTGATCTATCTTAGGAGACTAGATAGCCAATGAACTTTCCCACCACTCCCCATATGGCTATGAAGGCGACCACCTCTCCCTCAACAATCCTATCAGCTACACAACTGCTATATGCTCATAAGCCCAATAATTTATTAAAGTAGCCACACTCACACCAACATTGAATGCCTCCTAATTAAACCTATATAGGTCCTTGTATAAGTGGTCAAGCATAGTCCTACCCTATAATAACATAGTACCATACACCTCTATACTATGCATGATCCTATGCCTCCTATATGAAATCGACACCTCACTCCCATATATAGCAATAAATGAGGACAACAACATGGCCAACCACTTCCATAGGGAAAAAACACTTGAATGCATAATAAATGACAATAATACATGACAATCATTTCCTCTCCTATGTATTCCTGAGGTCACACTAGCAAAATACAAAGATGCATGGTTAATAGCATCTACACCCATTTCATCCCACAATGTCACCTAACATCCACTAATCAACAAATGTAGAATAGGGTACACATCCTCTAGAATAATCATACTCTCCCTAGTAAGAAGCTAAACAATATACATATATACATTCCACCTCTTATATAGGGTAGTAATTAGACACCTATCCCACTGCACATGGCCAAAGTCACACACATGACCCAACCCTGCTCTATCCATCATATCTTTCTCATCAACCAACAAGGGTAACAATCTCAATGTTTCCATAATTTGACCTTTATGGAACTCTCTTATCCTACCTAAACCTAAAATTAAACACCAAAAAATAGCATATACAATATTTAACCATGCCAGACCAACAACCAAGTGAAAACACAACTAAACTAAGCAATAGTTCAAAAAATCTAGCCTCCATGACAACATCATTGGGTACAGGATAGTAACACTAGATAAGAGCACTAAAACTTGGACAACAATGCTAGATCCCAGACAATAGTGTTGGAGGAGGGATATGAGCACTGGATCTAGTAAAAAATTCCTAAAAAGATTCAAAATCATCAAAAATAGGGTTCTAAACAAGCCTAAATCACATGTTTTAGATACTCACTAGGGTAACCTCTCCACCAACTTCAATATGCACTACCAATTGCTCAAACTAGGTCATGGTAGGTGCTCATCTCCTTGGCATATCTCCTACTCTAGAGCTCCAAATCTCAAACTAGTCAATGCACAAATGAATCAAAAATCAATCCAATTTTCCTATATCAAACAACTTTTTTTCATTCAAAATAAAATACCATTTTTCCCATAACTTAAACCCCGTAGCTCCATTTTATAAACCATTTTATTCCATAAAACCATGATGATAATGCCTTCAATATCCATCAAACCTTGATCTCTTATTACATTATTTTCCTACTATGGCATGCACACATCTCTATACCTATTTTGTACCTAGATACATACAACTTCATCCTCACCAATAACAAGTTGTCTAAATTTTATACAAATTGGTCCTTAGGAATAAAAGCTCATTCAAATTTTAAATAACTCAGTCTAAATAATCAATCAACTTCTCAAATCAATTTGAAACTATACCAAACTTAATCCTAGCATTACGCCACTACTTATCACTCTTGGCTTAACTTCATCTATTATAAATTTTGTCCCTCTCCCCAAAAGGGGGGCATCATTCTTACTATTCATATTCCTACACCCACCCAATACACCTATCAACTCTCATATATGGATACACCATGGTTATTACACCTTCAATAGTTAGATTATTAGATTCAATTGAAATGAGTCATGATATATAATGATTTAGACTACATGGGTCACTTAACAATGGTTTTTACACCTCCAACAATTAGAATTATTAGAATCGACTCAGATGTGTCAAGATATATAGTGATTCAAATTACATGGTTCATTCAAAATAACTTAGGACATTTAAAGGGACATACCTTTAGTTTACAAATACATAGATTACTTAAACATATAGTGGTTCAGATCATATGGATTCATAATGACTCTAATACATATTCAAACTAGATATTAGATTTGGGGGAATGTACATCACTACATGTCTCACACATATAGCTTCATACAACATGACATTGTTAAAAACTAGATAGAAGATTATAGGTATGGTGTAAAGCCCAATTTTTTGATCTCTAATTTTTAAAATGGGACATAACAAGATAGATCATTTCACATATGGTTATATAGATTACCAAACTATATAGATGCATCACTCACATACTAGATTTGGGGGCATGGCATAGATTTTCATCTTCTTCATAATCTAATATTATATAGATTGGAATGGAAAGACATGCCATTATCTTCTTACACATTTACCAAAGATTTTAGATTACACCCAAGCATACCCAAGTTATCACTAGGTTAGACAATATGATCTTATGTAGTGGTTGGCCCATAACATCACCTAGACCTAAGAGTTTGTATGGGATAATGAGTAGACATTGGTTTTGGACCTTTGATCAGTTCTTAGTTTTAGTTAAAATTATTAAAAATGAGGGCATGATAGATATTTCTCTTCACAACATATAATTTCTATACACACATTCTAGATTACATGAGTTTATGTGGGATAGAGGGAAAACATTGGTTTTGGGCCTTTGAACATTTCTCATTTCTAGTCAGATTCAGTATAGGGGTCATCCATTTTAGGGATTCCTTCTTTATCTAGGCACTATTTATATTAAGTATAGCAGACATCCATTTTAGGGATTCTTTCTTCCTACAAACACTATTAAGTTCTCCATCTACTTCCTTGGTCAAGAAGCTGGACCATTTTTTTCAACATATTTATCTCCATGTAGGTAAGCTCAAGTATGCATTTTCTTTCTTTCTTTTACTCTAGTAATTCATTTCATTACATCACTAGATTAAAATGAGGGAAGATGTATACACCCTAAATTGGTCAAACAACCACACATATCATGTCTTTTCATAGTCCTTTCACAAGAAACTCTGACTAGAGAATATGATCTTTTTACACATTTAAACATATGTTTAATTTTATCTATTTGGGTCTTGTTCTAAGCTTGAGTCATCTTTTTACCCATTCCTAATCACCCTGAGCCTTTTAAATAGTCATTCCACCTTAGCCAGATTAGGTTTTCCATGCTTGTTCTATCCCATTAGTCCCCATCCTATAGGACAAGAGTGTTAGGATTAGAATACAACACTAGAACCCAAGGTGTCTAGTCTCCAGTGCTCCTATCTAAAGTCAAATTGAGATCTAAAAATCTATTTCTTACACAAGATGAGTCTTACCCCTTTTATTTTATTCATTCTTAATTTTTTCAATGTTAGCCCAATGCAAATAAATCTCCCAAATTTAAATTAATGAGTCTCCTATATAAAGGACTACACAAGGGTTTTTATATCTATCACTTACTACTTTGTCACATTAAACATAATAAAAACTAGTCAATAGTATAACTCAGCTTCTCTGCATCACACATAGACTTGCATGCTTGATCAAGAAAGGGCCTACACAAAAGTAATTCTTATATCTATCATGCACATTTATTATGCACATTCTCTAAGAGAGAACTAGATTTTATCTAAGACCCTAGCTTAAGGGTTAATGTAGGCATTGGTCAAGATAGTAAGGGTTCTAGATCATGAAATCATTCTTCCCCTAACCTAGTTTTCCCCCTTTTTATTTTGATGTATTCAATTTTTACATGTGTGTCGATGGATACAAGTATTGAAGACTAAAATAGACCTATAATGAGATTTATTAAATTCCATCCCCTAAAATTTGGTACATAGGCTCACACTAACCTCACAAACAAAACTCATAAATCTTAGATCTTGAGGATAATAGTGCTAGGGAGGGACTATAACAACATAAACAAGTCTATAATATTATAGAACTCATATCTAATCAAAAAATGAAAGCTAGGTTTAAATTCATGATAGTTTCTCAATCCTACTTTTCAATTACTAGCTCTGGAATCATTCATTTTAGCCTGATTTAAGACAAGTTTATTATTCTTGCTCTTATAAAATTACCTATTTAAAATCTATATTTTTCCCCATTAAACTAAATATTTAATATTATTACAAACCCTTATTATTTAAGATCTAAACACTAGATTCCTAAAAATAATAAAACATAAGATGTCCAAAAGTAGATTGAACAGATTGGTTGTAAATTTTTGGTTGAGGCCAAGACCAGTGCCTAGTCTAGGATGGATTAAGAGCATTGTGTGAGGTGAAGTTCAACCCTAAATTTTGACTAATTATTTTGGTAAGTATATGAAACAAAGCATGGAATATAACAAATAGGGTGTAGAAGGAGCATGGAAAAATATACCATGGTACAAGAGATCATAGTGTGAGAAGACTAGTTAGAGGGATCTTGTCATAAAAAATGGAGAACCTTAGAGTGAAGGGATTAGAATACCATAAAAATACTTGGGGAAAATGAAGGAAGTAGGAAATGGTTAAGGATAAATTATCAAGGATAGATCACACTTCAATTAGACATGAGTTTGGCATTGGCTTGCATGAAGATCGACACTTGGCAATGAGGATCCAACATTGAACATGAATACATGGGTACAAAGGACTAGGTCTATAGGAAAATAAATAAGATGGCTACCACAACACTCAATTTAGTAGAGATTGGTGGTTAGTCACTAGAAGTGTCATAACTATTGTAACAACTTGGTTAGGTAGAACTAAGTATAAATACCATTGTGTATATATTTGTAATATTGTTGAACATCATTTTTATTTATTGATTCTGGTAAATAATTGAATCACATATATCATTGTAATCCTAATAATCACTAAATTTTATAGTTAACTTTTATCACTATGTTTCCAATACATTTTTTATTTAACCTATGTTTATTATTTGGAAATAATGATTAAAATATATGTTATCTAAACATGTGTAATGAATACACTAAATCTCATGGTAATTGTCATCATAATCATGTTTGTTTACTTAATTGAAATGAGGTTAACATATGTGTATTTATTTATATGTTTGGTCATTGTTAAGGTATATGATCAAGTACTAACACATGATGAGTATATTACCACATGACACAACCCATGGGAACTATATTTATACTGCATGCTTTGGGTGAGAACACAAGATCATAGGCTTATGTGAAATGCTAGTGCTTTAGCTTATTGGGAACTAGTTATGCTAGCGTGCCTAGGGAAAGGTCTAAATAGAAAAAAACCAAAAACCACCTTTGTAATAAGGAGGAAAAAGTATCCCAATTTTTTTTAAAATTTTTATATAGTTCTAACATGGTCAATTCACATTCAACATTATCTGAAAAGTGATGCACAAATCTCTCATTTAAATCTTTAAAAATTGATCCTTTGGGTAAGTGTAAAAACCACTATAGGGCTTGACCCCATAGACTAAGTGGAAAAAGTCTTAATAGATTATCATTGCTATAATAAAAATTAAAAAAAGACATAAAACTCTTTGAAGTTTTTTGTAGGATCTCTTTTTCCTTTGTATTTATCAAACTTTAGGGGTTCTATTAGTGTAGGCTTTTTCCAACTTTGTGGTTTTACCTACATGATCTAATTAGCTTGCTTAAGTTAATAATAATTCATTAGTAGAGATGTAATTAAAATAATTTTCTAATTATGAGTTTAGTTAATTAACTTTTTGGGTGACCTAATTACTCAATAAATAATGTACCTTCTTATGCACTTTTTAGTTAATAAATAAATGAAGTTAATATAAGTTTTTTGTTGTGAAGACAAGCTTCTTACCTTTTGAGTTATTCTTTGGATTTCACTACTCCATACAATTAAAACTTCATGTATTTGATCCTATCTAGATATATCCATGATTATACCCCACTCTAACATGGTATCAAATCTTTTTTGGTAGTTGAATTCTATTGTTCCTATTGTGATATCTATCATTCATCTTGTTTAGGATTTTTCATTGATTTTAGTTTTCTAAGGTTTGGTGGGGTTTATCAAAAAACTGTGAAATTATTCATATCTTGAGTATCAAAGTGAAAAAGGATGATGTCATTGGATTTAAAAGGTGAAAAAACCTTAGGAATAATTGTAGACATGACCTAGTTTCATGACAATCAATTTTTAGCCATTTTTTGAGGGTTCTAAGGCTCTTTTGTAAATTCTATAAAACTCCATAGATCTTGTGACTTTGAAGAAAAAAAATTTTTAGGTTTTTCAAGAAACCAAGTGGGTCTTTTCCTAATTTTTGAGGAGTCATATAGAATTCATAATTTTGGAGGTTTCTTCAACTTGGTGGAATTTCCAACCCTCATAAGTAGTTCTGATAGTTGGAAGAATTTTATTGGTAGAAAAATAAGTCTAGGTAGACATTTGGGTGGTTTCATACACACCAAGTAGGATATTACCCATGTCAAAATAATCAATATACTCCTACCTGTAGACATCTAATTCCTAACATTATTTATGTTAAAATTGTAAATCTTACTCGAATTACACTTACAAACATAATTTAGGTCAAAATAATTAAAAATGTGTTAAATGGTTTGAGCTTGTCATATATAAGTGAGTATTTAGGAAAATTTATCCCTACATGGGGCAATGAATTTTATGTGATTCTTAACATTGATCAATTCATTTAGAATCAAAATGATGATTTCACCTTTTTGTGCTCTGGATCACTCTCTTCTTCTAATTCATTAGTACATGTCACATACCTTTGTTATTTTGTGTTGGCAACATAATCAATGAGAATATCATTCCAACATATATAAAATCACCTTCTAATTCTTCTTGATTTAAATTAAAACCCATTAATATGATGTTCTGACCATTTTGATTAATTGAGAACCAATTTACAAATAATTCCACAAATATTGATTAATCTTGTTTAAGGCTAATTAATTCAAATCAAGAGCTTAAGTGTATTTTCCATGGAGGTTATTAATTATTTCAATATTGGAAATCATTTTCCAATATCCTCATCACCTAGAGACATCATCTATGGGGTGGCATCCATAAGCCATAAATACATAAAATATCTAAATTATGTGCACCGATGCCTAATTAATGTCCCTTTTTGATAAATCATTATGAGAGAATTTATTGATTTTAGCCTCTAAAATTGAATGGATTCTTGGCCACAAATATTGATCTCAAGATGGATGGTCACATTTCATTTTGATCAACTGCAAAAACATATAATTAAGAGTCCTCTCACACACATTTATTAAGATTAAATTCTATAGACTTATTATGCTAAAATATCTCCACAAGCTATTTATTTTCTGATTAGTGTGTTATTTTCATTTGGGTAAGCTTCATTTGATAGACCAATTTGGAGATTTATTATATTGAGTATAGGTTATGCATAGAGTTATTGATTCAATGGATGAGCAAAGAAACCACTTTTGACAAAGATTGGAACTCTAGATCAAGGGGAGAACATGCTTGGAGCCACTCTTGGGTGGTAGAATCAATTTGGGAAGGTAACTGGTATTACTATATTTCAATTTGTTTTTCATTTTCATTAACAAACCCTAGATGAATAGGTTATTTTGTTTAATTTAGTTTTTTATGAATTTTCATGGAGTTATTGACTAGTGCTTGACTAACAACCTTTGTATTCCATCCTACATTTTGGCATGCTTAGTGGGACACGATTGCACACCCCACATATTTGACCAAAAAATGGATATTAAAATAACTCTTATTTTTAATCCATTTAATATTTTTTATGAATTTTTGATAGGTTGTTCTTACTGGTTTCATCCAAATTATATAAATTTTTTACTAAAATCTAATTTGTATTTAAGAAGTTATGACTCTTTTAGTGACTGCCACTATTTATTTTCTATTTTTTGGGTAAAAATAGATAGTACAGAGATAATAATTTTTTATTGATTATTTTAACTTAAATATTGTAGAGAGGTGAATCTTTTACCTATAAACAACCTTTAAAACTTTTGTAACAAAATAATAAATATTGTAAAAGTTATAATCAAAATACCGAATACAGGGTTTTATGTTTTGTGTGTTTAGTTTTATTATTTTTAGTCTTATAACTTGTTGTTTGCATGTTTTCAGAAGTTTAATATTATTTTTTGTATTTTAGTGAGATAAAAGGTATTTATGAGCATACCATTTTTTCCTTTGGGTTCATAAGTGAAACAAAAACTCAAGAGCTTCTTTTCTAAAGTTACTTGTCTCAAACACAAAAGAGCTTCAAAGCTAAACAACATTCTAACAATTTTATTGCATGAACTACTTAGAAAGTGATCAAATCATGCTTAATTAAGTCTTTTTAAATCTATTTTTGATGATAAAAAATAATTAATAATTTATATTTGGTGCATAAAGGAAAATTTAGGGTGTTTAATTGAATCATTTTGTAGTTTTTATTTCAAAGCTTTGCAACTTAAGGCCAAGGGGCCAAAGAACTCCACCAAATGTTTCATTTTAGTGCTTTAAAATTGAAATCAATTTCAATTTTCTATTTTATGCAAGTTATGTATCATTTTCTTACTTATATTTATTTATGTAAGAAGTAATTTATGCGTGTATGATCTCCCCTCATCCCCTATAGAGAACTTGTGGGATCAAAAGTGCCATCTTCATTGTAAAATTGTGCCTTAGTCCAAATGAATAAAAAGGATGATGTGAAGGTTCTCCTCAAGACCCACATGACTTGGGTGATCTAGAAACAACAATAAATCCTTTTTAATTAGTTCTTATTTCATGCATTTTGGCTTATGAGGGGGACTTCATTACCTCCCATAAGTTCTATGGGAAGGCTTTGACCCAGGGCTTTATCTCCCAACATCATGTTAAACACCTTTGCATAGGGGGGTATATAAATTGGGATCACTTCATTGGGATGATGGTTTTAGTGGTTAAAAAATCTCTATTAGTAGTTGTTAAGCTTAGAACATATAATCATTTTGGACATCGCACTACACTGAGTAAGTAATAGATGTAGTGGTTGTGAAAAGAACTATACCTTTTCACAACAAGCCATTTGACACAGATGCAATTGACATGTTGCTTATCTTGTGTGATAATGTGAAAGTTAATACACATGATATCCATTTAAAATGTGCAAATTTTTTTATCTTTAATTAACCCCACTTTGCCACAACTTGTCAGTTTAGGGCTTAGGATAATTACTTAGTTGTATTTATCTAATTTGGTCTTAGATTACTTGGTATTTATTTAATTCAAAAATTTCTTCTAAACCAAATGCCAAAACCAAACAAGTTATTCACCAATTTATTGAATAGTGAAGTGTTATGCTATCCAGTTAAAAATTAATCATTTCCTTATTCAAATTTGTGATCTTAAACATTGTGTTATATCTTGTAATTGGTGCAATTATGATACCCATTTGAGTCTAGACCATTTGCCAAATTTTCTTATGTCCTTCATTAATAATTTAAATTTTAAATTGCACTTTTCTAAGTTCATAAGGTTGATGTGTTAATTTGGAATCTCAATTTGCACTTAACTTGAGGGAACTTGGGTAAATTTCCAATTTGTATTGAAGGCCATTTATAGACTCATTATTACATAATCATCATTGGTGGACTAAATTCATCTTGTGTATCACTCACACTTTGAGTCATAAAACACATCATATACTACCATTCCTATTACCATGTGGTAACATTATACTACCCATTTGGTTCTAGTTTTATACTTAGGAATTCTTACATGTTTTCATATCATGAGTTTCTTGGTTCACATTGTCTCCTTCCTAATTTAAAGGGCTTTATTTTATATTTATAGTATCAACTCATCAAAGTTGAACTTGATTTTATGGTATTGATGTATCTCAAAAGTCTATGTTTTAGTGTACTAATCACACTCTAGGTTTTTTGAGTTATCATACCATCTTCCAATTCATATGATTTCAAATCTACCAAAGGTTTAGTAATTTCATGAACATCATTCTTCTTTTATAGTATTTTTGGTGATTTAGTCATTTGTTTGGAAGAAAGATTAAAACACATACATTATTTAAAATGTTTGTAAAACATAGTCCAAATCTTAAAAAAAACGGAGAATAAACCTTTCAAAACATGACTTAAAGATACACTTGTAGCAGGGTCTCTTATAGCCCTAGTTGCAAGGTAAAGAATTTTATGATGGACATGAACACTACATATTGTTTGGGGATGCCACCCTCATTGAGATTATTTAAGGAATAAAATCCAATCCATGCCAATTGTTGTGCACCATATTCATCTTTTTCCTTTGATTTATGCACCATGCTTGAAGGTTACTATTTTGGGATATCCTCCTTCGATTTGTGCATCATGTTTGAAGGTTAACACTATAAATTATCCCCCTTCAGCTTGTGTGAGAGATCCATCTCTACAACGTGAAAAGGTTACAATTTTAGGCTATTCTCCTTTAGTTTACATGAACAATCAAGCTACAAAATGTGTGAAATTTACCATTTTATGACTTCCTCCTTTGGTTTGTGCAAACAACCAAACTATGCAGCATCTAGTTATTACCATTCTAGGCCCATCGCCTATATTTAGTGAGCCTATTATTGAATATTATCCATTTAATGAACCTATTATTGTTGATACCTTTTTCAATAGTTTAATTTTTGGAGATCCCATTATTGAACCACAAACTCTTGTTCCCATTAAACTAAATGTTCCCCATTTAAAAAAAATTATGCCAATCTTAGAGCAAAAACATGAAACATTACCTCTTTAAGAGACATATTATGAGGATTAAAATGTGTTCAATATTTATTTTTTACCACCAATTGTGAATAGAAACCATGATGTTATTATTTAAAACCCCATTTGTGACAAGTTAACTTGTGATGAATTACATATTCATATGTTACCTATTTTTAAAGAGCCACATCTCCTTGACAAGATAGTCTTTGCAAAGTTGTCTCTTGATATTTTCCAACTCATTGAGGAGTCTCCTTTTGATAGATAATATTCTATAAATTCATCCCTTGAGTGGTTCACTCTCTTTGATGGGATTCACTTAGATGAACCAGTCTACCTATTGAACCCTTCTTAGATGAATCCCTTTTTATAGAGCCCATTATGCCATCATAGGCCATTACTTATTCAATACTAAGAATTCAACAAAACCTCATTTTAGAAGTAACCATATCAGATGAATAAACAACATTCGAGTTAGGTTCTATTTTTGAATTGATATCAAATTTAGCATCAGAACTAGAATCAACATTAGTTACAATATCTGATTTAGAGTCCCTTGTATCAGAATGAGATTTAGAAATAGAATATAGTATTGGTTATTAAAACATTAGTTACAATTCCTTTATGGATAAATTTGAGTATATATATATATATATATGTATATATATATGTATGTATATATATATGTATGTATATATATATATATATATGTATATATATGTGTATATATATATGTATATATATGTATATATATATGTATATATATATATGTATATATATGTATATATATATATATGTATATATATATATGTATGTATGTATGTATATATATATATATATATATATTATCTTTCTATGGTTTTTGATGATGATTACTTCAACATCAACATGGGTTATCCTAGTATATTCTATGAGGATTATGATTCTATTCATCATTACACTATTCTCATCCAACATAGCCATTATTTCTACATTCAACCTCCAAATTTTTTTGATTAGGAATGATAAAATCACACTTTGTTGAACTACATCCATGGTGACATTATAGGTGTAGAATATTATGGGGACAAATACCAAATTCATTCAAAACGATAACACTCTTTTAGTGAAAATTTTTTGGAGGTGCTAGCAGATAATCAAATAACAAACTCAAAATATTTTAGTGAAACATTTTTGAAAGTGATAGAAGACAATCAAAGTCAAATGTTAACATCTCTTCGTGAAACCTTCTTGAAGGCACTATGGGATAATCATATCAAATTCATTGGTGAAAACATCATCAAGACACTAATAGCTAAGCATAAAATCTATTCACTACTTGATGAACATGTTATCAAAGAACAAATCAATATAGATTCCAATCTATATCATAATTAGATGGTAGATACTCTTAGGATCAAATAATATAAAAATTTGGTGGTCCTATCAAGAGCATCTTCAAAGGTATTTAGCCTTGCCACAACCAAAATTATGTTGAATTGAACATCAACAAAATTACGTGTGATTGAAAGTCCTGATATTCATTTATTTTCCATTAATTATGCATTTCATTATCATCCATATATTTATTACCCACTTATCTCATTTATCCTAACATTATTTACCATCACTAGCAATACATTCCTTTGTAGAGGCTACAAGGATATCTTGTCTTGACATTTGAAGGTAATATACTTAATGACCAACAAGATCATAAACACATTATTAAGATCTAGATCGGCAACAAGTTCTTGATAGAGTATCTTTTACAAAAGGGTATTGGATATAAACATTATAACTAATCATTTCTATTATCTCACATGTTGACTAGGACATGCATTTCCTTGTCAGGAAGAGTAGTAGAACCATTTTTCACTTTTCCAATTACCATGCCTTGTCTCTTGAGGGAAACCCTATAGACCCTTGTTAGGCATATTAAATCATTGTGTTCCATTTAACACATTTTTTGAATTACATTGACTTGAGGTCCTTCGGGACTATGTAGGTAGTGCTCAATTTTTATTGAGGTCAACTCAATCACCACTTTTCCATGTTCTTATCATTTTGGAAGCATTTTTTCCCTCATCCCATCTTTTATAACACTATTAT
The DNA here is from genome assembly GCA_037957365.1 of Torreya grandis. NCBI lineage: Eukaryota > Viridiplantae > Streptophyta > Pinopsida > Cupressales > Taxaceae > Torreya > Torreya grandis. The sequence goes on along the minus strand of JARHVA010007273.1, from coordinate 701,187 downwards.
TTTTTATGTCTTTGTCTTGTTGTAACCCAAAAAATTGTGTCCCTTGAGCAATTATGATCTTGATTATGTCTCGTCAGCATTATGAACACCTTCAATGCATGATCTACAAAGTAGTTCAGCCAGGACCATACTTCGTAGCTTATTCTATAGACAAATCAATAAAATACATATTTTCAACATAAGATCTTTTCTTGTCACATGGTTCTTTAGATCTATTTCACACTACATAGTGTTTTATCTACATTTGCTACTCTTTGGTGAACATTGTTATCTTTTTAGGATCCTCGCTCTCATCAATTTGTAAGCATTTGCCATTGAAGCTAGCTTAGCTATTTATTGGAACTTCTACTCTTGGATGAACATCTCCTTGACTAGTTTGTTTCCCCCTTGTACATAGTTTATCCCAAAAACACCAAAAACATTAGAAAATGATTCCCAAAAGAATAAAAACATTATTTTATGCTTTTATACATTCTGATCCTCATGCTCTTATGATTTTTCAAGTATTTTATCCTATTAAATTTATATTGTATGAGTCATCTTATCCCATACACTTGATGTTTTTTAAGATTATTCTTTCTCATCCCACCATGTCATGCTCTTGCCATTTTTCAAGAAAATTAAGTCCCACTATCTTGCCATTTCATAAGTCATCTTATCCCACCAACTTGTCATTTTGTAAGACCAATCTCATTTGTCAGTTCTTCCCTTTTCTTCTACAACATTAATCATATGTTTCTGATCATCATCATGTCTTCTATCCCACTTCTTAGGAGAACTACATTTATTCTGAAGTTCATGTGGGAACATGCATCCATGGAACTATGTATGTAACATCTACTTCCTTTTCTTCTCTTCCCAATTTCTTCTATCATTGTTCCTCTTTAATTAGAGAAAAAAGATTTTGTCCTTGTTATTTTTTATGTTGTGGTGGAAAGAAACTCCTCTACCACACGTGCATGAACAATTGTTTTTTTTAAATTGCACTAACTTGGTTTTTGTTTATGTGTTTTTTTTTGAGTTTTCTTGGTGTTTTGTTATTTTTTCTTGATGTTTTTTTGTGATCTTGCACCTCTACACTAATTTATTATCCTTTTCTCATTTTACTACTTCTTGTCTCACCTTGGTCTTGTGTTTTATTATTTGATTTTGCTTTTCTCTTTTGTGTTTAAGAACATCTTGATGGTCCACATAGATCTTGATCCTATATCATTAAGTTTTGCTTGCTTTTAAGCATTATTCTTCCTACTTGAATCCTAATTTTTTATACATTGATATAAGTTGGGCTCATTCGTATTTATATTTTTATTTATCTTTGATTTTTTATTTAAATGTAAATAGTTGTAACTCTAGTTTTGCTCATTGTTTACCATTATCCTTAGTTATAGGTATTCACATTTAAACTAGCTATATGCATTTGAAATGTCATGTCATTATGAGTTATTCATACTTATAATGCCTAATTTATTTTATTATAGCAATAACTTTGTGCTCTAGACTCAAGTCTTCACATCAACACAACTATGATGAATAGATCTCAAGATCACTATGCATAAACTAAGCTCAATAGGTTTAACACCTAACTCTATGCTTAGACGTTCATATCTTAGCATACATCATGAGTCTAATATATTATTAGTTAGTTTTCATCATCCCTTATTCTATTCTTTCCCAATATTAGGTAAACTACATTGGATTGAGGTCCATTTGGAATATGTAGGTAGTGCTTGGATACATGATGTATCTTAGGTCAACTCAACCATCTTCATTATTCTTTTCATCTCTTTTATTCCTTTATGCATTATCATATGCATGGTTTTTTGTGTATTTTTCAATGTCATTATACCATTGCATCTATGTTTGTTCCCACTCATCTTTAATCTATGCATTATATTATATCCTTGAGCTAATTGCTTTCCAATTTTCTCATGCTAAGGCACAACATTTAAAGTGATTAACAAATCTAAATCAGATCTATAGGGAGAAGCCTTTATTTATTATTTATTAATGATCAAAACTAGCCATAATGGTGAAAAATTATATTATCACAATCAAATTTTATATATTAGGTCACTTCTTATTATCATTTATTTGGAAACCACATTCTCCTTTTCCTCTAATTCCATGATCTCCACACTTTTTCCCATGATGACAATGTTTTAGTGTGCAACTTGTCTTGAGATTGATCAATGCCATAAGCTTGTAGCTTACACTCTCAAATTGGATGTATTCAAAGTGTGTCACTTATATGTTTGGATTGAATCCTTCCCATTCCCCCCATTCTTGGGGAATATTATACCTCTGATTATATTTTTATCATTGATGGTAATCACACATACAATCATTAACTAATCTAGATGTGATCTATTTCATGGGTTAATCTCTCACTTTCCCTCTCTTTTTGAGAGTCCATCCTTCTCTTTAAACCTAGTATGTCCTCTTGAGGGGGTATCATGGGTCATTTATATTTATTATTAACAAATATTTTCTTTGAAAAGACATTAATTCACCTAAATTTATCTCTATGCCTTCTCAAATAGGGCAAAATGTAGACATCCAATTCTTAACACTATTTGTGTTGAAATTGGAAATCTTTCTTGAATCACTCTCAAATGCACAATTTAGGTCAAAATCACTAAAAACACACTAAATCATTCAAGCTTGTCATATATAGGTGACAATTTAGGCTAGTGTATCCCTAAATGGGGCAATGAATTTTATGTGATTCCTAACATTGATCACTTCATTTTGAGTCAACATGATTTCAACTTTTTGTGCTCTAGATTACTCTTTTCTTCTAATTTATTAGTACACATAATGTAATTTTGTTATTTTGTGTTAGCAACATCCTAAATGGGAATATGATTTCAACACATCTAACGTTGCCTTCCAATTCTTCTTGAGTCAAATTACAACCAAAAAATATGACTTTTTGACCATTTTGATTAATTGAGGGCCGATTTCCAAAGAATTACACAAATATTGATTAATCTTTTTTAAGGATAATTAATTCAAATTAAGAGCTTAAGTGGATTTTATATGAAGGTTATTGATTATTTCAATATTGGAAATTGATTCCTAATATTTGTATCACCTATTGGCATCATTTATGGGGTGGCATCCAAAAGGCATAAATGGATAAAATATTTGAATTATGGGCACCCATGCCTAATTAATGCCCATTTCCCATAAATCATTATGAGGGCATTTATTGATTTTAGCCTCCAAAATTGAATTTATTCTTAGCCACAAATATTGATCTCAAGATGGATGATCATAGTTCATTCTGATCAGTTGTAAAAATTTATAAATAGGAGGCATCTCACTCATATTTCTTAAGATTCAAATTGTGTAGAATTATAATGCCAGAATCTTTGCACAAGTCATTTATGTTTTGATTATTATGTATTTGAGATTGGGTAAGACTCATTTGATAGACCAATTTGGAGATTTTTTATATTTAGTCTATGTTATGCATAGAGATATTGAGGCAATGGAGGATAAAATAAGACATTGTTAACAAAGACTATAACTCTAATTCATGGGGATAACATGCTTGAAGCCACTATTAGTTTGTGTAATCAATTTAGGAAGGTAACTAGTATTGCTTTCTTTTAATTTTTTCTTCATTATCATTAGAAAACACCACATAAATAGGTTGGATTTGTTTATTTAGTTATTTATGTATTTTCATGGATTTATTAACTAATGGTTGACTAATAAATTTTGTATTCCCTCCTACTCACACCTTCATCAGACTTTGAACCTCATATTTTCACCTTATTCAGACTCTGACCCTTCTAATCACACCTTAGTTAGACTTTAACACACCTATATTTAACCAAAATGGAACCTAACACATATTCAAGAAATCTTGGATGTCAACAACATGCCATGCACTCCCTCAAATCCAACCACTAAACTACACATGTTTAGAATCTAGCTCACATATGTGTATGGTAGGTAGAATTTGTCACCTAATTTAGCAAGCCCTAATTAACACCCACCTTCTCCTTATTTATTTTCATAATATAACATTCAAGAAGAATTCAAATTTGATCAATTCAAAAGTCACAATAAAATGGGGTGACATCACTCTTACATGAAACAAATTAATTAATTGGGGTACCCTTATCCCACACCATAACCCCCTAATCACATAGAAATCTAAGCCCTTGGTCATAACCAACCTAAAGGGGATTTAATTTTCCTCACAAAAGTTGTCCAAACTTTTGCACACCTAAAATTTAAGCAAAGCAAAAATCATTACTATTTATGATCAAGAAACACTCAAACTTCCATAAATTTCACGTAACAACTCATTTTTAGGTGTTACTTTTTTAAAAGTGTGGGTTTTTTAGATCTCTATCCATTGGTTATATTCTTGTGCCTTGTTTTATTGGACCTATATAGATTAATGGAGATTCATATAAAGTCTTTTAGCATTCATAATTTAGCACATACTTCCTTTTAAACCATAAATTATAGTTAAGTTCTACATCTTGAGGATCAAATGTGTTCATCAAATCATGATGAGTAAAAAAATAATGAACACTTGATGTAGAGAAGTTAAAGTGGTTTAATAGAAGTGATGAATTTTATGATCAACTAATTTATTTAATTTTAGGAAATTAGATGTTTGATTCCTAAATAATAAATGGGTTTGAGTAGATAAAACTAGTAATTAATATGTGATAATTAATCCATTAATTTGTGTAAACAAATGATATTTTTTCCTTTTATAAAAATAGTAGTGAGTGAGAGAAAATATAAATTAGCTTATTTTAGGATATTATAACTAAGATTAAGTCTAATACTAGAGGAAAAGGACTGGGACACTCACAAATTGAGATCTAGACTTTATTTTATGATTAGATAGGACCACTAAAATTAGGGCACCCTTCTATCTTGTGTTATAGTACTAATATTGTCGCTATTGTCCAAACTACTCAAAGAGATATGATTTTTCTTGGGTTTTGTTCATATTATCTGTGTGAGCTTGTGTACCAAATTTTAGATCCTCACTATCAATGAAACTCCTTGTAGAGATGATTATTCATGTGCCTGTGTCTTTTATGCAATTAAATGAAACTTTGGAAAATAGGGAAAAGGTGTTAGTGTGCAAGGGATACGCTAAACACACTTTACACCCTATGTATGGGTACTTTACCTATATACCAATACTTTGAAGTGGGATCAAGCTATATGTAGTTATCCCATTGAAGTGCTTGGTGTAATAGTGTGATGAAAATATAAGTAAATTCAAAATTGGGTGTACTTGTAATGACTAGGGACTAGTGTGAAGGTCTAAATAAGCTTAAAATACTATTGGTTGGCTATAACTAGAGAATATGGAAATGTGCTTGAGTAGTCTTGCTTGTATTCTTGTTTCTCTATTGTAAATGAGTGCCAACCATTTTAAATGAACTTTAAATGGCCTTTTATATAGGTTTTAATTATCTTGGGTTAAATGAATTCATGCTATAGAAACATAAATTAGGATAAAGATCTAGAAAAATATGACCATTTGAACCAAATTTACACTTGGATAAAAACACCCAAAATAGGATACCCTAAGTCTTAGTATTTTATTCCAAGTTTGGGTGTTATTATCTAAGGATTAAGAGACTTGGGGGATGGATTTGTAATGGAAATATTAGCATGTGTTAGCAAGGGTTTAGTTTAGAAGGCTATAGATGATTGCGACACTATGAAAACATGCATAAGAGGGTCAAGACAGAAAGCCAAATGGACTTATGGATTGGGTGTCATTATCCATACTCAAGTTACCAAATTTTGCATTTTATATGACTACATTTACCCCCATTTATTATAGTGATGTATCAAAGTGAAATACTAAGATAAAGGAAAAATAGAAAGCATACCTAAAATCCCCTATAAAGGTTGAGCCCATGAAGCTATGTGATGTTAAATGTGCATAGAGAAAACATGGTGTCAAGTGTGAATGTATTATGAAAAACATATAGTAGATCAATACTTATTAGATACACTATATCTAAAATAAGAACATATAAAATCTAGGTAAGAGAGAGGAAGAGAAAGAAATGATTACACCTCACCAAGTACATAAACCAATACAAAACTTGTTTTGATGTTAGATTATGTTGGGTGTGTGCTATAACAAAAGTAATATCATGAATGGAGTTTAGTGCTCAATTAGTTGTAAGTGGCTCAAGAATGCAAAGGTAGGCCCTTTTACTCCATCATCGGCTACTAAGTGAAGATAACAAATCATGCATGTGTCAATTGATGTTTCAACTGTGTGTCTAATCCCTTTGAATATCTGGATCAAAAATTAAAATACTAGCCCTTTGGTTCCATCATTTCCTCATGAATTGAAGCTATGAAGTGATACTAGTATGGAATAGATGTCATATGATATGGCTCCTGAAACCCATGAATGTACTATGATCTAACAATGTTGGTGTGGATATCCAAATGTATGCTAGAAACTAGGCCATTCTTTGCCATTTCAAAAGATGGATATTAGGCTTGTATGAAAGCCACTCCAAAACTAGTGCAATAGGCTTATGTGAAAGCCAACTCAGGAACATGGGTACTCAGGAACTCAAGAAGTTAAGCTTTTGTATGAAATCCAAAATTGAAAATGATGTCAACCACTTGTAGATGGAGTAAGTCACACAACAATTGGAAATGCTTTGGAAAAGAACTAAACATAGAAAGAGAAGATTATTAATGTATCGTGCATATTTCCCCTAATAATTGGTGTCTATAACATGGATTTTGATCTAGAAGTTATATCAACTACCTAACCTAAAATTAAAAGTGAGATCCATCATGGAATGCTTGATGCCCCCTATAAATGGATTTTCTAAGCAAAATCTATACTAAAACATATTAAATATAGATTGTGTTGTATTGATAAACCTATGATTGAACTCACCTTTTTGTCTAATTTTGGAAAAAATAATTTTTTTGCTATCTGGATAAAAGTACCAAAAATAGGACACCCTGCTATCTAGTACTATAACATAACTTTGGTGTTGTTGTTTAAGGCCAAATCTAATGATTGTTTTAGATTCTCTAATGTCTAGCTAGTCTATTCTACCTACTCTAATGTTTGGATTCTATTTTGAGTGTTCTAAAAACTACTTTTTCAACCACTAGGATCTTTGATCTTAGTGATAAAACCCATATTTATTTCCCCCTCTTTTGAGTTGAGGAAAGAAGACACTAAAATGACTTTTCTCAAAAGAGATAGCCATGCAAGTGTGTTATGATGCATCGATATATGATATAACAATGGTATGTTGACATATGATATAACAATGGTATGTTGACAATATATCTCAAGATATAACAATATTTGTATTGATAGATTGTTAGATTAATAGGGGTATGCCTAGATATATATAACAATGTAAAATCATGTGTATTGTACTGAACTAGAATTTAAAGTGTTTGTTGTTAGTTGTCAAGGAGGGATGGAGCATGATGTCCATCATGGCATCCACGAAAGTAAGATAAATGTATGATATAGATCATGGAATTAAAAATAAGGAAAAGCAATCAAGGAAAAAGCCTATAAATCAAGAACTAAGAAGCATATAAGGGTAGCTAAGGGGATAAGTAAACAAGGGACATGGGCACATCACTCATACTAGAAAGCAAATATATAAGGCATATTCAAATGCCACATACACATACCATATAAATAAGCAAGATTGGCACAAGGGCCACAAGCACATAGAAGAGTACAAGCAAGGGACATTGGAAAATGTCTAAAGGTACACACACATGAATAGAAGTAAAGGATAATGTAAAATGTCCTAAGACACAAATAAGAGACAAACATGAGTTAGAGATGTAATCACATCAAGCTATGCTAAATAAGGAAAGCATGTAAATACTAGAAAATTCAATCACATCTAACTAATCAAATAAAAAATAAAAAGTATGCAAGACATGAAGTACAAGACTAGGTATATGCTAAGAAATACACAAGTGCAAGATATTATTGAGTGTCGATATGTTAATCTGTGTAATATAGCTAGTAATGTAGTCTCTAGAAATATAGTAAGTAGTGATTGTAGGAATGACATAACCTGGATGGTATAGTCATGTATAAGATGCCCCAAATGGGTGTGTATATCAAAGTGTGTCTTGAATGTAGATGTAAGATGTCCCTTCAAATGGGTATAGTGAAGCAATCAAAGAGTTGGATATCACTATACACACTCAAATAAGATCAAGTAAAGCATGGTAATGTAGATAAATTGACATACAATAGTATGAAACAACAAATGTAAGTCCTAGCATAGTATTAGTAATGTAAAGCATGGATGATGCATAAAATAATTTTTTTTTTGTGTTTTGGATATATTTGAGATAAAGTAGCTATCACCTTCTTGAGGGAGAGGAGGAGAAGGTATTTCTTTCCTCTACATGAAATATGATATTGAAACAAGAGTAGATAAGGAGGCATATACATCTACGTAGAAACCACGTATAAGGGCTAAAATGCATGCAAGTGGAGTTATAAGTTGTATAGAAATATGATTACAAAGAACATTCCAAATTAGAGATAGAAAACAAGGGATAGAGATTATGTATTTGCGTAGGAATGCATAGAATATTTTGACATGAATCATAACATTTCTAACATGTTTAGCATGATAAGCTTGAAAAAATTTCCATATGAGTTATAGAAAGTAAAGGATAGAGATCATTCATTTTTCCATAAAGGCATATAAATTATTGACGTGCAACATAACATTTTAAATGCATTTAAAAAATGGAGTTGGTAATTTTTTCGTATGAGCAAAAGAGAATATGCAAAAAAAATTCTAATATTTTGTGTATTTTTTGCAATGAATTTTATAATATCATCCCATATAATGAATCATAAGCATGAAATGCAAAGGATGAAGCTTTGTACTAACATATGATAGACTTCATCATTCATGTACATTATAGGGCCCATTATGGTTTCCTTGTTTGCAATAATTGTAAAAAAAATTGTACATAAGTGAGAATCATTTTTTTACAGTCTGATTATGGATGTAAGGCGATACCTCAAGAAGTAAATAGGTGCTAGTATATGCAACTAGGGATTTAGTAGTGATAGTTTTGAAAAATACTATGAATTTTTAAAATTGAAATTGAATTTTTGAGTTAAGTATGCAAGAAAAAATTTAGAAATTTATTGTAAAGTGTATGATTTAATGGGGCTTAGTAGATGTAACTAGGGTTTTGGAAAAAGTACATATTTTTTATTATAAATTTTTTAATTTGAAATTGATTTTCTAATTTTAATAAGCAACTAAAAATTTAAAAAATGATTGGAAAATTACTAGGAGATAGTTAATGCAACTAGGGTTTGAAATAAATTTATTTTAAAATTTACTATTTTTTTAAAAAATTTAAGAGGAATTTTTTATTTTAATATTCAAGAAAAAGTTTAGAAATTTATGGGAAAAATCAACTAGGAATTTACCTTAGGGTTTCTAGGGTCGTTACGTGAAATTCGAAGTAAGTTGGGTTCACCAAATGATTTATTAATTTTTAGAAAATTAAATTTTTAATTCCTAAATAATAAATGGGTCTGAGTAGATAAAATTAATAAATAATATGTGATAATTAAGCCATGGATTTGTGTAAACAATTAATATTTTTGCCTTTTATAAAAATAATAATGAGTGAGATAAAATATGACTTAGCTTATTCTAGGTTGTTATAGCTAAGACAAAGTCTGATACTAGAGGACCAAGACTGGGACACTATCAAAAACTAAGATCTAAACTTTGTTTTGTGATTGTATAGGACCACCAAAAATAAGACACCCTATTATTCAGTGTTATAGTCTTGATCTTACTACTATTGTCCAAAGTACTCATAGATGTATGATTTTTTGAGGTTTTGTTCACAAAATCTATGTGAACATATATACAAAATTTTAGATCCTTTTTATTAATGAAACTCCTTATAGAGTCAATTATTTGTGTTCTTATATCTTCTATGTAATTAAACACAATTTTGGAAAATAGGGAAAAGAGGTTAATGTGTAAAGGATATGCTAGATGCACTTCACACCCTATGTGTGGGCATACTTCTTACATACCAATACTTCAAGGAGGGATCAAGCTATATGTAGTTATCACATTGAAGTACTTGGTGCAATAGTGTGATGAAAATTAAAGTAAATGCAAAACTAGGTGTATTTGGAATGACTAGGGACTGGTGTAAATGTCTAAATAGTCTTGAAATAATGTTGGATTATTATATGTAGAGAATAGGGAAAAGTGATTGAGTAGTCTTGCTTGTATTCTTTCTTCTCTCTTGTAAATGAGTACCAAATCTTCTAAATGGACTTTGAATGGTCTTTTATAATGGATTTAATGATCATGTGTTAAATGAATTTGCATTAGGACAAAAATACTGAAGGTAAGGATCCAAGAGAATATGACTATTAAACCAAATTTGCACTTGGAAAACAATACTAGAAATAGGACACCATGAGTCTCAGTGTTGTAGTCCAAGTTTGGGTGTTGTTTTCTAGGGAGTAGGAGACCTATGGAGATGGATTTTTCATGGAAAGAGTAACCTGGGTCAGCAAAGGTTCAGTCTAGATGTGTATAGATGACTAGGAAATTGTGAAAACATGCCTGAGAGGGTCAAGAAAGCAATCAAAATAGACCTATGGATTAGGTGTCATTGGCCTTACTCAAGTTACCAAACTTTTCATTTTATATGACTACATCTAGTATTCTTATCTATGTATCTCAACCTATTATTTCATATTGAATTTGCATCTACTCTTAATGAAGTCTAGACCATATTAAAAAACTCTTTGGGAATCATGGCATAATGAGAGGAATGTGTTTGAGAATGAAGTCATCAGTTTGAGACTAGGTGACTTTAACAATATATAAGACTTATTCATAAAGTTTAAATTAGTAAGGTTACAATTGAAATTGTGTGGAATTTATAACAAATATGACCAATTGATTCTCTCCATCCTTTCCAAATTATGATCTGACTGTTCCCTCTTCGTATCTACCTTTCATGCCACTAAACATGTCTTTAGATCTACATGGAACATGTCACCCTTGGATTACTTTTTTACTCACTTGACTTGGGATAAATACAATATTATTCAAATGGGTACACTAAATTCATCTAAATTTCATGCCTTAGTTGTGAGTCATGAAATTTAAATGAATTATAGTTTCAAGAAGAAGATATAGAACAAGAAGAACCTAGAGCAAAGAAAGGGTCATCAATATGATGAAAAGTCCAAAGAATAAAAAGAGTCCACATTATATGGAAAACCCAATATATAGTGACTCATGTGTGCCTATTTTAAAAAATCTAGGCATGATGAACCCAAATATTAGTGTCCCTGATTCTTCTAATTATATTTCATTAATATAGGAATATTTGAATCCCCAAGATAGTAATAAGGGAAAAGATAATGGAAATTAAATTGTTTTAGATACATGCCAACTTTCTACATGGGTAATTTACTTATGAAGCTTGAATCAAAGGGATTCATCATAGGACATGTTCTCATCCTTGAATCCTTTTTCTATTCTTTACATCTTGATAGGTGATGATAATTCTATTGAAATTAATGGAAAAGGATCTATTTAAGTGAATGATGGGATATTTCATCATGTTTTTTGTGTTCCATCTTTATCAACCAATCTCCTTTTTAGTTATCATATATCTCACATTGGTTTAAAAAAGAGAGTTGAGTTCACACCTAATTCATTGGTTATTATGGAAGCAGACAGTGACTACATTATTGCATTTAGGAAATTAAATCACTAGTCATGATTATAAAATTCCTCACATTTTCTCCTGATCAAGTCTCCACTACACTGCTCACTCACTTAGATGGGGTGAGTAAATTATGTCATGAGTGATTCAACCTTATCAACTATCACTACTTGGAGTAACTCAGTTGTCATGACATGGTTTTAAGGTTTCCATGAGTCAAGCTTTTTAATAGAGTTTTTCAAGGTAATAAGCACCCTGATGAGAAGTATGACAAGGGAAAATCATAGAGATATGAAAAAATATTAGAGCTTGTCCATAGTGACATTTTTGGTATATTTCAAAAACATTCATTCAATAGGACTAAACACATGATTAATTTCATTAATGAATTTTTGAGTTATACTTGGGTGTATTTTATTAATTATAAATTAAAGTTCTTTGATCATTTTTAATACTTCAAAACACTTGTATAAAAATATTTTAGTAAAGATAATAAGATTTTATGCACCAACAATGGTGTTGAGTATGTAAATAAACATTTTGAATATTTTTTCACTTTAGATGGGATTGAAATACAACATATAGTTCCATAGAGTCCTTAACAAAATGGTGCTTCAGAGTACAAGAACATGTACTTAAAGGAAATAGAAAATTATATGTACAATCTAAGTCTTTTGCACTTTAGTATTAGGCTGAAGACATTAACTATGTTTGTTATATCAAAACTGAGTTCCTCATAAATCATTTAATTGAGTCACTCCTTTTGAATCTTACATTGGTTGGAAATCCATAATCAAGGAATTTTAATTATTTGGGTTTCCTACTATAGAGCGCATTCCAAAAAAGAAACATAAATAAATGTAAGCATAGAGTTAAAATTAAATCTTTGTTGGATATCCTAAGGGTGTTAAGGGACATAATATTATCCACCCTAACACACATGAGTTATTTGTTGAAATAAGTTTTCACTTTCAATAGGGTCCTCTAGAATCTACATATGACACTCCTACTTCTTCCTTGGATGTAATGGGATTTGATGATAGTTTTGATTATTTAGATCCACCTAAATAACTTCTTAATGATCCAGATCTTTATTATTATTCTAATGATGAGAGTAGTGATTAGTTTTCACCTTCTCTTTCTCCCAAAATATATTTATAGGACAATAAATATCCTACTATCTCTCCAACATCTAGTCATTTATGGGCTAGATAGACACTATAAAGTGCTAGCCATTGGGTTAGAGATCCTTCAGACACCAGGTGAAATAATTAACAATTATAGGATTCCCCACATGATTTCATGAAACATAAATCACTATTGAGTGGGATAATAATATGTAAGAGGAATATGGTTCCTTAATGAGGAGTAAAACTTGATATTTAGTCCCCCTTCCTAAGGGAAGAAAACTAGCTCAATTTATGTGCATCTACCGAATAAAAGTTTTAACATATGGGGTTGTAGACAACTCCAAATCATGTTTGGTAGCAAAGATTTTTTATATGGTATATGACATTGAAAATATATATAAATATATATATATAAATATATATATATATATATATATATATATATTCATCCTAGTTTTTAAAATAAACTCAATCTGACTTACGCTTTCCATTTTTGTAACACGTACTTTGATGTTTATCATATGGATGTGAAGAATGTCTTTCTTCATGGTGACCTCAAAGAGGAAATATAAATGGAGAAACCATAAAGATTTATCAAACATTCATCCTTAGTTTTTAAATTTTATAAATATATCTATGGCCTAAAAAACTATCCTCAATCTTGGTATACCAAGATGGAATCCTTTCTTCTTTTAGTTAGGTTCAGTAGATGGCATACTAATATGAATGTATACATTTTGCAGTAAGATGATTCACTATTGATTCTATTTCTCTATGTGGATGACCTATTGATAATAGGGAGCTCTTCATCCACCATAATAGTTTTGAAAATTTAGTTTTCTAACAAGTTTTTAATGCCTCACTTGGTATTATTACACCACTTCCTCAGGATTGAAATTCCTTGGTCTAACTCTAGGATCACTATTTCACAATCCAAATATGCTCTTGATTTACTTACACAATTTAACATGGTTGAATATAATCTAGATTGAAATAATTTTATATTTTGTGTTAAAATTAAGGTTAATTATAAACCTCTTTTAGCTAGTACTACTTCATATATATATATATATATATATATATATATATATATATATATATATATATATATATATATATATATATATATATATATATCTTGTTGGTAGTCTCATCTACCTTATGCAAACTAGAAATGATATTTCATATGCATTTGAGATGGTATCTAGATTTATATAGGAACCACATGAGCTACATTGTAAAGAATCAAAGCATATTTTCCATTATATTTAGTGTAATCATAGTTTCAATATTCACTATGGATTAGGCATCAAAATCAACTTGATTGATTATATATATTTAGATTGGGTTGGTGATATTTAGAATAATAAGTCTACTTTAGGATACAATTTCTCCATTCATTTAGGTCTAATTAGTTGGTAAAGAAAGAAGAAGGATGATATTAGTTTATATTCCACAAATATATAATATGAAGTATATAATAATGATTTTACTAAGGCTATTTAGCTTCATGATATTCTGACTAAGTTTGGCATCCAATTTTGAAGACCAACAGTCATCTTCTGTGACAACCAAAGAACAATCTAAATCTATAAGAATATAGTACTCCATCAAATAACCAAAAATATTTAGATTCACATGCATTTTATTTGGGATCTCATCCAAGAGTAATTTATTGATCTCTGCTACATCTAAATAATAGAAAATAATACTTATATATTTACCAAAACTTTCATTGAGAGTAACTTCATTTGTGAGCTCATATTGGCATTTGTGTATCTATGAATTCTTCCTCCTCTAGGGGATCATATTCATGTACTTGGATAATGCATGCATGACTTTTTGTTAGTACGTAGTTATTCTACCCACCTGAGATACACTTAATATTGGGTATTAGTGTAGGATTTTTTTCACTATGTGGTTTTACCTACTATTGAGGTCAACATAACCCCATGTCTAAAAAATGGGGACCCTTTTTTTAAATTATGCAAATATATACCATAAAATTGAAAAATCACTAATTGTTTTCACATTGTCTTTATTTGAAGATCAGCCACACATGGTTCTCATTTGGATTAATTGACATGTTTGCAGGTGATCATGGTTTTACCCCTTCTAAGGTTGCTAATGATTATTGACTATGTTTTTGTATTACAGGTTTAATGGAATCTCATTTGGGAATGAACATGCTTAGGGTTATGTGATTCAGTGTTAAATTAATCTTTTCCTTGCCTTTAATTTGAAAAATATTAATTTAATCTATTTTAAGTCATGATAAAACCCTAGTCTAATGTTTTAACTCAGATCCCCTTTTGAATTAAATTCAAAATAATGTGAGAACAAATTATGCATGAATAATTTATGTGGGAACAATTATTTGTGACATATACATGGCTTAATTTTTATCCTATGGATTATCCATGTTTTTTTACATAACCAAACCTTAGTATAAAAATCTTATTCTTTGTCCCTTTATATCACATGACCCCTTGGTCTATTTTATTATTATCATGGTTTAGCTAATCACATGGTCCCCTTTCACTATGTTTTAAACATAGCTTACGATTTAATCATAAGGTTTTAATTTGTGTTTATTAACATGAAAAACACCTTAGTCTTAAGACTTTACCCTAAGTTATTTATATTAAATAAGTTATGACTTTATTATTATATTATCCAAAGGATCAATGATCCATGTTTTCTTGGGTGATCGAGATCTAGTAGTACATTAAAGTCAACAAGTCAAGAGCCTTAATTGATGATGTATATTTACCCAAGTGAGATGATCCAATGGTGTAATATTAAATTTAAAAATTCAAGCCCCAACCCTAAGGTAAAATTCAAACATATTCTTAAGATCGATGGTACATGACTTTGTCTACACATTCTGATCAATGATGCATGCCAAGTCAAAGATTCAAATCCCCAAGACAAGTGAGAAGGTAACAAGTGTCACAATATAAATGAAATAATATTAAGGAAAAAATATCATTCCACCCCTTATATCAAGATCTGATGGAGTACATTGATTAAGCCAAATAGATCCAATGGTACATGATGAAGGTTGAAAAGTCAAAATCCCTAAGGATGAATGCAGAGATGACACATGGCATAAACATGATCTAAAAATTAATTCTCAATCATATTTTAAAGATCAAGGTTACAAAGATGAACATACACATTCTAATCCATGGTCCATATATTAGGAGAAAAAATTAAGTAGATCAAGATTAATGGAGTGTGATTGATCTATACAAATGAGATCAATGGTATGAAATTGATGTTGACATTTCAATAAAGCTCAGAATGAATTTATAAGTGACAAGTGTCATAACCATGGGGAATGTAGCAAGAAACCAATAGAATTTGTCTTCTTAGATTGAGATCAATGAACCATGTTGATCTAATAAAATAGATCCAACGATGTGAGGTGAGGTAAAATTTTCAAAAGGCCTGCAACTAATAAAATATTGACATGTGTCCAAAGGTAAAAATGGTCAAATTTTGAGATCAAATGGATAGATGAACATGGAATTACCTATAGACATGACATGTTATAATGAAAGGTCCTATGGACCTGAAAGTGCTTGAATTACAACTATCCTAGACTAGTGAAGATTAGAAATATGAACAAATGTGTCTGAGACTTAATCTAGTCAGTAAATGATAGGTTTTAGTTATAAAGGCATTTCAAAGGTCAATTAAGTTAACATGGTATTTTTTTTAAATCAAAAGACCCTATCAATAATTTGAAGGGAATATTTTATTTTGTAAAAGTAGGATCAACATGAAACATATATAGCTTTTGGTTAGTCATATTAGAAAAGTGTCATCGATATTAGGGTGTCTTAAAGGGATAGTTATCCATAACACTTGTGTAATTGTCATTTGACCTAAAAAAACCATACCTCATTAATACTTATATAAGAAAGAGGTATGGTATTTTTGAAAAAGGAGAGAGAGTTTTTGAGCCAAAAACTATTTTGTAACTTTTGAGAAAATTAATACAATGCAAGGAGTTATGCAAAGTTTATCCATTTTGTTTGTGTGAATTTATATTATGGTTTATCTCTCATTTGTCTAGTCTAAATCTCATATTTGAATGGTTCTTATGAATTTTGGATTTGCATATTTAAATTGTAGAGTTGTTAATTTGTGCTTATGATATATTAGTTGAAAGTTCTAAGGTTTACTTCATTTTCTTGATCTTTATTGCATATGTGCTAATGTTTTTTTCTTGCAAGGGTGAATATTTACAGTAAATATAATCCTTATTTCCATTATTTCATATTATCCTTAGATATTTACCTAATGTGTGATAGGATTTGTGCATACGCTACTTCATTTCATATATTGGTTAAATGCATGTTAAGATAAAACTTGAACTTTGTCACAATGTTTGTGTTAAAGATAAATAACAGATCCCTTGTCTTCCCTACCCTTCCTTTTAATCTTTTTAATAAATTCACCTTATATTAGATTCATTATGAATATTCATCTTAGTTTATCTTTATACTTATGTCTGATTATAATTTAGTTTAAATAGAAAAGGTCACCTTCAAAATTAAAGATCAATTATCAAGCCACAATGGCTCCCAATCACCAACTAATATAAGTTCATGGAATAATTCATTTAATCTACCTCTATTACACCAAAGATATTAGGATTATCACAACATGTAACTGATGAAATAAATTCTTTGAATTTATAAATGATAAGTGTTTTTTAAACACTATATGTTGACCAAGTGTTACACTTCATGAATCTAATCTTATCCAAATATATCTTTGATTTTGTCCCACTGTAATAGGTTCAAAATGTGAGGGAAAGGGTACCATCATCTTGTTAATGTATAAAGGGTACAAATAAAATTATTCAAACTTATATAGTTTGATTTTAAAATAGCTACCATCTTTTAGCCTTTGGATCTTGTATTTCATGATTTTACATTATTGGATGAATGATCTATACTTTAATGGAGATAGTTGGTTCAAATAAATTAATTTGGATTGGAAAATAAATTGTTATTAATATTTGAAATGAAGTGTTGATT
The DNA here is from genome assembly GCA_037957365.1 of Torreya grandis. Classification (NCBI taxonomy): domain Eukaryota; kingdom Viridiplantae; phylum Streptophyta; class Pinopsida; order Cupressales; family Taxaceae; genus Torreya; species Torreya grandis. Next base: position 683,240 of record JARHVA010007273.1, on the reverse strand, counting down.
TTGATTCTAATTGTTTAGGTTGGTATTCAAAGTAAAATTAAAATTTTGTTTTTGATTTTAATTATTTGGATTAGTATTATAAGTAAAATTTTAATGTTGATTTTGGTTTGGATTGGTTTAATTGGTATTAAAATTAAAATTATAATGGTTATTTCAATTTGTATTGGTTAGATTGGTATTCAAAGTAAAATTTGACGATTGATTTTGATCTAGATTATTTGGATTTGTATTCAAATTGACATTTGAATTATGATTTTGATTTGGAATTTTGATTAAATTTGGGTTTATATTAAAATTTGGATTGGGATTTTTATATGAATTCTAATGCACATTCTAATTTATTTTAGAATTTTGATTGTTCAATTAATTTATATTTGAGTATGCATTTGAATTAGGGTTTATATTGATTGATGGATTGATGGGAGGATTATTTAACATTTTGTCTTTAAGTTCAACTATTTGATTATTTAATTTCTTAACATGATTTTCCAAGGTAAATACATGTATTTATTGGGATGTTTCATTTATAACCTCTTTAACTTTATCCATGTAAGATTTAAAGACATTTTGATGATTCATGTTGGTATAACCAATAATGGTTTTGGTATTCCCTAGGGAATTACTAGATGTTTCTTTCTATTGTATGGGACATGTGAATTATTTCCATGTAATTAAGAGTAATAAGTATTTGGAATCAAAATATAGAGGAAACTTGTCTCCTACACCCAAAAGTTACAACAAGAGCTCAATTTTATTTTTTAGGATATCGTATGTTATTTAAGATAGTTAATTTTTATTTAAAGTGACTTCATAGGTATTTTCATCTCGATAAGGTCCCTAAGCATAAACATTTTCATTTATCTCAATATGACGCTCTTGGTTTCCAAATTAGAAGGGACCATTTCCAAAAGTTTGTTCTCTAAATCAATTATTTTTTCAATAATGCTATTTGTATTATGATGTGAGACATTGCTTTGAAGGTTGAAAAAAAATTTAAAAAATATGAGACTTACAGAAAAACCTTGATAATATAAATGTTTGTGAACAAGTTTTTGGATTTTTAACTTTCTTTCTTGATTTAAGATTTTTGTTTTAGTAAAGATAATAAAATTGGTTTTCAAACACAAAAAATTCAAGTACATGGTCTTCACAAGGAGGTAAATGAAAGGAAAAGAGTAACCAATTTCTATTTTAACCCAAAATAAACCTAAAAGTCAAATAAAGGGATAAAAATTAGGCAAAAGGACTTGAATGACTTGTAGGATCTCATATGTACTAGATCATCTATTTTAAAGTGTCAGCCTAATGTTTCAAATTACTAACTATAGAGGTATAACCATACCCATAGGCCACTTTACCTTATTTTGAGGTCAAGTTGAGAGTAACTTTCCTATCTAAGTACTTGTTGGTGTACTACAATTCAAATAGATAAAATGGATATCATAGACTTAAGGTTTATACAATATTATCTAAAGGGGAGTCATCCTATATACCTTTAATTAAATTGAGGCTTAAGACCATGTATGTATCTAATTTAATAAACACACACAAATGGGTCTAGTATTAATGTATCTAACCTAGTCATAATATTTGAGTAGGTTGATGCCAATTAAATCAAACTTTGAGGTCATTTTTGAAACCCTAGGTGTTGGAACATAAAATCTTCTCATGTCACAATGTGTTTAAAACACATAATTATTTAGGTAATTTAAATAGAGAATCATCAATTTATATACCTCATTGTTACATGGGGTTTGGCCTACCATGTGGTGGAGAAATACATAGTCAATAGATCCCATAGGAAGTTTTAAAAAAATAGAGGTTGGCACTTATCCCTAATTTTTTGTTATCATCACCAATGTGATTCCAATTAAAAATCATACACATAAGTGTAACCTAGGTAACACAAAGCCAATTTTTTATTTTTTTAGTTTTGAGTATCATCACCAATGCAATGCTAAGGAAAGAGCATTTATAAACCTTTGGAATACAAATATAACAGATCTAAAATAAATGAAAATGTTATTTAATTACTAAAATTTTAAAGATCAAAACTAGAATTTATCAAGGTTAGAAGCAAATATAAATATTTTCTTTTTAGGTTTTGATTTTCATTTCTTTGAGAAGTGTCCTGCACAAAATAGTTCGTAATTATTTTATGAAGAGTTATTAAACCCAAAGAACCTAAAATTTATACAAAATTATAGAAAAAATAAATATAAAATAAAATAAATAACTCTCTAGAATAAAACCACTATTATGTAGAGACTAAAAATGATGAAAAATGTAAGACAACTTAGAAAATAGAGAAAACATACATAATGAAATAAAATTGTAGAGAATAAAACCACTAAAATGTTGAATAAAACCATCAAAATGTTATACAAAATAACTAAAATATTAGATAAACCAATTTTTCATACTAATGAAACCACTGAAATGTTTCACATACCACTATTTTGTAAAAAGAAAAAATAGAGAAAAAGTACACCAAAAATATAGAAAATAGGAAAAGTCAAATGTTAGAAAGTTCAAAATTGGAAAAACTAGATAAATCATAGAAAATTTAGTAAAAGATAAACAAAAAGACAAAAAACACTAACCAACTTGACAAAACTAGTGTGATTTGTGCCAAATCCATATAAATATTTAGTAAAACCATCATTGTCTCAGAATGAACCCACCAATAGAATCTACAAAATTGCTACTTAGATTTTTTGATAAAATAGTCATAAATAAACATAGAAATAGACAAGGGATGTACTCTATATGTCATTAGAAAATAAAATAATAAAAATAAAATAGCAATCCTAAAAATATTCAATAAAAACCAAAAAATTACTATGAAAAAATTGTAAAAATGTTTTGCAAACTCACTAAAATGTTTTATAAACCTATTATTTCAAAGAACAAATCCATTTTTATGTTAGAACATACACAACCACACTGAAAAATCTAAAATTACACCTATAAATTGCAAAAATAACTTCTAATGCCAACATTAAATAACAATTCAATCTAAAAGATAATAAAAGTAAGTAAAACCCCTAAAGAATGCACCTGTATGAAAGACATGTGGGAAGGCTCCCAACAATCATGCCATAATGTGATCAGTAAAAATTTAGAATCTAATTAAACTAGGAAATCAAACTAATTTAGCATCCTATTCTAAATCTAAACTAAAATCTTATATTGAGCAACAAAAAATAAAATAAAACAAAATAATAAGATACTTATAAAACATGTAAAATACACTTGTCATCTTCTCCATTGTAAACATATGATTTTCTCTTTAATCATTAGATATGGGGTCACAATTTATTTCTCCAAACAAAAGTGAATTGGGTAGAATATGGATGCAAATAGATTATATTCTCAATGGATGCATAGGATGAATTTAATAACAATTTGACATCTTGAAGGTGTATGATGAAAATAGATGAAGACACATTAATGTATAGACTTGTGTATGGGAAGATGAATAGTTAGGATAAATCTATATTTATTTGATAATGATAATTATTAATGGTTGGATTTGAGTCCTCATATCAATGTATGATTACTAATTATTGTGTATGAGAGAAAGAAGGGGAAAATTAATTGGTAGTTGAAAATGTCTTAGGAAAGAGTCAACATAGTTAGTTGACTCACCAAATTAAAATATTCAATGGTGACTCAACAATTAGTTTAAGAAGTAAAGGAAGTAGTTGGATAAATCAACACTTGGTTGAGAGAAGTGTAGAATATGTCTCAATGATGTGTAAATTTCAAATTTTAATTAGTTTTGAATAATTATGTGTGCATGGATAATTAATTACTATGGATTAATTAACTATTCAAAAAAAGGAGGGAAATTATGTTAGTGGAAAATTAAAATTTGGAATGGTGATTGAGTTAGTGTGTTGATTTTAAACAAATTTAATTATGATAGAAAATTGACATTATTTATGTGTCTACAAAGAGAAACAAAGGTCAACTATAAAATACCAAAGATCCAATGGTGTAGCTAAATCATCCCAAAGAGAAACATCTAAGGACATAATGATGTAATTAAATCATCCAAAAAGAGATGGAAAATAAATCAAATGTATAAAAGCAAATAAATAAGTTATAAGCTAAAAATAAAAATATAGGCTAACTATATTGAAGAAGAGCATGTGAAATGTGAGCATATGTGTCTTGAAATATTTATTGAAGCTGATTTTTTTATTTTTAATATATGAAAGGTTATTGATTAGTACCTCATGATAAGGATGAGAGATCATGAAGCTAAGACAATGATCATTGGAATTGTAAGATGCCACAAAATCATATAAAAGATCAAGGATGGGTATTAAAATTTACCCCAAAGGCTGAAATATGGGTAGCATAAGGTGACCAAATATGTGTAGTACACAAAGGATGGGAATCAAAAGATGACCCAAATTATAGGATATATGTAAAATTGAATTAACCTCAACATTGACATGTCTAGGAATGATATCAAAATCTATGTAATCTAGTTTACCATAGGAAATGTGGCATCTAAGGAGATGTTGAGATCCTTGGAGGTAATTTAAAATTTTAATATATGATATCAGCTAGGGTGATATATTTTGTCAAAAATAAAACTAAATTTTATTATATTAGCCAAGTCAATACAAATTGACAAAACATGAATAAAATGGACTCCAATAGACCTATAATATCCTTAGATCTGACTACCCAAGAAAGAAAACTATCTCCCCCTTAGACTATACAAGCCATGCACAGCTACATGACCTCCAAAAATAGCTACCATCAATTGAAAAAACACATGAGCACCACAACACTATGTAAACACATATACCCTTACACTCAAGTCACCCTATAGACCACCAAAGGAACTTAAATAAGGCCACCATACCTGAAACATACTTATAATAGGCTAGCATGATCATCTAAAACTAGAAATGCCATCCTCCTTTGGAAAATTTCTTCAATAATCTTAATTTTATTCACTAGGCCTATTTAGACCCCTTGTAGCCTTATTTAACCAATTCAAACATCATAAATATATACTATGATCACTTCAATACCTAAAATTCCATATCTAAGATACACTACTATACTGCTTTATACATGCCAAAAATGAACCTCCAACTCTGCTTCTTCTCTATACTTCCTTCACAAGCCTATTAGCTTATTAGGCCTCCTCAAGCACTAAAACTTGACTAATTTGAAACTTAATCACCTTACAAATATTTTAAATTATTATTTGGCCACCAATTTGGCCCTTTTAACCAATAAATATCTTCCATCCTCCAACTCCAAGTCTTGACCACTTTTCCAAACATGCCCAAATCACTAGGCCTTTAAAACAATAATTGGTAAAAAGTCAACCTCCTATCAACATAGACACCTGAGCTAGATACCACACTTGGAGATAATAAAAAATCACTTATTTTTCAAATTTCAATCCTCCACACCTTTGAAAACCATGACTTCCTTTAAGCCACCAAATGCATGTTCTTAAGAAGAGAAGCCAGTGACCACTCAAAATGCTCCATCAGGAACAAAAGGATTAAACAACCTATGAAACCATCTAAAACACACCCCATTGAGGTTTACATATCCTCTTGAGTAAAAATTAATTCATGATACATATCTAACTTCAAGTGACCATTAAAACCAAGTATTTTGTGCACATATGTAAGAACCTACAATAGTCATCTTGACCAAATGGTCAAACGCATACCTGAGTACCTCATGGATATCATAAAACCTCATATTATGATTTTACATATCAAACCCAACTTGAATAATATTTCTCCAATCTTATAGCCTCAATAAAACACCAAAAAGCACATTGGACACACTCTAGACAATCATCACTACCAAAATTGGTCAACTCTAACTTTTGACCATAAAATTCAAATCTATGCTCATCAAGGACTCATACCACCTAGTAATGATTCATGACTATCTTCCTAATTCTCCTATACAATCCATTACATCATCCTTATTCAAATCAAAACCCATTTCAAGCATCCACAAATTATCAAAATGACACTTTAGGACTATGAGACCTGAACATACCTTTTGAAGAAATGCTTCACCACATACATAAATATCTCATGAATCATAGAAATATACATCCAATCCCTCAACCATTTATCCTTTATAAATCACAAGACATTATGGTTAAAAATTCTTCAAAGCACATCATGAAGCACATAGTCATATATTTATGTGTATACACGTATTATCTATCATTCAACCGATAATCAATATTTCCTTCAAAATACTCTATATAGAATAACAAAATGATTTTACTCAATATATATGATCCTAAAGTCATATTCAACCTTTTAGACCATAGAACTCTTCTTGAAGACTCTTCATATATACTCAAATAATCAACTTTAGCAAGCACTGTCTGTCTTTGATATGAAACTCTGAACTTGTCATCTAAAAAACACTAAGACATTCTTAAAAATTCATGAACACAAATTCTCATCTTGAATAAAATTTGTCTTGAAAGTTTATTCTCAAATAACTATCTTTTACCTTTTGAGGTAACTCTTCAAATCTGATATCAAAAGATCAATCTCATCCTCACAGTTAAGACCCTATTATGAAAAATTAGAACCTTGACAAGAAGCTTAGAACACACTTTTATGACCTTATGAGGTCACATTAACACCAAATAAATATGAAACTCACCATAAAAAACTTCAAATCACTTGCATATACTAATAAGGCACCATTAGGCTATGTTTCTCCTTTAATTATAGATGTCTACCTTTCAGGACCCTTCTACATATTTATACCTATCATGCTTTCTAACAAGAGACCATATTTAATAATAAATACCATAAAATTGAGGTTTGATCTTATATTTGGATTCATTATAATCTTTCTTGTTTTCCATATGCCTTCTTCGACAAAGTCTCATGCTTGAAGAACCATTTGTAAACAACTCACCTTGAAGAATAATCCAACTCTTGACATTTATCCTCTTATAAAATAAACTATAAAAGCTCATCAAACCTTGAATTCACAATTTATAAAACATGAAGAACCATGAAATCAATAAGGATACCATACTAATCATCAACAACTCTATCAACTTTTTCAACAAGCTGACTAGGCAGACACCATCAACCAAGCTACTCACAAGATCACCTTCCAAGCTAATTAAGCCTCAAGAAGGCCCTGATTTGATACCAATTGATGGAAGTATATAATTAGAGGTGGAGGTGAATTATTAGTTAAAAATTCACATTAAATTCCATAAACTCATTCATCATACAACAAAATGAACATGAAAGCTTATACATCCAAAACATAAACAAGAGCATACATCATATGAACACATCATTTATGTGGGAAAACATCTAGGGGATAAAACCCACTCTAAATCCTAAAATAAAATGTACCATATTCATATTAATATAATACAAACATGAGACTTTAGACTAGTTCCAACTGATCAAGAAGCATATGCCCCTTAATTTAGTCTAGCTCCAAATAGAGCTATAGCTAGTTCCAACTAGCAAGAAGGCTACAACCCCCTAGGTGATTAAGCACCAATTCAACACCTATAATCTGATTTACAACAATTTTATGATGTATTATACACATTATTATGACCTTCTCTTATTGTAACACCTAAAAAATTGCTTCTCTTCTCAAGGTAGGCACACCTACCTCATTTGCTCAACCAAGTCCCCCTTTAGATTGTTAGGTCTAATGACTTATTTTCTCATGAACATGATAAATAAAAAATTAATGATCATATTCACCCTCTTATGGTACTTAATGGATCATATATATTCATTTATTGAGTTCCTTTTTATTTTTTCCACCCACTCTCTCACACACACACCCTCTTATGGTACTCAATGGATCATATAATATCCTAAGAAAATAATATTAATAGGTCCTTGATGACATTAACAAAATAAATAAATCCATTTGTCACCATCACATAAGAAAAATTGCTTCAAACCAACTCTATCAAGATGACCACTCAAACTGGTCATGCACATCAAAAACTTAGACAGAGAACTTTGACTACTTAAACCAAAATAGAAGAAAAATATGAATAAAAAATCCTTTTAATGAGGAAATTATACTCATATAATACCACAAATATCTCACTAACCTTAAACTCTACTCAGAATAACTCAAACTAGCCTCTCTTAATAGGCCACTCTAGACTACCTACAAGCTTAAAAAACTAGTCATGATGAACATGACACCTAAACTTGTGCAGAAAATTTATTGATATTATAATTCATTCATGTGATCCTCCAACAACCTTATAACATTTACAATAACAAACACATATATATTTCTAATGTCATATATGAGACATATATATATATATATATATATATATATATATATATATATATATATATATATATATAATTCTATGAGACGTATTTCTTTACTGTCCTCATTACTCAGAAAAGCCATCTTGAAGGCACCTTATTTCATATGTATGGTCATAAAAATAACATAAAAATCAAGATAAAATAAGTAATAGGTCTTAAAAAAAAATACTCCAAACCATTGGATTCATCCCTACTCACTTGCACACCATCCCTAAATGGATTCTCACTCATACTGGCTTTTTGTCACTATTTTCACTATCTGGTAGATTAGCGATAGGGAAACTTTATTGACTTAGATAATTCACACAAAGCACATAAAATTCATAATTGAATCCATATAACTTAATAATAAGTCTTGACCTTCAATCTCTAATGACTCTCATGCATTGACTCAGTGAACCCTGCTTGTAGTACTAAAATATTTAGAAATAAGCATATCTTTGTACCTTCTGCTCACTTCCTTGACACACCGCTACCACATAGAGATGCCTAGATGAGTCCTATATACCTTAAAATATATAAATCTTTCCAATCACTCCATTATAAGGGTTTATAAAGGGTTTTAACCAATTTACATTCTTAACAAATGTTCATAAAGCTCTACCCCTTAACTCATAACCAATGCTTTGAGAAACTTCTTAGGGACATTCCCTAACTACTCAAAATATCTCAACTTCCAATTAAAACCTTGAAAATGACAACAATCATGAGAAACTTCCTCTTGGGCTATTTTCACTCATTTCTATCACCCTTTGAAGCTTTTAAACCAACTTTCTGACATTGTAGCTCAATCTCTAACCTTAGACCTTATCAACATTTAAACAAACTTTCTTGACCGTATCTCATGAAAAAAAATATTCACCAACCTTAAAACACCCTTTCACCCTTCACAAGGCCTCTCAAGCCCAACTAGGCCAATTAGGACAATGGCCAAATTATCTTGTAGACCACTAGCCACCTCTTAAAAATCATACACCTAACCTCTTGGCACCATATACATGTCTAACATTAATATTCAAAGCATATCAAGTTCCTGATCATGATATATCTCTCAAAGTAATCAAAACCCCATAGGTAGCCACACATGGTCAAGCCCAAAAGGCATAGGATGACTTACACTGCACCTGAAGACCACCTAGAAGGACTCCAATTGCTCTCTCAACCACATAGACATACCATGTACTCTCTCTTCATGCTCCATGCCATCCACTCATGCTTCTATAGAGCCAAATACTCCTACAAGCTTTCACTAGCAACCAAGGCTGACCTGAGCACTAAGATCATGCATATTATACCAAGAGCACTCTCATGCCACTTTGTCATCACCAATGCCACTTGACATCAATGATAACACATCACTTCTACCAATATCCCAATAGGATGGGCACCAAAATTTACCCCAAAGGATGAAATATGGGTAGCACAAGGTGACCAAATATGTGTAGTACATAAAAAATAGGAATCATAATATGTCCCACATGTATGATAATATTAGGATGGGAATAAAAAGATAACCCAAATTATAGGATATAGATAAAATTGAATTAACCTCAAGATTGACATATCTACAAATGATGCCAAAATCTATGTAATCTATTTTACCATAGGAAATGTGGCATCTAAGGCGATTCCAAGATATTTGGAGGTTATTTAAAATTGTAATATATGATATTAGCTAGGGTGATATAGTTTGGTGAAACAAAACTGAATTTTATTATATCGTCCAGGTCAATACAAATTGATAAACATGACTAAAATTGACCATATCATCTAAGTTGATTTAGTTTGATTATTTAAAAGTAGTTGTGTCAACTTGGATGATAAATTTTCATAAAATAAGATTAGAATGGATTATATCAACTAGGTTGATGTAATCTAGTAAAATAAAATTTGAAATGTCAAATAGATTGATATAGTCAGATGAAGTAGAATAATCTAGTGATAGATTACTAAAATAAATTATATCAACCTATTTAATGAGTATGATAAAATATATTTAATTGTATAATCACATTTTGTGTCATCACTGATGTGGTTTACTGATGGTGAAAGAACTATATTAACATATTATGTGGCATGGATGATGCATCTGGTTGTAAGTGATTAAATTATATTGACACATTTTGTGTCATGAATGATGTAGCTATATGTAGGTGAAATAATTATATTATCACATCTTATTTCATGGTTGATGTAGGTGTAAGAATGTAAAATAACTGTATTAATACATTCTACATCATGGCCAATGCATTTTATTGAAAGCAGATGAAACTAAATGGTATTGGGATAGTTGATATAATATAAAAGAAGTGATTTTGGTAGATATTAATAATATTGATAGTTATAATTATTCATGAAATATATATGATCATAATCACCTATAATATTCCATGTTGTAGACATTTCGATTGGGTGTTTTTCATAGAAATGATAAATTGGTAAAAAATGGTTGATTTTGAGCCAAAGTTTGATGACTCATCCTTATTATGATTTCCAAGGACATGGTAGAGGGTGGGTATACATCAATATAACCATGATCAATATTTCTTGATGTTTAGTTAGGAATGATAAATGTGGGGAAATAATAAGAGGTATCATCAATTGAAAGATTTGTTATCATGTTATGGGAATAACTATAAGTGTAAGGGAAATCATCATGTTGATATTCATAAATTTTAAAGGTATTAAAGGTGATATCACTAGGATATCCATAGGGATATTCATCAAGGGAAGTATCATGTCCACTCTCTCTATAATTATCATCATAATTGGGAATAATATCATGAGGATCCTTGGCCATAATAGAAGGTATATGATGATAAATGTGAGTGACATGAACCATGTTACATTATGTTCATGTTAATGATGTTAAATTTGGATTTCATGTTTAAAAAATTGGTTTAGTATTGGGAGGAACACTAAGGGATATTTTATTTTGGTATAAATGTTAATACTTGGAGGAATTAGTTCAAGAATTACATATGAAGTAAAGAATTAATTGAGGTTCATATTTGGGTCTCTAATTATGAAATTTTCATAAGTAATTGGAAGATTTGAAGATGAAATCATGATGAAATTATTAGGTTATTTAGTGAAAACAAATGATATTACCATGTTGATACAATTAGTTACTAAGTCTTAAAATGGACTATATCAGCTAGGCCAATGTGGTTAGCTTAAGAATTAAATGTAGAGTTAGTGGTCGATGAGAAAAAAATGAATTTATTTGGTTGATGTAGTTGGAAAATAAATAAATTTATATGGGGTTGGCCGATATAGTTTAGATAAATGCAAAATGGTATCAATCTGGATGATACCATAGGTGAACTAATAAATAAAAGAATCAAGATGGCTGATATAGTCAAGGTGTAGAAGATGTAATTATATAGAAAAAATTATACATTTCAAAAATTAATAAATATGAATCTAAATATAATCAATGAAAAATGTAAATGTGAAGATAATCCAACCAATGGTGGAGTAGGTTTCACTTCAGGCTCACTTGAATGTATACATGGGATATGATTAGCCTACAACTATCATATCTTAATATATCTAGAATAAGATAAGATAAATAAAATAGATCCTTTGATACCTTATTTTTGTGTAGTGATAAATGGATCTACAAAACTATAAATTTGGGTACCTATATTGATAATAAAAAGATGAAAGAGTTCCAAATCCTAAACATCTAACACAATGAAATATTTATAATTGGACCTATATAAAATTAAATATCTGGAAATAATAAATGTAAGTAGTTCAATTAAAGTAAAGTAAATTAGAGGGGAATGGTTAGAATGATAAAAAATGGTAAGGCACCATGCCCAAAAAATGGGAATCCAGGAAACCTAAAATGGAATATGGAAAGTCTAATAAATCCTATATCTACACCATGTTATTCATTGTATAAAGAAACTATAAATGATACACACACATTAATTCACTAAGCAATAATAAATATCTATCCTCTAAGTTAATAAAGGGATTAAAATAAGGATCCAAATAATTAGCTTGGTGGGGACCCATAGAGCTTCAATTATCCCTTGGTCAACATTACTTTGGAAGATATTTTTATATCTTTGAAGATTTCAAATGGTTGGTATAAGACCTAGTAATATTACCAGTGACTCATTTTGATTATCTAAGACTTATCAAAGATAAGCTTCCTTCAAGACTATTACAGACCTAACTCCTCTAAATGTGAATTAGGGCATAAGTGAAATTGAAATTAGAGTGAGTAAAGTGTACATGGATTATTTGGAATGAAATATGACATGTATATGTAGTTTCTAATACACACACAAAAATATCAGCACTAAGCTAAAGACATCAACCATATCAACATAATTAAGATATGTCAACTGACACTAAATGGTATCATCCAAGATGATATAGTAAATATATAAAAAATGGGCTCAAAGATACATTGAGCTAGTTGATACAATACATGAAGGTAAATTATATTAAACATATGGTAGTGGCCTAGATGATGGCATAGGATATGATAGAACTAGCATAAATTAATGATATATGATAGAAAGAGGTAGGTAGTAAGATAATTCTAAAGAATTTGAACTAAAATTAGGAATGATATGATCATGACATGTAAAAACATCTCTCATAAATCACCACAAGTTTTCCCACCCCTTTCCTATTTGGCACATTAAAGTGTGCACTTAGGGAGATTGTGCTCAAGAAGTCAATACAATATAAAGTGTTAATAAATTAGTAAAGTGAACATATTGTGTGTATAAATAGATTGTGCAAATTAACCTTATGTGTTCTCCGTATGTTTGATTTTTATTCATGTTATATGGTGTGTTTATTTATCATTTATTACGTTTTATGATTTTATTTCTTACATTATTTAATTGACTCTATTTATTTTGTGACATTTTAATTCTAATTATATGTTGCTCTTACCTTTGGTGATATTGGATGTTACTAAATGTGCTTTATTATATGTGTCATGTCCATGATATTATGTGTGACTATGTTTGTTTTTTATTAAGGTTAAAAGGGGGATTTTTTTTGTACTAGGGTCACCAAACCCTGGGATAAGTTCAAACACAAAAATAATAATAGGATAACCAAGCCAAGAAGAGAAACCAAGATTAATATAGTCTATAAATAAATAATCAAAAAATAGCCCAAGAATAGACACAAAACAACAACAACAAAAAATCCAAGATACTAGACACATCTTCCTATCATGAATTCATCTTCTTGAGGTTCATATCAATCTATAGCAACAAATGCTTCATGATCTATAGTGTATTGAGAACCACTTTTGTGACCCTTATTGCCCTTTACCTACAAAACTAGGTTCAAATAGCTCTCTAAGATGTGCATGTAGTTTTCAATATTGTGTATTCCTTAATACATTGCTTCTTTACTACAATTAACTAAAAATATAATATTATTATGAATATTTTCATTAACTTGTTATAATAACTCCACTCTAAAATCTAGTCCCTTAATCTGGTTGTCTTCCTCCCTAGCTACAAAGGTTTGGGTCATCCTTGCATTTTCCTACTATAACACATTTACCTTGCCATTTATCATAGTAATCTCATGCATAAACCACCTCATGATGGATTTTTGGAGTTCAAGTTCTTCCATAATTTATTTGAGCTCTCTTTGCATTTGAGTGAAGAAACTAAGATATTAAAATCCATGTTTTAACCCTTCTAATTCAGGGAAGTATCCCCTTTCTCTAGGAAAGTATCCTTTGTCTCCCCAATTTCTTTCTATTTCTCTATTGTATTCAGTTCTTATTTGGGTTTACTTCCCTATTCCAATTCCTTCTAATAATCTCCCATCTCCTCACTATCCTTATCCACATGAATGATAGTCTCCTCTCCCCTATTGTTATGAAAATCCTAAGGACCTTTGTCGCCCTATTTCCCTTGACTGGGCCCTTTAGATTTATAATCAATTTGGAGTCTTTTCTTAATATTATATTGGTCCTTTTTGTTCTTTTTAGCTTCCTTCACACTAACATTCTCAACATAATTTTTATTTCTCCCCAAGACCCTACTTGGGCTTCCAAGATACTTTATGCACATTTTTTAACCTTTTTTCTAATATCCACATGTCCCTCCTCATGCTTTTCCTTATAGGTTTAAGGGATATCAGTCATGATTTGATTCATGCTTTTGAATTACTAAAAAATAAATTATATTACACACTCATTTCTAAGGGTGGATTAATTACCATGCTTTAATTTTAAAATTGACCCCTCCATATATTTTAAGATAAAGAAAGGGAGACTACAAGGTACGCCATGACTAGAATAGTTTAACATTCTAAACAGTGACCATCTAAAAATATTGTACCTACCTTCTAAAGTGACATACTACATTAAATGAAATGTTACCTCTAAAAATGGCATAGGTAAGGATTCCCTATCAAAACCATTGTGCAATTGCTCCAATTTCTCACCTTCCTCTAGAGAAGTCTCTTTGTTAGGTTTGAAATCTCTATGTATAATATCTCTTCATTTCCTCAATCAGTAGTCCAGTCACATAAAAGATAAGTTCCTCCATAATATATAGAGTTAATCCATTATTGGTCATTCATCTATCTTACCAAGCCTTTGCAAATAAGATATAGAAATGTTTATCAAAACCTTCTAAAATTTCCATAAAACTCGTAAAGCCACTCACTTGCAGATTTACCCATACTCTTTCATTTTTTTGACTTTTAGTTGTAGTTTCAGTTCAATTATATTTTCATTTCTCTCACAACTAGTGATAGGATATTATTATACCTCTCATTTAACTAATCAATGGATTGGTGTCATTTTATACAAGGGCTAGTTTCCAAAGGCTATATACAATGAGACCATTTGATATTAGAGTTGTATAATTTATTATTTTGGGTGTTTTACTTCTTCTATGATATCTAAATATTAAAAATAGTAAATAATATTCTAACTCTATGTTTTAAAAAAGTAAATATAAAAGGTTTGTTAACTAAAGATCTCTTATTGCATACACACCATAAATATCCAAAACTTAAACATCTAGCATAATACATATGATGTCCTCCTTCAAATTTCCCGAGTGGGTAGGATAATGTCATATTTTATAATATGTGAATGTTATCTATTGTCACTTAAATAATGTTTGGTAAATTCTGAATATCAGATTAATTTAACAAACTTACTTTAATTAAAAAATACAGTCTTGCATAAAGGAAACTTGATTGTAATAAATTGAAATTAATCTTGCGTGTAATGGAAACAAACTTAAATTAAATGAAATTAACACTTTTGAAAATGAAATTCATACTTAATTTTGAAAATGAAATCACACTTTGTATTAAATGAATTATACCTAAATTAAAGAAATATTTACAAGCTATAAACTAAAAAGTACCAATTTGTCCTGATCCTCAAAGAGAAGTGGGTCCTTGCTCCTTCCTTAGAATAGAAAATACTTTACTCAGTAATGAAAAGGAATGCTTAACTTTATTTCATTATTAAAGGAACATATGAAAATATGCAAAACTACACTAGAATGCTTATGATTAAATTCAATAATTTTCTTCTAATATTTTTAACTACTAGTTATCTAGAATGAGAAGGAGATATGGATTTAAATATATCTCAACATATAGTCACAAAGTAAAAAATCAATAACTCTAAATGCCTAAATCTAGTCATTCAAAATATAGAAAATATAGGAATCAAATCCTATACTTCTAGAAGGCATTGGAATTGACTCAACTAATAATAGACAAAGAATAACTAACATAGATCCTAAGAGCTTTATCTGATTTTAAAAAATAGAAGTATAAATATATCTACATTATTTTAGAACATTACTATGAATGGTAATGTCTAGAATAAGATATCTAGATATATAAAGTTTATTTATATACAATATATATCTTTAAAATCATTATCTTGATCAATAAGATCTAGCTAGACCTCTTTGGAGCATGCCTAGGTATCTTCGGAGCATTCTATATAGGTCTTCATAACATCTTCAAAGCACCTTCAGAGCAAATTTAGCGTGTCTTCAAAGCATCTTTGAAGCATCATATATTTAGAGCTCATTATTTGAATCTTCAAAATTATAGCCAAAAATAGTTTCTAAAACTATTTGACATTGTGTCAAGATTATCCTACCATTGGGATGTTTTTTTGTACAAAAAATTGTGCTCATTTCATCCAAGTTAGACAAAATAACAAGGTACATAATCAATAATGTATTACATACAAAAAAATGCATTCATTTACTACTTAGCTAAGACTTTAACTATTAAATGCAATGCAATATATAATCAAAGGCAACACTTATGGATAGTTTTTATTAGATATAATGAGCTATATGGAATGATCATTATTTATTCCCCACACTTTACCTTTACCTTTTACAAGTCCTCTTACAAATAAGTGGGATAACTATTCTTTCAATCCAAAATATAGATTCCAATTGTTGACTAAGATCAATAATCTAAAAATGGTTTCCCTAATACTGATGACCTCTAGGCAAGAATCCACAGTCTCTTACTACTATGTGTAACCAACCCTGAAATTCAAATTCTGCCTTATTATGTTAACTCTACCATGGAGACAGAGGATAAATAATTATTGGAGGGCTAAATGTCATTCCAATCCATACATATAAACATCCTTCATCTAAGAGCTGAGTGATAGTCTATGAAATTTTCTAATCTCTCTTAAGACTCCACTTGATGGTGGTGGGACTCAGGACTTCCCTATGCTTTAAAGCAATAGTTAAAGTCTACCACTTAGCTATGCTAACATTGATGGAATTGGTGGAATTTTTGTTTAGAAAATTTATAATGGATGAAACATTGGATCTTAATAATTCATTGTATTTATTCTTCATGTACATGTGGTACATTGGTTGAAAAGTAGTAATAAATTTCCTTGCCTCTAGAAATTGGGATCTCATACACAACCCTATTGTGTTCTACAATTCTAAAAATTTATTTTTGACTTGTTTCAATGCTATCTAATTTCTTAGAGTAGAGAGGAAGGCATGAAATGGTGTTTCCACTAAAAATAAATTTATTAGAAAACTAGACTAATAATGTAACATGTTAAAAATATAGAATTCATAAATTTCACCTTGTCTTTCAATAGTAATTTTGAGAAAAACATCCATAAACATGTGCTCATATTAAATAATGTGAGGAAAGACAAGATAAATTAGTTGTATCTACCACTTTTAGAATTGTTTATAAAAAAAATAACATAGACAAAGGAATATTGTCTGCATGCTAACAATTTTTCAAAAATTGCACAAATATTCTTGTTGGAGGCCTAATTTTTTTGTAATTATTGTTAAGACTCTACCAAATTCTATTGAGACTGCTTTAATCTTATGATTTCCTTTCTCTAAATTCTAAATTTTAAGTCTGGTTTTATTCTATACTAAAATCATTTCATGGAGTGGAATGGGGAAGGAGAGAATAGATATTATAGGTCCCTTAGTTTGGACTGCTATTTTTCTCATCTCACTCTACATTACTTGTAAATATGCTTATAACTCAGTAGTCTAAGTGGTTAGCTCTCATATTATATCAATATGATTAATAATCAATTCTTTTCTATTAGAAATAGTCTATCATATGTTATTGATATAATTATCTTTAGCAATAATATAATTTTACAAATCAACAATTTGGGTATCCTTAATGGCAAGAAAATTTTGTAAAGTACTCAATTCTTGAGTTTATGAGAATATTATATTATGTAATAAATATGATCAGAATTCATTACTATAAATATTACCTCTTATTCCCAAGTTTAAGTAAAAAATTATTCACACCATTGTTACAATTTAGAAATAACTTGGTTCTTACCTTTGAATGTTGAACGTAAAAATTCCAATTCTTCTTGTTACTATCAAATGGTCACTTTATGATGAGGCAAAGCCATGACATGTTGAAAATATTATTATTCATTATCAATATAGTTTGAAGATGTACCTTCATCTATTAATGATGCTTTACCTTTATTAGTAGTAGAGGATAAAGGTCACTCTTCTTCTTGAGTCACAATTTCTTATATAAGGGTTTTATTTAAAATATAATTTATTATGCATGGGGTTATTCTTCATCTACCTATTCAACATATATAATATCTATAGGAGAGATTAAACTTCCCAAAGTCTAAGTTACCTATAAATATTCTTCTTTTTCCTTTTTTAGAATGAGGTTATGACTGCATCAGAGCATGGTTAGAGGATTGGGGTTTTCTATGGAAACTCCCATTCATCTTTTTTATCTTGAGCACAACATATTCAGAGCCAAGGGTGAAAAATATGGACCTTATAAAATTTTTACAATGGTGGAAGGAGGAGAGATAAGGCATGGTATTTTCATGATATAAATTTGAGAGAATTTATGAAGAAAGGAAGACTAGGCATTTTCACCCCTAGGTTTTTCTAAAAAATAATGTCAACATATGAAGGTAACCAACCCATGGTTTCAGATAGACCCAATACCTATTTTTAATTTTTGAGAAACATTGATTTGGTAAATATGAAAAAAATATGGAAGATTTACCTGGTACTCTTCTCTAGTGGCTCCTTTCCTCAGGTAAAGAAGAAGTCACATGGCATCTCCATCAAACATTATAAATTGACCATCACAAGTAAGATATTTCATAACCTAAAATGTACAATTCTACCATGGGTGTGGAAGGCTATCTCTCATAATTCCTTTGACCATACCTTGTATGGATTTTGTCAATATAGGATGGGACTCATTTAATTCAATAAACATTTGAATTAAGTTGATAAAACTTATGTTATCTATAAGAACTACACCCTCAAGAATTTTATAAAGTACACTGATCATAAAAATATCCAATGGAATGTGTTTACCTCTAATGACAAAATGGTCTTCATTAAAATTTTCAAAAAAATGTTTGCACAATATCTTCATGAAAACCCTAAAACATTTTAAATAAATTTAACCACCCTATTGGCTCAAAGATATCTCTAGTTGATTCATCTTGAATTAATTCATATAAACATTCTAGCTCACTTTTATTCTTCCTACCACCCATATTTAGAGATAACACTATTGGCTATAAAATATGATTATGTTATGAAAAAAAGGAGCTCACAATTGCATAGGGTACAAAAGAAGTCCATAAATTAGGGATACGATGCAATAATGGATAGTGATAACAATGAAATAATGAATAGAGAATCAAGGTATAGTATGAAATTATGATAATAATTATGGTGATCACTTTATATCATGCAAGATTCAAATGGAAGGCACTTATCTAATCATTATCAATGATGTGGTATGAAGGTCATAATATACAAAACATGAGGCAATATATATAATGACTTTTTAATCACATTAAATATTTTTTGAAAATGTCCTTTTTAAAACACTACTGCATTAAACCTATTTGAAAAGTGTTGAGGTCAATATACCCCCATTTTTGAAAAATAGGGGCCCTTGTGTTAAAAAGTGTGAATTTGTACCCTAAATTTAAAAAATTTCTTGATAAAAATATATATAGCATGTTTTCACATTATTCATAAATATCATTTGGATTAATGGACATGTTTTTTGATGATCATGGTTTCACCTCTTCTAAAGTTGCTAACATTTGATCTTTATGTTTTAGGTCATAGCTCAAATGAAGTCCATTTAGAATGAGAAATGTTTGGGTTTTATTATTTAATAATGGTTTAATCTTTTACTAGCCTTTGGTCTATTGAAACCAAGCTAAATTCATGTTTGATCAACTTAAAACCCGAACTCTAATTGCCCTAGCTCATTACCTTTGAATTGAACTCAAATATGGTTAGAACATTTCACATGGGAACATTTCAGTTATGCCATGGACTTAGTTCAATTTTTATCCCAAGGCTTAATCATTATTTTCAACACAACTAAACCTTAGGCTAAAAATCTTATACTTGGACCCTCTATGTCCTGTGATCTCTTAGTCTATTTTATTATTGGCATGGTATAACTAGTGTAAGGTCCCTTTGTTATAACGATTAGCCTAAAGACTTACCCTAAGGATTATTAATACAAACCTTAGTATAAGACCTTAGGTTAGGTATTTTATATCGTAGGGCCCCTTTAACATGTTTTAAAACATAGCTTAAGGCTTTAGCCTAAAGTTTCATTCATATTTATTGATATGAATGAAACTATTAGTCTAAGACTTTAGAGTACTTTTAATGTTCCCCAATAATTGATTTAAACTTTGTTTTTGTTTGTAGGATAAATGGTTTGCATTTTCTTGAATGATCAAGGTCCAAAGGTGAAAACTTAAATATAAAGGTGTGAGCTTAAAGATAATGACCATAACCTTAATTTAAAGCTCAAGCGACTTTTGAGGATCGATGGTATGCATTTGATTAGGTAGGTTTGATCTAATGTCACATGTTGAGTCAAGACTTCAATGGATACCTAGGACAAGTGAGAAGGTGACAAGTGTCATACCCGTAGCTAAAGAAAATTGAGTAGCCAATGACATTTGAACTTGTAGATCAAGATCCAATAATCCACATTTGCTCATATGAAGATGTTAGATAGTGTGCATCAAACATTATAAAGTTAAGGACAACTATGGATATGACATGTGACATACCTATGGGACACAAATTAAATATTATGCATCTCTCAAATATTGATGGTACGTGATGAAACATACACATTTTGATCAATAGTTCATAGTGTAAGAGTATAACCAGGTAAAGTGAGATCAATAGAGTGTGATTATTCTATGAAATCAATATCAACGGTGTGCAACAAATGTTGAAAATTTAGGGTAAATGTGGAAGTGACAAGTGTCAAAACCATAGGGAATATAGAGATAAACCAATGGCATTCAATTTCTTAGATCAAGATCAATGATCCACATTGATCCAACAGTGCAAGATTAAGTAGGAATTTTCAAAATATAATGGTCATCTTTTAAAAATTAATGATTATGATGCCACAACGATGCCACATAAGCTTAATATGACATGTTAGATATTTTGGGAACCTGATAAATATAAAGGTATAAATGCAAAGATTGAAATAAAATCTAAGTCATGAATCTTACATAAGTTCAAATAGGTACTACCATCAAAGCACTATAAAGAACCTTTAAAAAACCCTAACACCTTTGAAATCCCTAGTTCAACCTTGTGATTGTCATAATCAATATAGGAAAGATTGGATTATCCTCTAAACAAGGATAAATTGATATAGAATTTGAATTGTAGACCACTAGTAAGAAATTTAGAGATACTCACATCCATAGTAACCTAAAAGTGTCTCAAGAGAAGATGTAGAGCTCTATCTAACCTCAGACATAGAAAGATGATTTTTTAATGATATGTAATTTGATGACACAAATTGAAATATTAGGTAAAATAATTGGTTGAGATTTTTCTAAACCATTTAGAACTAATAGCCCATCACAAGAGAAGAGGGGAAGAACCTGCCATTGAGAAGGCTCTACTATGACACAATTGCCATTCAAATGATGGGTCTCCATTATGTCATGGTAAAACCTAAGTTTATGTATTATATATGCATTATCTCTCTTATTTTTAGATATGGTAAAATTAATAAGGCATGTTAATTAATGAGTATACCCACAAAAATATAGCTTATATCTTTTCAATAGAATTTTAAAACTATTACAAACTGCCTAATCCCCAAATAAACCAAACCATAATAGAAATTGGGCAAAGGAAAATGACTTGAAAAATATCCTTTCCCTATGGTTATATTCAAAAAATCAAGTGTTTTAAGATTTTAGTGGCAAAATTTCCATTGGTCAATCCAGACCTGAGATAAGAATGATTGTGAATTTGATGAATAGGATATGTGGAAATCCAACCACCACATATGTGGACAAAATTTGAGTATGCTTAGTCTATTTTATGGTTGAGAAACAGCTTACCCCTCCCCTTGGTGAAGTGATTAGCACTTGTTTAAGTAGGCAAATCTTTGCAGTTAAGAAGAAAAGTAAGATCCAATTTTACATGATGTTATACCTCCTAAATTCCTTGCTTGATAACATAAACATGCCCAACCTAATAGAATGGTCACTTGATGGGACACAAATAGTATCATAATACTATTCAAAATTACACATATTCAAATACAATTACCACATCCAATTCATATGTGATTATGTTTATCTAACACTATCTAAGGCCATAATTAGGAATGCAATGCCTAGGGTCAACCCCTTAACCAAAAAGTTGATTGACGATATGGTATACATCCAGTTGATCCATATTGCATAATCATTAGGGTTTAAGGAACATAATTCACCCCTCTTAGATTATCATTCCATGTGCTAAACAAGTTAGTTAAACAAGAGGTGGCTTACCAATTATGCAATGGAATATATGTCTTATATAAAACCAATAGGAAAGGACTGATTCATAGCTTCCCCTTAACTATTAGAATGGTTATTTTTTCACAATGGGATCGTGTTGATGTTTCTTCCAAAAATAAGACCTTGTTAAATCTCCAAGTGGATGATCCAAGGTAGTGGGATCCACAAGAAAAGGTTAAAGAACACGTGAAGGCTAAGGGAATCAATGAACCCTATGATTATCAACCTAGTTCTTTTAACCCCATATATATAAAGTCCTCTTCATTATCTAAGGTCACTTTTAGGTTTAAAAATCACAACATAAAACTAGATTCTAGAATACAAAGGGAGAAAAAAGGGGATGATGAAAAATGGCAATTAAGGCTAAGGCAATACCATTTGTTTAGTGGTACACATTTTAGACCTCCACCAACCAATTAAAAATAGAATCTAGACTTGAGGCACAACTTGAGAAAATGATAGACGAGAGAAGTCCTAATGAAATTACATCTTCCTCAACTCAAGTAGAAGAACAATGATCACCAGTGGAGGAAATCCAAGTGGTAGTAGTAGAGCCTGGTGAAATAATTAAAGATGCTCAAATATTGTTATCATTAGCATATGAAGAAATGGAGGTATCTAAATAATAAAAGGGTAAATAAGTGTTGGACCTAGTTCCTATATATCCCCCCTAAAGAAAATTTGAATTGGCCATTATCTTAGTGAAGACTAAGAGGTCCAAAGTGACCTTCACTCATCCTTAAAGTGAAGTTAATATCTTCAGTGAGGAAAAGTTAATTCAGGTCCCAACCATTGATGAATGGTTTATTTATTTAAAATTTCAAAAGGTAAATATCATGAACCTTCCTTGGGCATTGGTGAAAGTAACCAATATTCTAGTGAATGAGGAATCTAAACCATGGATAGTTACATTATAAAAGGAGGAAGAGAGAAGAATTATTGCTTAAGGAGAATCAATTGGAGCACAAATATAGACCTCAACTCCCAAAGTGGAAGAATATTTATTTGGTGTCAAATTCAATCCAACCATTACCATTTTGTAGAGGTTAATTGAGAAGAAAGACATGATTGGTGGATAATAATTCACTTTCCAAAAAGTGGAACCTTTTGTTAGATTGACCCCAGTTGGAGGATAAAATCATGGAAAAGATCCAATATTTGAATAAAATGTCCTTGAAGTGGCTCAAGCTTAGACAAATCAATTACAAAAAATGATCAAAGGTATCCTTAGTAGAATAATATCCTTAAATAATAAGCCATCTTATGAATTCAAGAAGATATATTTAGGCAATTTGAAGATACCATGATTAAGTTACTCAATTCCTTAGATTTAGTCAAAACCATGTAAGATGAAATAATTAAAAAAATTACTAAGACTATAGGGCAAGTTGGCCAATGGTAGGCTTTGGGATACCAAGTAAAGGATTTGATCAAGATTTTGACTAAATATCAAATCCCTGAATTTAGGATAGTTAGCCTAGCCCACCTTAATATGGAAATGGCTATATTAATTTATAAGATTAAGGCCTTGAGTAGCTAGTCCAAGTGGATGAAGGAAATCTCTAAGGACCTAAAGTAGCAAGAAGATAAAATTTTACACATTTTGGATAGGTTGATTAAGGATCCTACCATACTTAGTCCCTTGGGTCTAATAATTGATGAGGAGCTCAAACATAGAACTACTCAATTCATGTAAGAAGTAAGGAATTAAGGACAAGGGAAAATATGGGTTGATAAAAAAAAGTTCATGCACCTAATTTTGACATCAAAGGAGAAGCTAAGAAATGCCATGGGCATCGAAAAAGATATGTAAATGGCTGAGAGGAATCTCAAGGTCCTAGAATATCAAGGAAAAGAATTGTTCATGAGACCTATCATTGATATACAACTTATCAATGAACAACATTATAGAATGAAGACCCTATAGGGGAAGTAAAAGACTACAACAACACAAGGGTCTCCAAGTTAGTTAAGATAGGAATACTATTTTATAACTAAGCTTGTATACATTTGAAAAGGGAATACTCTTTTGTAAAGTCACTTGTAACTTTTAAAGCACATTTCCTATAGGTTAGTCCATTAGGAAAGGTCTAGTGTATTCTAGAACATTGTGGAAAGGACAAATGTCTGAACAATTATACTTTTGTAACTAGATGTAACTGACCAAAATGCTTCCATGCATCCTTTAAAAGGAAAATCATCAATTATAAAAGGGGGGAGTTCTTAGAGCCAATAACTAATTGAAACTTTTGATCAATTAATATAAGCGAGGAATTCTATAAAGTTTATCCAAATTTTCTTATATATTTTAGTATACTAGCTTCTCTCTCACTTTTTTTTAATTTCTAGATTTGAATGGTTCTTATGAATTCCTAATGTGTACATTTAAATGTAGATTTATTAAATTGTACCAATGCTAAGTGTTGACATAGTGGATTGCACCTGGGGGCAGGATGCCTAGCTCCTACCCTTCTACACACAACAATGAAAACTCCCCTCTCACCTGTGGGACCGGCAAAGCTAGAGGGGAGAGTCTCTAGATAATGGCTAGCTCCCCTTGATGTATCCTTTATGCCCTAGTTTCTCCTACTGCTAACAAATAAATGTAAAAAAAGGGGGGATGAAAAGGGAGAGAGAGATGCTAAAAATAGAACCTAAGCCTAAAAATGAAAAGGTGATACACTAGAAAAGTTTGATCCACTCAAGCCTGAACATACACTTTTCACCAAGAGGAAGTGCCCATACACTTCATCTAATGTGGGAAACTCTTCTGTTTCAGTGAGTCAGGGATCCATAGAGATACAGGGAGGAAGGAACTACCAAAGGTGCTATGCGACACACTTAGGCAACCTATTCACATGTGCCTATATTCCTGCTATAGACACTTTTGGTAGACCTAAAGAAAAGAGACTTCATAATGTACTAGACATGCTATAATCAATCTAGGAAAAGCATGAAATACAATGACTTAACACAAAAGAAGAACATAGGCATATACTTTAAAGTGCAAGTCTAGATAGAGGTAAAAATTCTAAGTCCTGATTCAAGGTAAAATCTGGCAGAGCTCTGCCTTACAAGCCTGAGAGATTTTTGGGCAAAGTTTTGCCTTAAGGCTAAGAGAATGGCTCCTTCTCAAATGAGAAATTTACAATATATAAAAAGAGGAAGAGAACTATGTGCTTTCTGGGAAAGACTTTGGTGCTCTTTTTACAAGCTAGCCCATGTGCATTCTGAGCCTTAGGAAGAGAGAGTTGTTTGATTATCGGTTCCTACTTTGACTTTTGCATCCCAACATTAATGAGAAAACATGGCCGTGCCTCTTTTCTACAAATAGACTGCTCCCTTCTAGACATTTGCATAGCTTGTCTACATATAAATGCAAACTAGAGGAAATAATCCATGCTGCTTATTGTTTACACCATTTGGTGACCGTCTGGCAATAACTCACCTCCTCTTTGCCACTTGGATTACTTTGTATTTTCCTGTGCTTTGTCTCATCCTAGTTTCTCTCTTTTTGGCTTCTTTTAGTGGGTTGTTGCATTCTTTAGGCTCTCGCTACTGCCTTGGCCATTTTCCATTGATTTCAAATAAGTGGCATGTGGCACATTCCACTATAAAATGGGCAGGACACATGGCAACATCTGCTTAACTCATGGAAGCTTTAGGCACCCTTTGAAGGTCCTATAGAAGAGGACATGTGTTAGCTTCCACTCTCTTTAACAATTCATCTAGGGCCCACCATAGTTTTTGCAGGACAAAAGAGAGAGATTGTGGGTGTTGACACTTGTCAGCTTCTACTAAGCCTTATAGGGGACATGTGGCATGTTTTGCTACTCCTATAAAAGCATGTCAAAGCCTTCTATGGTTGCCACTTGGCACCTTCCATGCTATAGATTTCCTAGTGTAAAATTTGATGTTTGCGGACCCGTCACTGCATTTGAAATTCCAACGGCTAGTTCTCTATGCTTGACTTTGACGTCCTCGGGCCCATCACCCTTTAGACTTCTTTGGTTTTCTTACTTTGGCTATTTCTCCCACAGGCCTTTTCTATGGATTATTCACGTAGACATTTTCCCATAAACAAAAAGTCCATAAGAAATGTTTTCGCCACTTTGACTTTGGAAATCTTCCTTCAGGATTTTGGCTCATGAGTTCCCAAATTTTTTTAGAATTTTTGTCTGAAGGAATTCCTTCAAACAAAAAGTCTAAAAGAAATCATCCTTGTATTTTGATTTTGCCTTAAGTCCCTTTATTTTGGGTTTCTTACTTACGGCTCTTCTGAATTCCTTCATACTTTTTGTCTAAAGGAATTCCTTCAGATAAAAAGTCCAAAGGATTTCTTATTTGCCTCTATCGACTGCCTTCAAAAAAGTGCCTTTTAGGAAATTTAAAGATGACCCTTTTGAAGGGCATTTTCTTTGCCTTAGAATTTTTTTGAAAGAACTTACCTTTGTAGCTTTCTTTGTGGCCTCTTTGAAGTGCTCCATGCCCTTCACAAGGGCTCCTGAACCTAGAACTACCCTTCGCAAGGTCACTTGTCCTTCGAGAAGCTTGAACTTTTTTGCATTGAACCACTTCTTTAAACCAATCGTTGAACCAATTGATTGAACCGGTTCAATGGTTTAAGTGGTCTTTGGACTATTTAAATTAAGCTGATGAACCAAACCATTTGATTGAACCTACTGATGAACTTTGCCGATGAACCAAGGTGTTAAACCAAGTGATTAAACTGAAGCATTGAACCAAAATGTTGAACCAATGCATTGAACTATTTGATTGAACCAAAGTGATGAACTTTGCTGATTAAACTAAGGCTTTGAACCAAAGCATTGAACTAAGGCATTAAACTGATTCAATGGTTCAATGGTTCAAAGGTGCTAACTCTTGGAAAGATTATGTCATTGAACCACTCTTCCAACCTTAAGGAAAAGTGTCTTTGAACCATTTTAGATCTCTTTCCTTATGAATTTCTTCAGAAAAGAGTATGAAGAAGCTTTGTAAAACCTTGCACTCTCTAAACTGGTTCTTCATCTACCAAAAGGCTACACCTACAGAGTTCGTAGAAGTTCCTATAGAGTCTATAGAAAACCTATAAAGTCTATAGAAATGGAACATACTCATGCAAAATCAAAATGCACTAGCTCAGAATAACATGACAAAGAAGGGGACCAATTTTTGGCTTGTTGGGCAAAAAATGGTCAACAAATTGGTGACTCCCAAAGGAAGCATGTCTGCTATGCTTAGAGACCAGTTACCTTTAAGTCAATTGGGCACGGAGTCAGATGCAGCTTGAATAAAGTTAACAACAACCTCAAAGATCCAAGAATCAAACATGAAGCTTTTTACCCCAGACATAAGGGAAAGCACACACAAGACTAAAAACACTACTTGTGTAAACTACACTTAGGGAAAGCAGGAAAAGAAACTGAAAACAAACTACTATGTACAACTAACTAGGTACATCTGCTTCCCTCCTAGATCAAAGGGAAAATTTCTTAAGTCCCCTTCTTAGCAAGAAGACTTATGGTGCTAGACAAGTGGCTAAATGAAATGGAGAGTTGGTGACCTGCTCCTCTTGCTTGCCACTTGGGTTGCCTTGTATCCAAGTGGAGATTCAAACATGCTTCCAACATATACATACTCTATTTGTTCTTGGAAGGTTGCCTCCTATTAGTTCTTCATGCTAGTGTATCTCATCAAGAAATCAATCGCTGCTAGCTCATTACCATAAGTCCTCTGATGTGCATAGTCCCTTTGCAGTACATCATGAGTTGGCTTGTTTTCTTCTGCCTCATGCTCGGGTTCCATGGTATGACCATCCTCCTTGATGACTTCAAAGAAAGTATCTTTAGATTCAACAACCTCTTGAAAGGATAAATATGAAAGCCTACAGCCCCTTTGCATACTTATTTGAGTCCTAATGCTACCTTCTCCACCCCTATCTAGCTCATAGCCCCCTTGAAGAATAGTGCAGCCTGCCCCAATGACTTCAAATGAATCATTCAAAACATGAACAAGAGATTATCCATGCTCCTCCATGACATCTAAGGTGATCTCCTCCTCATTTGCACTCATGAAGTCTCCCTGATCAGTCATGAACTGAACATACTCCTCTTCACTTACTTCATTCAAGATAGGTTCCTCCTTGAGAAGGGGGGAATAGAAGGCTAACAGATGAACTCATGTGGAAGAAGAGGCAGTCCCTGAGCTAGAATCAAATGATTCTCCTCTTTCCATTTAGCTAGCACTTCATCTATATCAAGCATAGCCTGATACCTCTCTTGGAGGTGTGTAGATAGGGTGTGTTCAAACATGGGATCTACTATTTGGTCTGAAACGTTCACTAGATACTGGCTAAGGAAACTCGCTCTGGACTCCAACTCTGCAATCCACCTATTTATATCTTCTTGGAAGAGCCTTTCCTAGAGGTCACAATCATCATCAGGAGTAGGAGCAGCCTCATCTTCTTTAAGGGTTAGAGTAAAACCTTTCTCCTCCTCTTCCTTTTGGCCCCATGATTCCACTATTTGATTCCAACTCATGACCTTGGGATTGGAATTTTCCCCTTGTGAACAAGGAGTAACTTTATCCTCTTTTAGGTCTTGGGTTGGTTCATGATGCTCCATTTTCTAGCTTCAAATTTAGAGATCATGTTGAAAGACTTGAGGAGGTTGGGGAAGATTTGGGAGGGTCTACTCATGTACAAGAAGAGCTGTCTGAAGAGAGGCATGCTGGAAAGCTAGGCACACCAGATTAAGGGTAGGATCGATTGATGCATTAGATGAGATAGAATGAACAAGTGCCATCTGATAAAAAGGATTTGGCACACAAGAGGGGGCTTTCTCTATAAAAGGAGGGAGCACACAAGGCTTGTCTAAACTAGGTTGGGAAAGGGAAGCAGGGGATCCTTTTAAAACCTCATGATAAAATGAGGGTAGACCTTGGGCCAAAATCACTTGATTTTTATCTCTCCACTTTACCAACACTTCATCAATATTAAAATCAACTTGAGGATTAGTAGAAGGGGTGTCTTTTGGTGTCAACTCCTTGACAAGGTCTGAAAACTCCAACTCTCTTTCTCTAAGCAGTCTCATCTTAGCCTCCAATTCCTTAATCCACTTAGCCAGATTATCCTCATTTTGTACCTCTTAGAGCTCATAGGAATTGTCATAGAGATGGGGAGTGCATGAAGGTTACCATTAAATACAAGAAGCTTCTTGAGGAAGGGTGGGAGGGGCTTGAAAAGGACTAACCTCATTTTGTACCTCACACTCTTGGACAATGTCTTTCTCCTCCTTGTTGTTCCATGACTCAACCACTTTATTCCAGCTCAAGACATTTAGACTGGGTATCTCCTCTTGGGGTGATGGGGCCATAATGTAAGAGGGTAGTGAGGATTTAGATTCCACTTCCCTTATTGCTAAATTAGACTATTGCATTTGAAGATTTGCCAATTCAATATATTTATCAAGATTAGCCTGAAACACCAAATTTACTATTTCAGAACTCTCCTCAGCATGATTAGGGAAAGGACTTTGACAGGCTTGACTTGGCTCATAAGCAGGAGCTATGCATGACTGATATGATACTTGGGGTGGTTAGTATGCAGGTTGAAAGACCTAGTAAGGTTGCCTCTCATGAATACTTAGCTTCTCTTCCAAATATGTAATCAAGCCACCCACATCCATCATCTCACTTGTAAGCCTTTGCCAATTGGCTCTTTCAATAGGAGTCCATTCCTTCTTAACCAAATCTAGTGAATTTCTCACTTGATTGATGACATGATTAGGAATTTCTTGGCCACATCCCTTTCTAGTGTTGATCTCTATTACATACATTTTGTATCCTAGCAGTGGTCATTTGAAGGTGGAGACAAGTTGATTGGCAAAGAGATTATGTTGAGTAAGAGATGTGACACATTGAGGGGACTAGGCATAAGGCTGATATAGCTCATGATAGGGCTTAGACTAGTCATATTGGAACTAATTAGGATCATCATAAGGCTGGTAAGGATCATAGCTAGGCTAGCCAAGGAAAATAGGGCCCATGGCTCTAAACAATGGAATTATACATACCAAAATATTTTTTTTATGGTATAGTACCAAAACTACTTAACCAGTTCATTTAACTTGGAGTCACCATTGGTGTTGATGCAAAAGCCTCCAAAGATTGGTTGGTTGAAGAACACACCAAAAATTCTTTAACTCTTTGGACAAAACCTATCCTAGTTGGTCCCACTGGGCATGCCAAAAACTGTTGACATAGTGGATTACACCTGGCAGTAGGATGCCTAGCTCCCACCCTTCCACACACAATAATGGAAACTCCCCTCTCACCTATGGGACCAATGAAGTTGGAGGGGAGAGTCTCTAGATAAGGGCTAGCTCCCTCTGATGTATCTTTTAGGCCCTACTTTCTCCTACTACTAACAAACAAATGTAAAAAAAGGGGAGGGGATGAAAAGGGAGAGAGAGATGATAAAAATAGAACCTAAGCCTAAAAATGAAAAGGTGATACACTAAAAAAATTTGATCCACTCAGGCCTGACCATACACTTTTCACCAAGAGAAAGCACCCATACACTTCATTTGATGTGGGAAAATCTTCTATTTTAGTGAGTCAGGGTCCATAGAGATACAGGGAGGAAGGAACTACCAAAGGTGATCTATGACACACTTAGGAAACCTATTCACATGTGCCCATATTCCTACTATAGACACTTCTGGTAGACCTATAGAAAAGAGACTTCATAATGCAATAGACGTGTTGTAATTGATCTATTAAAAGCATGAAAGACAATGACTTAACACAAAATAAGAGCACAGACTTATACTTTAAAGTGTAAGTCTAGATAGAGGTAAAAATGGTAAGTCTTGATTCAAGGTAAAACATGTGCTCTCACTGCTTACCTTGGCCATTTTTTGTCGATTTCAAATAAGTGACATATGGCGCATTCCACTGTAAAATGGGTAGGACACGTGGTAGCATCCACTTGACTCATGGAAGATTTAGGCACCCTTTAAAGGTCCTGCAGAAGAGGACATGTGTTGACTTCAGCTCTCTTTAACAATTTTTCAGGGGCCCACCACAGTTTTTGTTGGATAAAAGAGAGAGACTATGGGTGTTGACACTTGTCAACTTCCACCAAGCCTTGTAGGGGACATGTAGCATGTTCCACTACTACTAAAAAAGAATGTCAAAGCCTTTTGTGGTTGCCACTTGGTGCCTTTTGTGCTCTAGATTTCCTGGTGTAAAATTTGATGTTTACAAGCCTGTCACTACATTTTAAATTCCAATGACAGTTTGCCATGCTTGAATTTGACGTCCTCAGGCCCATCACCCTTTGGACTTATTCAGTTTTCTTGCTTTAGCCTTTTCTCCTGTGGGCCTTTTCTATGGACTATTCATGCAAAAAATTTCCCATGGACAAAAAGTCTGCAAGAAATGTTTGTGCCACTTTGCCTTCAGAAATCTTCCTTCAAGCTTTTGGCTCGCAAGTTCCTAAATTTTTTCAGACTTTTTGTTTGAAGGAATTCCTTTGGACAAAAAGTATAAAAGAAATCATTCTTATCTTTTGCTTTTGCCTTAAGTCCCTTTCTTTTGGGTTTCTTGCTTACGGGTCTTCTGAATTCCTTCAGACTTTTTATCTGAAGTAATTCCTTCAAACAAAAAGTTTGAAGGATTTCTTGTTTGCCTTTGCCGACTACCTTCAAAAAAGTGCCATTCAAGAAAGTTAAAGATGACCCTTTTGAAGGGCATTTTCTTTGCCTTAGATTTTTTTTGAAATAACTTACTTTCATGGACTTCTTTGTGGCCTCTTTGAAGTGCTCCCTGCCCTCCGCAAGGGCTCTTGAACCTAGAACTACCCTCCACAAGGGCACTTGTCATTTAGGAGGCTTGAACTTTTTTGCATTGAACTGCTCCTTTCACCAACTATTGAACCAATTGATTGAACCAGTTCAATGGTTCAAGTGGTCGTTGGACCATTTGAATTAAGTTGATGAATTGAACCATTTGATTGAACCTACCGATGAACTTTGCGTTGAACTTTGCCAATTAACTAAGGCTGAGTGATTGAACCAAAGCATTGAACCAAAATGTTAAACCAATGCATTGAACCATTTGATTAAACCAAAGTGATGAACTTTGCTGATTGAACCAAGGCTTTGAATCGAAGCGTTGAACCAAGGCGTTGAACCAAGGCATTAAGCTGGTTCAATCGTTCAACGCTTCAAAGGTGCTAACTCTTGGAAAGATTATGTCATTGAACCACTCTTCCAACCTTAAGGAAAAGTGTCTTTGAACCATTTTAGCTCTCTTTCCTTATGAATTTTTTTAGACAAGATTTTGAAGAAGCTTTATAAAACCTTGCACTCTATGAACTGGTTCTTCATCTGCCGAAAGACTACACCTACAGAGTTCATAAAAGTTCCTGTAGAGTCCATAGAAAACTTGTAGAGTCTATAGAAATGGAGCAGGCTCATACAAAATCAAAATACACTGGCTCAGAACAACATGACAAAGAAGGAGACCAATTTTTGGCCTATTGGGCAGAAAATGGTCAACACTAGGTTAATTGAAATTTTTAGGTTCATTTCATTTTCTTACTTTTCTTTCCTTTGGTCTAATGTTGTTTGCTTGCAGGGGTAAATATTTAAATTAAACTTGATTTTTATTTTCATTAGTTCAAACAATTCGTAGATGTTTGATTGATGTCTAATAGGATTTGATCTTATGCTACTTCATGTTGTACATTGGTTAATTTCATGCTTGTATGATATACAAAATTTATTATGACATTTGGAATGAATATCAACAACATCTCTTCTCTACCCTACCTTTCCTTTCACTCCTTTTTTAACCAGATCACTATAACTTAATTTTCGATGTAAATATCCATCTCAGATTAGTATTTAAATTATATATTTATCATAATTCACCATCATTAGCATATCATACTTCATATTTTTCATAGACTAACTTTTGGACGTAGTGGCTCACAACCACCAAACATTATAAATGTTGTGAAACAATACACTTTCTTTACTTCTATTTCATCTAAAGATAATAGGATTATCACAACTTGT
This sequence comes from Torreya grandis, assembly GCA_037957365.1. Lineage (NCBI taxonomy): Eukaryota > Viridiplantae > Streptophyta > Pinopsida > Cupressales > Taxaceae > Torreya > Torreya grandis. The sequence goes on along the minus strand of JARHVA010007273.1, from coordinate 649,425 downwards.
AACTCATGTGATGAATTCTTAAAATTCCAAAATGAGAACTACTATTGATTATTCTAAGCATTTATGATACATATTCAACATTCAATAGGCAGAGGCCTCATTAGATCTTTGTAGATTTAATGTATTTTTTCTCATATTTTTGAATTGTGTTCAAAGATTGATGCAACCTTTACACAATTGTGTAAATATTTGTTCAAATGTGAAAATATCATTGATATTTATAGTCTTTGACCCATCTTTGTGCTTCTTTTAGACAAAGACTGACATTCTTTGAAGTTATATGATTAATTATGGTAAAGATGGCTTAAGCTTTGTCAATTCAATAGGTTTGAGGTTATTAATAGTTGTTTTGATCAAATATTAATAGAACCTTTGATAATTTGAGTTTATTTGAGGTTAAACATGTAAATATTTTTCATAGATACATATTTGGATACATCTTTGATCTAAATTAGTTAAATATTATTGTCTTTTATCATCTTTTATATAAATATTTGCAAAATTTGCTTAACGTGGAAGTCTGATCATTATCCCCTATAAATATAATACTAGCATGTTGTATTTAAAATAGGATTCAAATCCCATAGGTTAGAATTACCAAGAATCAGGATAAGGTCATGTTTAGAGACTAGAGAATCTTTGCTTTCATTAGAAGTTCATAAGAGAACTAGGTATGACAAAGGTAAGCACAAACTTTCAAAATCTTTGCCAACTTCACCAATTTAGAGTGGTCCTATGTTTGATCCATATCAAGGTATGTATTTTCTAGGTGGTTTTTTTATCAATGTACCAGGTGTGGTAAATGGCCTTCCTCATAATCCTAAAAATTATTTGCCAACATTTAGTCCTAGTGGCATTATAATTGTTTAATAAGACATTAAGATTTTCAAAATTACATTCAGATTGATGAATGTGACTCATGAATATGTAAAATGTAGACTATTTCCTTTCACTTTTAAATATGCTACATATGAATGATTTTTAAACCTCCATGAAAACTACATTACCAATTGGGTCAATTTTAACAATGTTTTCATTGAACAATTTGGTAAAATCATTAGTCCTTGTGTCATTTACAACAATTCATCATAGTGAAAAGGGATGTAAATGAACCCATAAGAGCCTTCAATTCTAGGTTCTATAAAATGTTTAGTAGGACCATAGCTCCCTATAGACCCTATGATGCTTTATCCTTGGAAATCTATAAGGATTATTTGGATATTATGATGTTTGTGTTTATAAAGAGAGTCATTTGGCCCATAACATAATGGTTGTAACTTATGTTGAGGTTGTGATCATTAATGACCAGATGCAACCCCAAGGACAATTGGCATAATCCATTCCTAATGCCAATCCACATTTACCCATTCTAAATGTTATCCCCAATGCTAACCAAAATATGCCTACCCTAAACCAACTTCCAATATTGAACCAACTACCTTTGAGACATGTTCATCCCTCTCAAAACCCAAGATTCTTGAACAATGTTACTAGTGGATCTCATCCATAGGATTAGAAATCTTTAATACCTAAAACTAATGCTAGTGGATCTCATCCATAGAATTAAAATTATTTAATACCTAAAACTAATTCTAATACATAAGTTCATAATTTTGAGGCCCCAATGAATGAGAATTATTCAATCCTCAAGATGGTTCAAAATATTAGCACTGACTTCCTTCAGTTGCAAAATCAAGTAAACAATACTAGAGAGAGATCTTGTAGTAATTTATCTTTTAAAAAGTTTAATAGGCCCACTAACAAATTTTAGAATGATATTTACCACAATAATAAGAATAATCAGCCATTTTCTAGCAAGAACATGTCTGATATAAATCTCACTAATGTTGCTTTACCTAACTATTATAGAGTTGATTGCACTTTTAAGCATGGGGAAAGAGTCTATGTTGAATTTTGTAATTATTTTAAAGCCTTGAAAGAATAATTAGATACTTTTTAAGGTATCTCCCATAAATATTGTGATGTAGGTACATTGGTATCTTTAAGGTCATCTAGATTTGCTAGTTCAAATCTCAAGGTGGAGACATTTGAGTTCCATTTCCAAGAGGATAATGAGCTTGAGGATATTCCTAAAGAGATTCATGATTTTAATTAATTTCTCAACAAGACCTATCCTTTTATATATAAGGAGTATAAGAAACCATTGACCACTTCAAATCCTCCAAATAACTTTAAGATTCCTCTTGATACTACTTCATACAACAATCTAGAGCCTCTTAAGGGAAGTAATTCTAAACCCAATGATGATAAAACTAATTATTCTAATAGGATAGTATATAACATAGTATAGGACATGAAATTATAAAATCTAACATTATATTACATGATTTGACACATATTATTGAATAAAATGAATTTGTTGTTGGAATCTTTGTCTAAAAATTCTAGTAAGTCTCAAAAGTTTGCACGTGTTAATGTTGCAATACAAAAAGTAAGGTAGATTTTCCTCTTTTCCTACTTATAGTCAAGATATTTTTTTATAATTCTCATATTTTTTAATTATATTATAGTACATTTGCATATATTATGCCTAACGGTATTTGTGAACAATTAGGTTTGAATCCTATTAAATTTGATAGAGTTGTAACTCAATTAGATAAATCAAGAGTCAAAGTGATTTGTGAATTATTTAATGTTCACATGTAGATTACCTTAGAGTTAAGGATATAAAAATTCATTGATATCCAAGAGGTGGACATCCCTGATGCTTATGGGATGCTATTGAGTAGATACTTGAGTAGGATCTTGAATGGTTATATGTCAATAGATTATTCACATATGTGGTTTCCTTGGAAGGGAGTCCCTAACCAAATTAGGATAGAAAGGGAGACTAAAATGAAACATATGATCATTTATTATAATGTAGTAAATGATATGGTCAACATGGTTAACTTAGATCTTGGTGTTTATACCCTTACAACCACAAAGGTATGTAACTCTAAAAAATTTCATGATTTGACTAGAATATGGAAAATTTATTATGATGGTGCTAGATGCAAATCAGGTTTTGGAGTGGGAGTGGAATTAATCAATTCCATTAGGAAAGAGTACAATGCCTCTTACAAAATTCAATTCTCATGTACCAATAATTTGGTTGAGTATGAATCAATTACTATTGAAATACAATTTGCAATCAAGTATGAGGCCAAGCAACTATTAGTTTTTGGTGATTCTAATCTAGTGGTCAAGTAGGTCAAGAGTAAATAAAAATTCAAGTTATCTTATCTCAAGAAGTACAAATTTAGATTATGGGACTTAGTTGAATGCTTTTGATGCTTTCAACATTATGTCAATACATAGGGAAGAAAATAAGGTTGCTAATGAACTTGCTTTAGCTATAGCCAACCTTATGCCCAATCAAATTTCCAAGTTACAAAACCTTATAATTGAATTAATCCCATGTCCCTCATTTCCAAAAAATATCAATCACTTGTAGGTATTTAGTGATAATCACCAAATCATAGACTCCATGACTATTTCAAGAGTGTTTGAGGGTCACATTATTGATGAAGATAGTCTCTTTGGTGATGAGAACATTGAAAGAAAACTTGATGACTAGTCTCTTTGGTGATGAAAACATTTAAATCAAACTTGATGACAAGGTCATTCAGTTGAATGACAATAAGATCCCTAAGGGCATGATATCCTTAGAGAGATTCTTTGATTTTGATAGACTAGCTAAGGCTACCAATACTCCCAAAGTAAGTGGGAAGGATTATAACATAATTGATATTGGATTATAAGTCCAACCTCATATGGTTAATATTATACAACCTAAACAAGCATTGAGTCCAGAAGAGCCAAATAAATGATGACCAAATATAAAGATATCATAGCATGGTCTTATGATGACCTAAAGATCTTTAATCCAAAATTCATAACTCATACCATACCTTTAAAATAAAACTACAAACCTTTCAGACAAAATTAGAGGCATGTTAACCTAGTCTTAGAACTACTGATATGCAAAGAGGTTAAGAAGATCTTAGATGTCAAGACTGTGTTTCCCATTAGGCATTCTACTTGGGTTACTAATTTAGTTCAAGATAGGAAGAAAAATTGTTAAATTAGACTATACATTCATTTTAAAACTCTAAATAGAGAATCTAATAAAGATAATTACCCTTACCTTATACTAACCAAGTAATATAAATTATTTCTATTTCTATCATGATGTCCTTTCTTAATGATTTTTAGGGTATAACTAGGTGATGGTGAATGAAGAGGACACCATGAAGACTACTTTTACTACCAGGTGGGGTACATTTTCCTATAAAATAATGCCTTTTAGACTTATAAATGTAGGAGCCACTTTTAAAAGGGATATGGATCATGCTTTCCAAGGTCTCGTGGGTAAATAAATTATCATATACATGGATGATCTGACTATATTTTATTAAAACATAGAGGATCATATTATGTACCTACATTACGTATTTGAAAGATATAAAACGTATGTGATTTATCTCAACCCAAAGAAAATTATTTTGTGGTACTGATGGAAAAATATTAGGACATGTTATCACTAAGGAAGGAATATCTATAGACCCTGATAGAGTAAATGCAATATCTAATACAAAGCCCCCTAATAGTAGGAAGGGATTTAAGTCATTCTTTAGAAAAATAAATTTTGTAAGGAAGTTTATTTTTGGTTTTGTATAAGTAGTGAAACATTTGAATAACATGTTGAAGAAAGAGGACAATGCCATTTGGAATGAATAGATAAAGAAGGATTTCATAGACATCAAAAAGGCAATTAAAAAATCCCCTATGATGATAAGTCCAAACTTTACCAAATATTTTTATCTTTACTCATTTATTTTAGATTATACAATAGTTATAGTTATAACTTAAAAAATGGATGGATGTGACCATCCAATAGCTTTTATGAGCACTAACTTTAAAAATTATAAGGTAAACTACTCATTGATCGACAAACAAGCATGTGCTTTAGTTAAGGTAGTAAAAAAGTTTAAGCATTATATCCTTAAGAATAAGGTGCATTCCATTCTACCAGACCCTACCACCAAGCTTATGATAAGTCAAAAGAAACTAGGGGAAATGAGAGGTAAGTGGATGTCTGTACTCGAACAATATGACATTGAGGTGAAGAATGAGAAATTGGTAAGGTACCAAGGTTTAATTTAATTTATTACCAATACTAACCCCAAGATAAGTGTTATGTAGGTATAGAAATAAATTTTCAGACCTAATGATTGGTATGATCCCATTGTCTACTTACTAATCAATGGTTATTGTCTTACAAGTTTAAGTAAGGAATAAAGGATAGCTCTAAGGCTCAAATTATCTCACTTTTTAATCAAATATACAATGTTGTACATAAAAAAATTTGAAGGCATTTACTTGAGATGTGTCTCCAAGAATGAAGTAGCTGAACTCATGAGCACCTTCCAGGAAAAGTTGAAAAGTGGAAATCCATTTGTAAGGACTATGACACATAGAGTATTAAGGGTTTGTTACTACTAGCCTAAAATCTTCAAGTATGCTCACAAACATGTGAGAGAGAGCCATCCATGTCAAGTCTTCAACAACAAAGAGCCTAAGGCAGCCATACCATTAAGACCAGTAATGATTGATAAACCCATTTCCGAATGGGGACTAGAATTTATGGGGGTCATTAACCCTAATTCCTCTGATGGTCACAAGTATATTTTGATTACTATCGACTAATACACTAGATGGAATAAATCACTAGTAATTAAGTAGTTAAATATCAAAGAGGTGATCAAATTTTTATAAAAAAACATATTCACTAGGTTTGGGACACTTGTATATTTGTTTTATGATAATGGATCTACTTTTATATCCATAGAGATGACAAAATGGGCATATGATAAAATCATCCTAAATATCTCATCAAACCATTATCCTCAAGGTAAAGGAGTATCATAATCAACAAATAAGAATTTGATAAAGGCTATAAATAAATCTCTAGTTAATAAACCTAAAACATGGCATAAGCTATTTATGTATGCCCTTTGGGTAGATACAACTAGAATTAAACAAGCTCTCAAAGCATCACCATTATTTTTAGTCTATGGTCAAGAACCCATCTTCCCCATCACCCTCAAGCTACCAAAATATAGGTTCATGTAAGAGTACATGGATGAGGACTAAGAATTTGAAAATTCAAGGTTGTTGGACATCATATAGATGGAAAATGTGAGAGAAGAGGCTTTTGCCAATTTTAGTAGACACCAAACAAGATTCAAGAGGTAGTTTGATAAACATTCAAATATAAAGGTGTTTAGGTAAGGAGACTTAGTTATTATTTGGAATAAGGCATTTGAGACTAAGGGTAAACATGGGAATTTCACACCTTTGTGGATAGGTCCTTACCAGATAGCCAAGACACATGGAGATAACTCCTTCAAGATGAAATATTTATAGCAAGTAGAGTTCATACTTCCCACCAATGGGAAATATCTCAAGCAATAATTCTCTACTATCCCACCTAGAGTCTTCATGGAATGACTGTAAGACTAGTTAGGTTAGTGTAGGTAGGCTAGATTAGTTTCTTTTTATTCTTTCCTTCTTGTCCCTTGTTTGTACATATGTTTGTATATATTTTCTTGTTTATTATCTTGGTTTCTATTATTAAAATTTATGTTTGGCATGTTTTCTTTCTCTACTTTGTTCCTTAATTTTAATATGTCCTTTTGGATAAGCACTAAACTCAAGATTCATATGATTGATCAAAGAAACCTCATAGTTTAGGAATGCAAGTATGTTCTCTCAACATTGAATGACCATGGATTATTGAAATATGATCTTAATGTTATAGTTTAGAGAAACTAGTAAATAATAATGAATAGGTTAATTACTCCTTGAGATTATAAACCTTATTTTAATCTAAGTTTGGTTCTAATAAATATTTCAAATGTAGGGTGAAAAACTAGATTATTAGGATACAGTCATGCTTGCACTTAAAACACATTAATCTCTTGGAATAAAGTCTATATCCAAGGATGATTGTCTAAAGACCAAAAAATTGACCAAATCCATAAACATGGCTACCTAGTTCCCAACATTTTCTATAAAGTCAAAATGACTTGAAAAATACAAAAAAAGAAGCTTATTTCAAAATTCAAGAGATTTTTGAGGAAAGGTGATTCTGGTAATCTCCACTAGGGCTATAGATGCTTGACTGGTAGTTGATCAAGGCCCTGAGTGGAGCCAAAGGTATCTATGTTAGGGATATAAATTCCTGGCTAGTAGTAGAGCAACTCCTAAGACTTTATTGAGCTAAAACATGGTTCTTAATTAGTATTCAAACATGTTATAAGTTAGTGTTAATGATTAAAGTTGTGAACCTAGAAGACATTATCCAAATCCTATGGCAATTAGTAGGTTGAATAAAAACACACACGCACAAGATGGCTATGTCTTGATGTTTGATCCTAACCCTACATTCTCAAGATTTATTCTAACCATGAAGTGATCTTAATAATAATGATTGATCAAATGAAATAAGTAGATTAATCATTAGCTTAAACTAGAGTCTCTAAATTCTAACATATTGTTATGTTTCTCCTAGAAGTCATCATTTGTTGAGGTCAATATACCCCCATTTTTAAAAAATGGGGGTCTTTTTGTTAAAAAGTGTGAATTTTTACCTTAAATTTGAAAATTTACTTGATAAAAACATATATAGCATGTTTTCATATTTTTAATGACTCTCATTTGGATTAATGGACATGTCAGATAATCATGGTTTCACCCCTTCAAAAGTTGTTAACATTTAATATTTATGTTTCAAGTCACATATCCAATGAAAAGTATTTGTAATGATCAATGTATGGGTTATATGATTTAATAATGATTTGATCTTTTACTGGCCTTTGGTTTATTGAAATCGATGTTAAATTCATGTCTGATCAGCTTACAACCCTAACTCTAATTGCCCTAGCTCATATCCTTTGAATTAAATTCAATTGTGGTAGGAACATTTTATGTGGGAACATTTCAATTATGCCATGGACATATTTTAATTTTTATCCTAAGGCTTAGTCATATTTTTCAACATGACCAGACCTTAGGCTAAAATTATTATTCTTGGTCCCTCTATGTCCCATTACCTCCTAGTCTATTTTATTATTAACATGGTATAACTAGTGCATGGTACCTTTGTTTTAATACAAACCTTAGGATAAGACCTTAGGCTAGGTATTTTATATTATAAGTCCTATTTAACATGTTTTAAAACATAGATTAAGGATTTAGCCTAAAGTTTCATTCATATTTATTAATACAAATGAAAAGAGTAGTCTAAGACTTTAGCATAAATTTTATGTTCCTCAAGATTTGACTTAAACTTTGTTTTTTATTTAGGATCAATGGTGCACATTTAGTCTGATGATCAAGATCCATGATGAAATATTAAAGATAAAGACCCCAACCTTAAGTTAAAGCTCAAGCATCTTCCAAGGATTGATGAAAAATGTTTTTTCAGGTAGGCTTGATCTAATGATACATATTGAGACAAGACATCAACAGAGCCCCAAGACAAGTGAAAATATGATAAGTGTCACACTCACAACAAAATGGCATTGAGCATCCAATGGCACTTAAACCTACAAATCAAGATATAATGGTCCACATTTGCTCATATAAATATGATCACATGACAAATAAAAAACATTAAAAATTCAAGGAAACACATGGAGATGACATGTGGCATACCTATGAGGTATAAATTAAATATTAAGCATCTCTCAAAGATCGATGGTATATGATGAAAAATACATGTTATCAATGTTCCCCATGTCAAGAGGTAAAATTAGGTAGATCAATATCAATGGAGCATAATTTTTAAATGCAATTAAGTTCAATACTATATAACACTAAAAAGTTAGGGCAAATGTGGAAGTAACAAGTGTCATAACTGTAGGGCATATAGTGAGCAACTAATGGCATTCAAGTTCTCATATCAAGATCAATGGTCCACATTGATCTATGTAGATATGATTCAACATGTGAGATCAAGTGGGAATTTTCAAAAAAAAATGGTCACCTTTTAAAAATTAATGAGCAAGATGCCACGTCAAATCCACATAAGCTTGATATGCCAAGTTAAAGATTTTGGGAACATAGGAAATGTAAAGGTATAAATGCAAATATCCAAACACAATCTAAGTCATGAAGATCACATAAGTTCAAATACATGCCATTATTAAAGCATTGTAAGGAACTTTCAAAAAACCATACCACCTTTAAAATCCCTAGTTTGACCCTAAGATCATCATAACCAAGCCAAAAAAGATTGGATTTTTGTCTGAATAAGGATAATTTGGTCTAGAATTTGAGTTACATACCATTGATAAGAAATTTAGAGAGACTTACTGGCAAGGTAGCCTATTAAAGTGCCTCTAGAAAAGATGTATAGTTTTATCTAGCCTTGGATGTAGAAGGACAAGTTTTTAAGGATACATAATTTGATGCCACAACTTTAAATACTAGGGACAATAATTGGTCAAGATTATTCTAGACCATTGATTACCAACAACCCATCGTTATAGACAAAGAAAAGAATGAGTTAGTAATAAGACTCTACTATGACATAATTTCCATTCAAATGACATGTCTCCATTATGACACACAAAAACTAAAGGTATTATATTGTATATACATTCTCTCTCCTTTGTTTAGAGATGGTAAAATTGATAAGGGCATGGTAATCAATGAGCATTCCTACTAAAATATAGATTATATCTCTACCATAGCATTTGAAAACTATTAGAAACTACCTAATCCCCAAATAGACCAAACCACAATAAAAAAATTGGGCCAAAGAAAATGACTTGAAGACTATCCTTGCCCTATGGTTATATTCTAGAAATTAGGTATTTTAAATTTTTTTGTGGTAACATTCCCATTGGTCAATTCAGACCTAGGATAAGAATGATCATGACTTTGATGAATAGGATATGTATAAATCCAACCACCACATAAGTGGGAAAATTTTTGGGTACCCTTAGTCTATTTTATAGTTGATAATCAACTCACCCCTCCCCTTGGAAAAGTGATTAACACTTGTTTAAGTAGATGGATCTTTATAGTCAAGAAGAAAAGTAAGAACTATTTCTACATGATGCCATACCTCCTAGATACCTTGTTTGATACCACAAATATCCCCAACCTAAGAGAATGGTCACTTGATGAGACACAAATAGTCTCCCAATACAATTCAAAATTTTACATATTCAAATATAACAACCATATCCAATTCATATGTGACTATGTTTATCCAACCCTATCAAGGCCATAACTGGGAATCAAATGTTAGGGCCAGTCCCTTAACCAAAAGGTCAATTGAGGCTATGGGAGACATATGTTTATATCTAGATTACACAATCATTAAGGTTTATGGAATATAATGCACCCCTCTCATATACCAGTCCATATGCCAAAGAAGTTAGCTAAATATGAGGTGGATTACCAATTGTGTAAAAGAATAAATGGTTTGTGCAAAACCAAGAGGAAAGGACTACTTCATAGCTTCCCCTTAACCATTGGAAGGGTTGTTTTTACATAATGGGACAACATTGTGGCGACTTCCAAACATAAGACCTCCTTTAATCTCAATGGATGATCCATGGTAGTGGGATCCATAAGGAAAGGTTAAATAACACTTGAAGGCTAAGGGAATCAATGTACCCTATTATTATCAACATCATGCTTTTTACCCTATATATAGAAAGGAATACTCATTATTTGAGGTCACTTTTAGGTTGAAAAAGTACAACATCAAACCAAAGTCCAAAATGTAAAGGGAGCAAAAAGGGGATGATGACAAATGGTAATTAGGGCCAAGGTAGTACTATTTGTTGAGTAATACACCTTATATACCTCTACTATCACAATTAAAAATATAATCTAGACTTGAGTCACAACTTGAGAAAAGGCTAGAGGAGAAAAGGCCTAATGAAATTGCATCTTCCTCAACTAAAGTAAAGGAGTAGAGAACACCAGTGGAGTAAATCCATGTGGTATAACTAGACCTTGGTGAAATAATTGAATATTATTTAAAATTTATATCATGAGCCTATGAATTTAATGATAATGAAATGGAGGTATCCAAAGAAGAAAAGGAGAAATAAGTGTTGGACCTAATTCTTATAGACCCCAAAAATAAAAGTTAAATTGGCCATTATGCTAGTGAAGGATAAGAGGCCCAAGGTGACCTTTACTCATACTTTGAGTAAATTTAATCTCTTTAGTGAGGAAAAAATGATTTAGGGGCCAACCATTCTTGAATGTTTTATCTATGGAAAATTTCAAAAGGTACCTACCATGCACCATTTTTGGTCATTAGTGCAAGCAACCAATATTCTAGTGAATGAGGAAGATAAACCATGGATAGTTGCATTACATAAGGAGTAAGAGATAAGAATGATTACTCTAAGAAAATCAAGTGGAAAAAAATAGATACCCCAACTCCCAAGGTGATAGAATCTTTAGTTGGCTTCAAATTTGACCCAACCACTACTAGTTTGTAGAGGGTAATTGAGAAGAAAACCATTATTGGTGGAGAAGAATTCACTTTCCAAAAATTGGAAATTTTTTTTGGATTGACCCTAGTTGGAGGACAAAATCATGGAAAATATCCAATATTTGAAATAAAGTGTCCTTAAAGTGGCTCAAGCTCAGATAGATCAATTACAGATAATGATCAAAGGCATCTTACAATAGAATAAGAAGCTAAAAGAGAAAGATATCTTGTTCAAGTAATTTGAAGACACCATGACTGAGTTATTTAATTCCTTAAAGCTAGTCAGAAATAATCAGGATGTAATAAGCAAATAAAGTACTGAAACTACAAGCCAAGTTGGCCAATGATAAGATTTGAGCTACCAAGTAAATGATTTGATCAATGCCTTGACTAAAGATCAAATCCTTGAATTGAGGATAATTATCCCAACCCACCTTAATATGCCTATCGCTACATTAATTGATAATATCAAGGCCCTGAGTAGCTAGTCTAAGTAGATGAAGGACATCTCTAAGGACCTAAAGTAACAAGAAGATAAAATGTTATACATTTTGGATATCTTGATAAATGAGCCTACCACAAGTATTCCCTTGCATCTAATAACTAATGAGGAGTTATAGCATAGAACTACTCATGTCATGTAATAAGTAAGGAATAAAAGACAAGGGAAAATAGGTTCTAATAATAAAAAGGTCATGGGCCTAATTTTGACATCAGAAGAGAAGATAAAAAATGCCAAGGGCATCAAGCAATATTTGGAAAGGGTTAAGAGGGATGCCAAGGGCCTAGCATATCAAGAAAAAGAATTTTTCATGAGACCTATCATTAATTTCTAGCTTATCAATGAACAACATTATAAAATAAATATCATGTAAGGGAGGTAAAAGACTACAATAACATAAGGGTATCTGAGTTAGTTAAGATAGGAATATTATTTTATAAAGGCATCTACAACTTATAAATCACATTGCCTAGGGCTAGTCCATTGGGGAAGGTCTAGTGTATTCTAGAAAACTATGAAAATGATAGATATCCTAACACTTGTAATTTTGTAATTGGATGTAACTAACTAACATACTTCCTTGCATCCTATAAATAGAGTATTGGCAATTGTAAAATGGGGGAGTTCTTAGGGCCAAGAGCTAATTTTAACTTTTGAGTAATTAATATAGATGAGGAATTCTACAAAGTTTGTCCAAATTTTCTTATGTATTTTTTTATCTTGGCTTCTCTCTCACTTATTTTTTCTAATTTCTAGAGTTTAATGGTTCTTATGAATTCCTTGTGTGTACATTTGAATGCAAAGTTGTTAAATTGTGCCAATGCTAGGTTAATTAAAAAATTTAGGTTCATTTTGTTTTCTTACTCTTCTTGCCTTTGGGATAATGTTATTTGCTTGTAGGATTAAATCATTAAAGTAAACTTGATTCTTATTTGCACTATTTCATACCATCCTTAGATGTTTTACTAATGTCTAATATGATTTGAGCTTATGATACTTCATGTCAGACATTGGTTAAGTGCATCCCTAAATGATATTCGAACTTTGTCATGATATTTGGAATGAAAATCAACATCTCTTCTCTACCCTACATTTCATTTTGCTCCTTTTTTAACCAGACCATTCTAGCTTAATTTTTAGTGTAAATATCCATATTAGATTAGTCTTTAGCTTAGTTATTGATCATAATTCACCATTATTAGCATATCATAATTAATATTTTGTATAGACTAACTTTTGTCCATGGTGGATCACAACCACAAAACATTATAAATATTGTGAAACAATCCACTTACTTCACCTCTATTTTATCAACAGATAATAGGATTATCATAACTTGTAGCTCATGCATTGAATTCTTATAATTATAAAATGAGAAGAATTCTTGAACACTCTAGGCACCTATGATACATATTTAGGCATCAACAAATAGGTCTTTTTAAAACACCATCAGATCAAATCTTTGAATGTGGCGAGGATGTTGCTGACTTCATCATATCCACATGACATCACCAAAACTTGTCCATTTGAAAAAGTGTTGACTGCCTCATGATTACACATGCATGATATGAAATATAAAATGCCTAATCTTTTAGGAAAATAAATACAATTGTACATTTACCATACAAATCCATGCCTATCTCCTAGGTTTTTCCATGTGTCCTATAGGCATAAATAATTTTGAGAAGATAGGTTAGTTGACAATAATTCATATTTTAGTTCAAAAAATTTATTCTAAAAAGTGTCATTTACTCATTTCAACTTTTCAATATTTTTTATTTTTAATATTCATTTTTCATTTCTTTTGTTTTGAAATTTGAAATTTTATTTGAGTATTGAAGGAAGAAGAACCAACATTGCTAGTTTTTATCTATCCTCCTTTATTTAATGTGTTGTTACAAAGATAATTCAGCCTCAAAGTAATAATGAGGTTCTTCCACAAGGTCAAATTGGTAATGATTCTACTTAATAAATTATTTCTTTATAAGAGGTCTTTGATATACCTTAAGCCTATGACCATTGAGCAAAAGTGTCCTTTGGTCACCATCAATTGGTTAAATTTAGACAGAGCCATTACTAAAATCATTTTGATTAGGTATGGTCCCAACCACCTTGTCTTTAGCTTACCCTTGAAATTATGGAATTTAGAATCAAATAGAAGTGCCCAATCTCCCTCTTGAAATGATCTTTCTATGATGTGAGCACCATGCCACTACTTTCTCTATTTCTAGATCATTCTATTTTGAGTGAGTGCATCCATTCTCAATTCATCCAACCCGTTTAGTTGCATAATTATTATTTTTTACATCATCAAGATCAATTCCCATATCGATTATTGTCTTCAATATCTATAATTCAAATTTTATTGGTAATAGAGGTTTATTTCCATACACAAGTTCATATGGAGAGAATCATATAGTTGTATTCCATGTTGTATTGTATGCTTAAAATGCTTCAGTTACTTTTTTGTCCAATCTTTTCTACTAGTGTTCAAAATCTTGGTTACAATGTTTTCCATCTCTTGATTAGTGACTTCCACTTGCCCATTAGCTTAGGGATGATATGGTAGAGATTTCCTATGATCGATTTGGCATAAGCCTATAGAATCCTTGATAATGTTGGACATGAATTGGGTTCCTTGATATGCAACAATAAATATATGAGATCCAAATATCAACATGATTTTATCATATAGGAAATAAATAATCATTTCTTCCCTATCAAAGGTGAGTGCCTGCACTTTAGCCCACTTATTAACATAATCAATACACACTAATAAATATTATTTTCCTTGAGATGGTGGGTTGATTGATCCAAAAAAATCTAAACCCCATTTTTCAAATGGTTTTAAGCTTATTTGAGGATGAATATGCATTTTAGAGGATAGAGTAAGCTTATCCATCCTTTGGCAAGGATCTTATTACCATACAAACCTTTTAACAGTCTTGTAAAGAGATGGCCAATAATAACCTTCACCAAGGATCTTATGAATGGTCCTTTTTATTAAATAATGTCCTCCTCTTGGTTCACTATTACATTCTCTTATGATTTCATACTCTTCATCTTCTCTGACACACCTGTAAAGTATATGATCAGGTCTAATTTTTAACAACATGATTTTAAACCATTAGAAATGATAACTAGCTATAACCAAATGTTTTCTTTCTTTACAGGTGAAGGAATGAAGAAAATTCCCTATTTCCACATAATTTTACATTTCTATAAACCATGGGGAGTATGTGGATATGGAAAATAGATATTCATCTAGAAAAGAGTCTTCCATAGGTTTATCGTCACATGTAGTTATAATTTTAGACAAAAATTTAGAAACAAAATTATACTTCCTTAGTTTGTCTATGATGATAATGTCAAATTCTTGAAACATTTTTATCCATCGAATTATTCTCCCACATACTAATGGTTTATTCACTAAGTACTTAATATGTGAATGATATGTATGGATGAATACCTAATAACCAGTAATGTAATGCTTAAACTTATTTATAACATAGACAATAACAAGAAATTATTTTTATATGGTGGTGTAGTTCTTATCCATTTAATTAATATTCTTGTTGATATAATAAATGACATACATCTTTCCATCGTCATCTCTTCGACCTAGGATTGCTCCTAATGTAGTATTGGAATCATCAGTATAGATATGAAAAGGTTTTTCCAAATTAGGTATTTTCAAGATTTGAGGAGTCATGGGTTTGTTCTTTAATGTTTTAAAATATTCTTGACATTTATAATTCCATACAAATTCACTATCTTTTGTTAACAAATAAAACATAGGGTTAATTATCTTACTAAAATCTTTAATAGATCTTCTACAATATCCAACATGACTAAATAAAATTTTAACATCAGTTTGTGTTTTTGTATTATGGAGGTTAGATATTACCTAAATATTTTTTGGATCTACTTTTATTCCTTGAAAAGAGATATGATATCCTAAGACTATCCCTTTATCAACCATTATGATGCATTTCTCATGACTCAAAGATACTTGGTGACCTTCACATCTAGTAAGAATTTTATGTAAATTATTCAAAGCATCATTAAATGTAGTACCATGGATAGTGAAATAATCCATGTACACTTTCACACAATCATTTATAAGATAAAAAAAGATGACTGACACTACTCTCTGAAAGGTAATAGGTGCATTACACAATCCAAAAAGAAGGACTATATAATTAATGTTCCATAAGGGAAGGTGAATGTAGTTTTATCTTGATCCTCAAGTTCTATTCTAAAATGTTTATATCCACTAAATCCATCTAAAAAATAAAAATATTATTTTTCTATCAAATTACCTAAAACTTGATCAATAAAAAGTAAAGGAAAGTAGTCCCTCATGGTGGCTTTATTTAGTTCTTTGTAGTCTACACATACTCTCCACTTCCCATTATTCTTAGACATAACAACCATAGGTGAAATACATTAGCTATTAGATATATTATAAATAAAAATAACTTCTAATAGTTTTTCTATTTCCTTCTTGATAATTTCTTTCAAGGTTTGGTTAATTCTTCGTTGTAGTTGTCTGACCAATCTAACATTTTCAATGTAGATGTGATGTGTAAAGACACTGGGATGTATTCATTTCATGTAACTATAATCCCAATAAAAATCTTTTATGTGTTGTACCAATACATCAAATACTTTTATTTCCTATTGGTTAGTTAACCAACTATTGATAGTTAACAATTTACCTGGTTGGATTGTAATCTATTTAGTGCCTATAATATTAGACTTTAATTGTTTGTATTCACTCATTAATGCATTTAATGGACATGTGTATGATAATAAAATTTGAATTATGGATACATTATTGTAAAAAAATTCACTTGTGGACAGCATATTGGTCAATGGATGATGAAAAACATGTAAAAATAAAAATTGTCCATTTTGAACCTAATCAGTTATGGCTTGTTGAATGTCTTGTGGACCAGATAACATTTTTGGTGATCTTATGTCATTATCTTGATTTTGAATAATATAAATGGATTCATTCTTTTCATTATTTTTCATCCTTAGAGTATCCCTATCAGTGTTCAGAGCTAAGCCACTATTCTTGGAATCTAAACTACTAGTCTTCGAAGCTAAGCTAGTAGTTTTTGAAGCTAAACTTTTAGACTTTAGAGCAAAAATATTAGACTTTAGAGAAAAAATATCCAACTTCAAAGCTAGGCTATTTTTGACTAAATATTCTATTATTTATTATTAAAACTCTTGATCATGTTCTTTTATGGTAACCATGGCTAAGGAAGTCATACTAGTCTAGTTTTGTTTAAGTTAATATACCCATATTTGTTCAAAAAGATCCATTCAAGGTCTAATAGGTGGATAGAGATATATCTATTTATCATGAATTCCATTTGAAATGGTCATTTTTTTAAATCTACAATAAATTCTTACTACAAATATATCTAACCAAGGTATACCAATATTGAATGGATATCCTACCCTCTTTGGTTTAGGTTGAAGGATCATGAAAGCAATAGGATATTCATAGGATTATATGGTGAATGGTACATTGTCTATGGTTCTTTCAGGGGTAGAAATGGATTGATCTACCATTTGCAATATCCTAATGGTGGGCTGAAGCCCTGTGAGAGATAAAGACTCTACTATGCTGACTATCATTATGTTGATGGTAACATCTAGATCTATAATCACATTTTTAATAGATTTGTTCCCCATTATCATAGTTATTAATGGACTACTAGGATATCCATATTTATGAACAAGTATGTTTCCTACTAATAAATTAGCAATTTTACCAATTACCTTAATTATTTTAGTATACTACATCTTTCTTTATGGTACTTTCATGCACAATCCTTTAATGATTTTATTCTGCTCAAGTATATATTTAATGTCTCTTAATAGTGTAATTTATATCTTTGTTTCTTTTAATCTATGAAATAATTTAGAATCTTCCCTCGGTTTTTCTTCCTTAGTCCCTTAGGAAATGGAATAATAGGGGATCTTGAATTATGGTTGATGTGGTTGTGGCTTCTTCCTTTTATTTAGTTATTTATTGGACTACATGTGGCTTAGGAGTGTTTTCGTCATTGATAATTTTAGTTATGTTAATGGGTAGATCTCATACTACCTTCCCTGATATGAGTTGAATATTATTAAATTTAGTTAAACCACTTACAACATTACTTTCTTGATAAACTCCATAAATATGTGTATTCTGCCTATTCTTGATTTTTTCCACTAGTTGGGTAGGCAACTATGGTTGTTTAACCTACTACTCAATTTGTGGTGGCTAAGTTTATGAAGGAGTCAAGGCTTGTTATGGAGGAAACCTTCTTTATGGTTGATACTATTGATTTGACTATTGAGGTGGTGACTATTGTACCCAATGTGGTTCTTAGTTTTATTATTATACCCAAGGTTAATTTTGAGTCCTTACCCACATCTATGGCATCCATTCTTGATTACCCCATGGTTTTGGTTGTGTTGGTCCCCAAATTTCTAGTGTGATTTTCCAACCCATGGTGTCATCCATGGATTAGTAGGAAATCTTGGACCAAACTGATTTTGAGGCTAGGAGTACTAGTTTCCTTATCTTTGGATAAATTTTAATTCATAAAATGTATGGGTTCCTTGTTTCACTTGGTTTCACATGGTAGGAAGGTGTTTCCAATTCCTTGTGTCATTATATAGGTCATAAATAATGCATACCTCTATTTTATCTAAAGGGTAATATTTTATCACATGTTTGAGTCTACATCTAGAACAATACATTGACAATTGCTCAATGTTGATAACATTTGCCTATTCTTTGATGTCAATTTTACTAGAATTTATGTATTTAAATTATGAAATTATTATATTGATTGGCCATCTTAAAGTGATTTTTATAGTCTTGATTTCTTTATGTTAGGTCTTGTCCTAGAGTAGTGAGTACACAATATTGAAATTTGACGAAAGCTTAACTTGTCAATGTCACCCTTTGTCATTAAGTTCAAAGCATCACATGTTCATCATATAACCCTTTATGAAAGAATATTTTTACAACCTCCTTAGTGAGTCGGTAACCACTCCTTTTATAAGTAAATATAAAACTATCAAGGTAATCTTCTAAGGTTTCATCTTCATTTTGTTTGATTTTGAAAAGTCTTCCATTAGTTATCTAACTCTACAATAATCCTCATATTTATTTAGAAATTAAATTTCCATTTCATGTCAAGTGGTTATGGAGTTACCATCAAGGCTCATTAATCATCTCATGGTTGAATCCTTTAGTGTAGATGGGAATAATTTCAAATTTTGATTATATGTGACATAATCATATGTTTGCCAAAGAACCCAACATTCAAAGAGGAATTGATCTAGATCCTCTAAAGAATTACCTCTAAAAGTAGGTAAAATGGATAGTAAATATTTTTCATGGAATTTCTATCATCAGGACCTAGGTTTATTGGATAGGAAATTTTTTTATGTAGTTGGGGCTATCAATCAGGGTTTTCCATATGTCCATGCTCATCTCTAATATTTTCTTCCCAATTTTGGTTATCAATCAAATCTAAATTCTCTTCTTGGGTGTTCAACCTAAGTTCTATCTTAGGAGGAAAATATTTTTTGGTGATCACATCTTCTTTTTGAAAATCTTCTGGATCAAATTTGACTATTATAGAAAGAGGATTTTTAGGATCAATTCTTCCTATAAGAGAAGATGTTCTAAATATAATTCTTTTTATAAGATCTATTTATGTAGATGAACCTTGTTTAGGAGAGAAATCAGATAAAATTCATGTTTGTATTTCAAGTGCCTTTCTTTCACTTCCTAATCTATATAGAAAGGATTAGATCCTATATTCTTCTTGATATATTTGGTATCCCTTAGATATAAATCATCCTTGAGAATCTCTTTGGTGTTCCATAAATCTAAATATTTCTAGATTATTTTTGTGTTTTTGAACTTTATGAATGTTTTAGAATTTCAATATATAAACTAATGTAGGATCTCACCAACACTTAGTGATGAAATTACCTAGCAATGGCATCAAAAATTATAATCTCTTTTTATGCCTCTCATTTAACCAATCAATGGATTGGTGTCATTTTCTACCAAGGCTAATGTCCAAAGGCTGCATGCAATGAGACCATTTGATATTATTTCTATGATTTTTAAATCCTAAAAATTGTAAATAAGATTCTAACTCTATTTTTCATAAAATTAAATCTATAAGGTTTTTTAACTAAGGATCTCCTATTATCCACACCATCAACATTTGAAACATAAACATTTGGCATAAGCCATTTGATGTCCTCACTCAACTTGCCCAACTAGGTAAGAGAGTGTGATATTTTGGAATGTGAGAATGTTGTCTAATATCACTTAAAGGGCTTCTATAAAAATATGAATATGAGATTAATTTAACAAACTTACTTTAATTGAAAGGCACACTCTTGCATAAAGGAGACCTACTTGTATTGAATTGATATAACTCTTGCATGTAATGGAAACACACTCAAATTAAAGGAAATTCACACTTATTTTTCAAATGGAAATTCACACTTTATTTTGAAAATGAAATTCACACTTGATTTTGAAAAGGAAATCACACTTTTCAACAAATGAATTAGACTTGAATTTAAAAATACTTCTAAATTATAAACTAAAAATTACTAATTTATCATAATCCTCAGAGAGAAGTGGGGCCTTACTCCTTCCTTAAAATGGGAACTAATTTAATCATTAATGAGAAAGAATGTTGATCTTTATTTCATTATCAAATGAACATATATAAATAAAAAAATATATAATGTAATGTTTTTTGATTAACTTCAACAATTTTCTTCTAATTGTTTTAACTGTTTTCTATTTGGAATGAGAAGGAGATATGCATTTAAACACATCTCAATATATATTATTAGAGTAAAAAATTTGTTATTCTAAATTCTAAATTTACTTATTCAAAATATATATAATATATTAGTTAGATTCCAAAATTTTAGGGAGGTGTTAGAACTAATTCAACTAATAATAGATTAAAAAAATAACTAACATAGATCCTAAGAGATTTATCAGATTTTATAGAATAGAAGTTAAAATAGTTATAGATTATTTGAGACCATTACTATGAATGGTAATGTATAAAATAAGATATATAAATATAGAGAGTCTATTTATATATAATATATTAGTTTAGAATCATTATCTCAATCAGTAGGATCCAACTAGACATCTTTGGAGCATCCCTGGGTGTCTTCAAAAGATTCTGTACAAGTCTTGGGAGTGCCTTTGGAATATATTTAGAGCATCTTTGGATTTCCTTTAGAGAAGCTTTGGATCATCTTTAGAGTGTCTTTAGAGCATCATATCTTCAAATCTCATTATTTGAATCCTCAAAATTATAGACAAAACTATTTGATGTCTTCTTAAAATTAACATGCCATTAGGATATGTTTTTGTATACAAAATTATGCTCATTTCATCTAATTTAAACACAATATTAAGGTAAATAATCATCAATGTATTAAATATAAATAAAGGAAAAATTTCATTCATTTCCTACTTAGATAAAAACTTAAATATTAAATGCAATAAAATATATAACTAAAGGCAACACTTACGGACAATTTGTATTAGATATAATAAGGTATATGAAATGCTCAGTATTTATCCCCACATTTTATTTTTTGCATGTCCTCTTGTAAACAAGTGGGATAACTAGTCTTTGAATCAAAAATTCTAGATTCTAGCCACTAACTAAGATCATAAATCTAAAAAAGGTGTTCCTAATCTCAATGACCTCTGGGCAAGAATCCATAATTCCTTACTACTATGTGTAGCCAAGCCTGAAATTCAACTTCCACCTAATTGTGCCAACTCTACCATTGAAATAGAGGATAAATAATTATTGGAGGCCTGAATCTCATTCCAATCCATACATATAAACCTCCTTCATCTAAGAGCTAAGTGATATTATATGTAATTTTTTTTATCTATCCTAAGAATCCACTTGATGGTGGTGGGACTCAAGACTTTATTGTGCTTTAAAGTAATAGGTAAAGTCTCCCACCTAGCTATGTTGACTTGATGGAATTAGTGGAATATTGACTCATAAAATTTCTAAAATCTACAACATTAGATCTTAATAATTCATGGTATTTATTCTTCATGGACATTTGGTACATTGGTTGAAAAATAACAAGAAACTTCCTTGCCTCTAGAAATTGGGGTCTCATACATAGCCCTATTGTGTTCTGTAATTCTAGAAATTTATTATTGGCTTGTTTCCATGCTGTCTAATTTCAAAGAGTATAGAGGAAGATGCGTAATTATGTTTCCCCTAAAAATAAATTTACTAAAAAACTAGACTAATAACCTAACAACATATTACAAATATATAATTCATAAATTTCATCTTGTCCTTCTATAGTACTTTTGAGAAATACATCCATAAACATGTGCTCATCTTCAATAATGTGAGGAAAGCCAAGAGATATAAGTTATATCTACCACTTGTAGAATTGGTCATGATGAAAAGTAATATATATAGAGGAAGTTTACCTACATGCTAATAATTTTTCATAAATTACACAAATATTTTGGATGGAGGCCTGAGATTTTTGAAATTGATATGGAGAATCTACCAATTACTATTAAGAATCCACTTTAATCTTAGCGTTTCCTTCCTCCAAATTCTAAGTTTTATGTAGGGTTTATTCCAAACTAAAATCATTTCATAGATTGGAATGGGGAAAGAGGGAATAACTCTTGTAGGTCCCTCAATTTGGATTGTTATTTCTCATCTCTCAATGCATTTCTTGTAAAGAGGCTTGTAAATTTGCAATCTAAGTAGTTATCTCTCATATTTATCTAAGTATCTTTTTCAATGATAAAATTTTTCAAATTAATAATTTGGATATCTTTAATGATAACATAATTATGTAATGTTCTCAATTATTGAGTTTATGAAGATATCAAATTATGTACTCTAGTATACTCAACATTCATTACCATAAGGACTACCTCTTGTACCCTAGCTCAAACAATATATTATTCACATCTTATTTTCAAATTAGAAATAATTTGGTTCTTACCTTGCAACATTGAATGTAAAAAATCAAATTCTTCTTATTTCTATCGAATGGTCTCTTCATGTTGAGACAGAGCCATGAAATGTTGTAACTCTTCTTATTTATTACCAAGCTACAGGGAAGATGGACCTTCTTCTATGAATGGTTCTTTACCTTTATTAGATGTAGAGGGTAAAGGTATTTATGCTTCTTGAGTCATACTTTATTCTACAAGGGTTCCTTTTTAAAATATAATTTCTTATGCATGGGGTTCTTATTCAGCTACCTCTTTAACATATATAAAGTATATGAGAGAGCTTAAACTTCCCAAAGTCTCAGTTGTCTATACATCTTCTTCTTCCTCTTATAGAATGAACTAATGACTGCATCAGAGCTTGACTAGAGGATTAGGGTTTCCTATAGAAAATCCCATTTATCTTTTTGATATTTGATGCAATATCTTTATAGATAAGGACACTAAAGATAGACCTTATTCAATTTGTACTATGGTGGAAGGAGGAGAGATAGGGAATGCTATTTTATTGATACAAATTTTGGATAATTTATGGAGAAAATAAGACCAAGACTATTCACCCTTAGGTTTTTAAATAAAATAATGCTGATAGATGAGGGTAACCAATCGATGCTGTTGAATTGATTGAGTACCTCTTTTTAATTTTTGAACAACATTGATTAGGGTTTTTGTGAAAAAAAATGGAAGATTTAACTAGTACTCTTCTCTAGTAACTCATTTTCTTAGGTGAAGAAGTCACATGGCATCTCCATTGACTAATGTAAATTGACCATCACAAGTAATATATTTCATAACCTAAAATGCAACATTCTACCATGCATATTTCAGGATGTCTCTCACAATTCCTCTCACCACACCTTTTGGAGATTTGGCCAATCTAGGATAGGACTCATTTCTTTTAACAAATATTTTAATTAAGTTGATAAAACTTATCTTATCTATAATAATTACACCCTCATCAAAAATTCTAAAGATTAAATTGATCATATAAGGATTTATTAGAATGTATTTACCTTAGATGATAGAATGGTCTTCATCAAAATTTTCAAAGAATTCTTTCTCAATATCTTCATTCTGAAGTAATATATATATTTAGCCAATTCATTCTGAAGTAATGCATCTAAATATTTTGGCTCACTTTTATTCTTCTTGCCACCCATGTTTCGATATAACACTATTTGTTAGAAAATTTAATAATGCTATGAAAAATGGAGTTCAAAATTTGATAGGGCAAAGAGGAAGGCCAAAAATTAGGGATATGATGTAATAATGAATAGTGATAATAATGCAATAATGAATAGTAAATCAAAGTATATTATGAAATTATGATAAGAATTATGGAAGCAAAAATGGTGATCACTTTAGATCATGTGATATTTAATGGGAAGGCATTTATCTAGTCATTATTAATGATGTGGTCTAAAGGTCATAATTGGCATTACTCAAGGCAATATCCACAATGATTTTTGCATCACATTAAATATTTTTTGAAAAGAATCCTTTTAAAAAACTATCCTATGAAATCTATTTGAAAATTTCTTTTTAAAACACTTTCAAATAAAATATTTAAATGCAACCATGATGTTATTGACTTCATCATATCCATGTGACATCACCAAAACTTATCCATTTTAAAAAGTGTTGACTACTTAATTATTACACATGCATATCTTGAAACAAAAAATGACTAATGTTTTAGAAAAAGACATACAATTGTATATTTTCAATACAAATCCATGGCTATCTCATAGATTTTGCCATGTGTCCTACAGTGATAAACAAGTATGAGAAGATAGGTTAGTTAACAATAATTCATATTTTATTGTAGAAATTTTCTTCTAAAAAGTTCAATTTTCTGGTTTTCACTTTTAATTATTTTTTATTTTTATAATTTATTTTTAATTTTCTCATGTTTATTTATTTTAAATTTTTAAGGAAGAAGAATCACCATTTGCTGATTTTCAGCACTCCTCCTTTATTGATTGTTTATCTACCAATATAATTTGGCCTAAGTGGAAGAACTAGGTTCTTCCACAAGGTTGAATTGGTCTTGATTTTGCTCAATAAACTCTTCCTTTCTTAGAGGTATTTTGTATACCTTAAGCCTATGACCATTGACCAAAAGTGTCCTTTGGTCACCATTTATTGGTTGAAGATGGATAGAGCCATTGATGAAAATAATTTTGATTTGGTATGGTCCCAACCATCTTGTCCTAGCATACCATTTAAATTCTAAAATTTAGAATCAAATAGAAGTGCCCAATATCCCTCTTGAAATTTTCTTTCTTTGATGTGATTATCATGACACTACTTTCTCTACTTATGGATCATTTTGTTTTAAGTCAGTGCATCCATTCTCAGTTTATCCAACCCATTTAGTTGTATGATTCTTTCTTTCTATGATTCATCAAGATCAATTCCCATATCAGTTATTATATTTAATGTCCACAATTCAAATTATATTCATAACAAAGGTTTGTTTCCATAAACAAGTTCATATGGAAAGAATCTTATAGTTGTCTTCCATGTTGTATTTTCTACCCAAACTACTTTAGGTACTTTTTCTACCCAATATTTTCTACTATTGTTGACAATCTTGTTTAGAATGTTTTTCATCTCTCGGTTGGTGACCTCCACTTGGCCATTAGCTTAGGGATAATATGGTGAATATTTCATGTGATTGATTTGGTATGAGTCTATAAAATATTTGATCATGTTGGATATGAATTGGGTTCCTTTATATTAAACAATATATTTATGATCTCCAAATCTCAACATGATCTTATGGTATAGTAAATCATCAACCATTTTTTCCTTAGGAAAGGTGAGTGCCTGCACTTCAACCCACTTAGTAACATAATCAATACACACTAATAAATATGTTTTACTTGATATGGTGGTTTGATTGGTCCAATAAAATCTTAACCCTATTTTTTAAATGGTTCTAAACTTATTTGAGGATGAAGATGCATTTTAGAGGATATAGTAGGCTTATCCATCTTTTGGCAAGGATCACATTACCATGTAGACCTCTTGATAGTCTTGTAAAGAGATGGCCAATAATAACTTAAACTAAGGATTTTATGAATTTTATTTTTTTATAAATAACATCTTCCTCATGGTTTACTATGGCACACTGTTATGATTTCATACAATTCATATTCTCTGACACACCAACAAAGTATATGACTAAGTCTAGTTTTAAACAGCATGCCTTTAAACCATTTGAAATGAGAACTAACTCTTACCAAATGTTTTCCTTGTTTAGAGGAAAAATAATGAGGAAAAATTTTTATTTCCAAGTAATTTTCCATGTCTAAAAACCATGGGGAGTATGTGGATATAGAAAATATATGTTCACCTAGAAAAGAGTCTTCCATAATTTCATCTTCACCTTTCATGATCAATGTAGACAAAAAGTCAACAACAACATTATACATGCCTAGTTTGTCTATGATGGTAATGTAAAATTTTTGTGATAGTAGTATCCATATAATTATTCTCCCACCTACTACTATTTTATTCATTAAGTACTTAATAGCTAAATGATCTATATAATTGAATACCTAATAACTAGTAATGTAATGCCTAAGCTTGTTTATATTATAGACAACAAAAATAATTTATTTTTATATGGTGGTGTAGTTATTCTATATGGGAGAAATATTCTTGTTTATTTTATAAATTACATACATCTTTTCATCATCTTCTCTTTGACCTAAGACTAATCCTAATGTAGTACTAGAAACATCAATATATATATATATATATATATATATATATATATATATATATATATATATATATATGAAAAGGTTTTTTCCAATTAGGTCCTTTCAATACTGGAGTATTCATGAGTTTATTCTTTAATGTTTCAAAAGCTTCTTAACATTTATCATTCCATATAAATTCACTATATTTTTATAACTAAAGTCTTCAATAAATATTCTATAATATCTTACATGTCTAAGAAAAATTTTAACATTAGTTTATATTTATGGAATAGGGAGGTTATAAATTACCTCAATATTTTTGGGATCTACTTTTATTCCTTAAGAAGAGATATGATGTCCTAAGATTATCCCTTCATCAGCCATTATGATGCATTTCTCATGACTCACAGATACTTGTTGATATTCATAATTAGTAAGTACCTCATCTAAATTATTCAAAGTTTCATAAAATGTAGTACCATAGATAGTGAAGCCATCCATGTACACTTATATATAATCATTTATAAGATCAAAAAAGATGGCTAATACTGCTCTTTGAAAGGTAGTAGGTGCATTGCACAATCCAAAAAGGACTATGTAAGCATATTTTCCCTAGAGGTAGGTGAATGTAGTTTTATCTTGATCCTTAGGTGCTATTATTATTTGGTTGTATCCACTAAATCTATCTAAGAAATAAAAATACTTTTTACCTATCAAATTGTCCAAATTTGATCAATAAAAGGTAAAGTAAAGTGGTCTCTCATAGTGGCTTTATTTAGGTATCTATAGTCTACACAAACTCTCAATTTCCCATTATTTTTGGGAATAATAACCAAAGGTGAAATCCATTGGCTATTAGTGATAGGATAAATAAAACCAACTTCAAATAGTTTTTTGTTTCCTTTTGGATAATTTCTTCCAAGGCTAGGTTAATCCTCTATTATGATTATCTGATTGGTCTAGCATTTTTAATTTAGATGTGTATATAAAATAGGATGTATTCATTTCATGTCATTTTAATCACAATAAAAATATTTTGTGTTGTACCAATACATCAATTACTTTTCTTTTCTATTGGTCAATTAACTAACTATTGATAGTTAATAGTTTACCTAATTGGATTGTAATTTGTTTAGTGCCAGAAATAATGGAATTTAACTATTTTTATTCACTCATCAAGGCATTTAATGGACATGTGTGTGTTAATAACATGTAATGTGTAAATCCATCCCTATAAAAAAATTTACTTGTGGAAAGCATATAGGTCAATGAACAATGAAAATCTTGTTAAAATGACTTCTACCCATTTTGAGCCCAATTAATTATGACTTGTTGAATGTCTTGTGGACCAAATAACCTATTTGGTGATCTTATGGAATTATATTTATTTTCAATCATGGATATTGATTCTTCCAATTCATGATTTCTAGTCCTTAAAATACAGATATTAGTCTTCAGAGTTAAGCCACTAGTCTTAAGAGTTAACCTACTAGTCTTTGAAGATAAGCTATTAGTCTTTGGAGCTAAAATTTTCAAATCTAGAGCAAAACTATCAAACTTTGGAGCAAAAATGTCAAAATTTAGAGTATAAATATTGGACTAAAGAGCTAGGCTCTCTTTGTCTAAATATTTTGTTATTTGTTCCTCAAACTCTTGATCATGTTCTTTGATGGTAACCATGGCTAAGGAAGACATACTAGTCTAGTTTTATTTAGATTGACCCACCCATATTTGTTCAAAAAGACTCATTTAAGGTCTAACAAGAAGATAGAGAGATATCTATTTATCATGAATTCTATTTGAAATGGCTATTTTTCTAGATCTACAATTAATTTTTTCTAGAATTATAGCTAATGAAGGTCTAACAAGAATGATTAGACCTACCTTCTTTGGTTTAGGTTGAAGGATCATGAAATCAATAAGATATTACCATTTTTTTATGGTGAATGGTATATTATCTATGGTTATTTCAATGGTAATAGTGTATTGATCTATCATTTGCAATATTGAAGTGGTGGGCTAAAGCCTTGTGAGAGATAAAGACTATATTGTGTTGACAATCATTATGTTGATGGCAACACCTATCTCTATAAGCACATTTGGAATTGATTTGATACAAAATGGTATAGTCATTATTAGACTATTAGGATATCCATATTTAAGAATAAGTATGATTCCTTCTAGTAAGTCAATCATTTTACCAGTTACCTTAATTATTTTAGGATACTGCTTCATTCTCATGATGTTTTGATGAAAAATCCTTTAATGAATTGATTTAACTCAGGAATATATTTAATGTCTCTTAACATTGGAATTTGTATTTTCATTTCTTTTAATCCATGAAATAATTTAAAATCTTCCCTAGTTTCTCTTCTTTAAGTCTCTCAAAAAATTGAATAGTAGGGGGATCTTCAATTGTGATTGGTATGGTTGTGGCTTCTATCTTTTCTTCAGTTGGTTCTTGGACTATAGGTGGATAATGAGTGTTGTCATCATTGGGAATTTTAGTTACGGTAATGGGTTGATCTCCTACTACCTTCCCTAATTTGACTCAAATATTATTTCATTCATCTAAATCACATACAACATTACTTTATTGATTAGCTTCATAAACAGGTGTATTTTGTCTATTCTTAGGATTTACCACTAGATGGGTAGGTAACTATGATTGGTTAACCTATTGCTCAATTATTGGTGGCTAAGGTTGTGAATTAATAGATTCCTACTATGGAATAAATCTTCCTTGTGGCTGATACTATTGATTTGACCATTAAGGTGGTGACTATTATACCCAATATGGTTGGTAGTTTTATTATTGTGCCCAAGGTTGATTTTGAGGTATTTCTCATATTTTTGACATCCATTATTGATTACCCCATGGTTTTCATTATGTTGGTCCCCACATTGGTGGTGTGATTTTTCTAACTGATGGTGCCATCCATGGATTGCGAGGAAATATTTTACCAAACTGATATTGAGGTTGGGAGTACTAGTTTCCTTATCTTTGTATAAATTTTACTTCTGTA
This sequence comes from Torreya grandis, assembly GCA_037957365.1. Lineage (NCBI taxonomy): Eukaryota > Viridiplantae > Streptophyta > Pinopsida > Cupressales > Taxaceae > Torreya > Torreya grandis. Next base: position 619,562 of record JARHVA010007273.1, on the reverse strand, counting down.
ACTATGTGTGGCTGGAAAATTGTATGGCATGCAAAATGAAAGGTGAACCAAGGAAGTAGGAACCTAAAAGATATGAATACTGGAAGGCAAAACAAGATGTTTGGAAGATCCTTCAGAGAGGAAAGGTCGTGAGTTACTTGGAGCGGCTGCATGGTTCAAAACCCCATATAACGATGGCATTTTAAAAAATTTGGGTCGACGATAAGGTAACCCTCCATGGCATCATGGTGAAGCTCACTAAGGAATTCATTATGGAGGTCATAGGGCTTCTAATGGAGGGTTTAAAATTCTCTAAGTAGACTAGCATATCTAATGAGACATTTAGCAAATTCCCAAAGTTGGATGCTGAGGAGCAATAATTGGAAAAGAGTGGAGATTTCTTCGACCTAGAGTAGATAAAAGGAATCTAGAGAGACATCTTATGCTGCATTCATGAGTATTTTATACTAGATGGAAGAAGTAAAAGAGTCCATAAATTTCATTTTGTCTTTCTTAATCATTTTAGGCACAAAGTTAGAATCTCCTTCCCTTTCTATTTGTGATTCTCGCTGCTCCAAAGTCTGTTTGATCATATAAAAAAGGATTCTCACCCTATATTGCATGACAGACTGATCCTAATAATAGAAAATTTCTACAAAAACAATGCTATTGTCTTGAATCCTTATTTTGACAAAAATAAGGGTTCATAGAGTAAGAAGAATGAAACAGTAAAGGGGAAAGATAAAGCTAAACCCAAATCTGCCAGCTTTAAAAAATAGATTGTTGATGATGAAACTAAATGGGAAAGCACTGAAAGTCCTAAGGAGGAGAGTTCAGATGAAGAGGAAGGAATGAAAAGTGAGGAATCCAGCTCTAATGAGGAAGGTAAAGATAACAGTGAGAATGAAAAAGAAGGGAACACTATAGGGGAAAAAATAGAATAGAAAAAAAATGATCTAGAGGATAATCAACAAGTGTTGGGGGAAAGTGATAAAGAAATGGATGTTCTATTTGAGGATCCTTCTTCAAAAACTAAGAAGGAACATATAGTTCAGGAAGCCTATCATGTAATGGGGACTAGAGAACAAGTAAAGGATGATCCTATCCATAACAAAAGCCCTATTGAAAGTAAAGAACAAAAAAGAATGGAAAGGGAGGATCAAATTGAAAAGGATGAAGTCAATCGAAAAAACAACACTGAAGATATTAGTGATGTTTGGCAGAAAGATAAGAGGCATCCCTTCATGAATTCAACCAAAAGCAAAGTAGATGATATCCTTCAAGTTGACTTGTGAATGTATAAGGAAATAATGGGCCTCAAGAAGAATATGGGAATAATGGAAAATAATCAAGAAGCTAACAGGAAAAAAATCAATAACTTAGAAGCGCAGATCAGAGATATTCCTATTAAACTTAATGATTATGAGAACAATCTAAGAAGGCTCATTAAGGAAAGTAGAATGAAGATGGAGGAGGTTACATCTATCATATGTGCAGCTACTACAAACATTGAAAAATGAGCTAATGAGGAAATAAAATCTTTGGAGGGGCCGAGCAAGAGAACTAGACAGAGCTCAAGGAAGAAAGCAATGCAAGAGGTTGCCACGTTGGCTATAATATCCATATAGGACACTACTGTGATTGGAAAGGAAGCAGTGAAGATGATCCTAGAATTAGAAGAATAGGGTCTTTCTACTCTTACTATTCTAGTCCTTTTAATTGGATGTTATATCTGGTTCCTTTTTGTGGTTCTTTGTTATCTTTACATACTTGAGTTTCCAGGTCTCTGTAAAACCTGGTGTCTTTCTTTTGATGATCTTGACTTGTGGTTTCAGGTCCCTATAAAACCTATTTTTTGATACTACTCAGTAGTAGGTGTTAGGTTTGTTTTACCTAAGGGCGTTATTGTTATATCCTTCTTCCTTGTTTTAGGGTTTTGGGGTCCCTTTAAAACCTATTTTTACCTTAATCTAAAACTATATGTATTGATTGTTTAACTTGGTTTCTCACAATAAGAAGGTGTTTTCTAATCTTGGTTTCATGATCTAGGTCACAAATACTACATACCTCTATTTGTCTAAGGGGAAATCTTTTACCACATGTTTGAGTTTGCATCTAGAACAATAGATTGACAATTATTCATTATTGGTAGCATGGGTTTTTATTTGAGGCCATTTAAGATAGATGTCAATTGTACTAGAATGTATGTCTTGAATTTCTACAAAAATTCTATTAATTAGCTAACTTTAAGTGATTTTCTAAACCTTGATTTCCTTATGTTAAGTCCTATCTTGGAGTAGTTAGTACACAATGATGAAATTTGATGAAAGGTTAACTTGTAAATGTCACCCTTTCCCATTAAGTTCAAAGCATCATGTGCATCATCATCTAACACTTTAATAAATAATTTTTTGACAACCTCCTTAGTGAGTTGGTAATCACTCCTTTTATGAGTAAATATAAACCTATCAAGGTAATCTTCTAAGGTTTCATATTCATTTTGTTTAATCTTGAAAAATTCTTCCTTCTATTCTCTAACTCAACAATAATCCTAATATTTGTCTAGAAATGTAGTTTCCATTTCATCCCAAGTGGTTATGTAGTTACCCTTAAGGCCCATGAACCATCTCATGGTTACATCCTTGACTGTAGATGGAAATATTTTCAACTTTTGATTGTTTGTGACATAATCATATGTTTGGTAGAGAACCTAAAATTCAAAGAGAAACTGATCTAAATACTCTAAGGATTTAACTCTAAAAGTAGGTCAAATGGATGGTGAAATATTTTTCATATAAGATATGTCATCAGGACCCAAGCTGATTGGATAGGAAAAAATTATATCCTATTTGGGATATTGATTAGGTTTTTCCACATGTACATGTTCATCTCCCATATTTTCTTCCCAAATTTGGTTAACAATCCAATCTAAATTATCTTCTTGGATGTTCAACCTATGGTATATATTAGGAGGAGAGTCTTTGTTGGTGATCATATCCTCCTCTTATAAATCTTGTGGATCAAATCCAACTATTTTAAAAAGAGGATTTTAAGGAGCAATTCTCCCTATAAGATAAGATGTTCTGAATAGAATTCTTCTTATAGGATTTATTTGTGAGGATGAACCTTGTCTAGGAGAGGAATAAAAAAAGTTCATGTATGGCTTTCAAGTGCATTTAGTTTACTTACTAATTTATTCAATACGGATTGGATCCTCTCTTCTTATTGATTTATGCGGGATACCTTAGAGATAAACCATCCTTGAGAATCTCTTGGGTAGTTCATAAATATAAATATTCTTCAATTGTTTTTATTTTTTTGAATGTTTTAAAATTTCCTTATATAACTCTAATGTAAGATCTCTAATCCATTAACTACACTTTTTAAACTCAAACTGAAGTTTTAAAATATGGATACTTAATTTCTCAAACTTATCAAATTCTTGAAATACTTAAAAGAACTTGAAAATTATTTGGCAATTAAGTGTTCTCAGTTATCTAATTGAATTGGAACTGTTGAATGATTTTTTCACTTCCATTCACCAATAAAAATAGTTTTTTATGTTTTTTTAAATGTCATAAAATATAAAATTTTAAAACTTCTCATGCATTCATGATTAATTAAAAATCAAAAAATGAATTAAAAACTTGCAATCAAAAGACAATTTTACCATATGACATTGATAACAGAGTTTGTCATCTCTTGCCTATGTCTTCGGGTCCATTTAATAATGAGGACCATTTCATTAATTTTTTAAAATAAAGGCAATACAATTCTTTGAAACGTTACACAACTTCCCTTAGGTCTAATCTCTATACAAGAACTCCACCTTCACTAATATACTCAAGCTTGGCAACACAGAATCTTTCCTCAGTCTCCAACCCCCTTTCAAAGGTGCATAAGTCCCTCCACTTAACTATTGGTCTATCCAATTTATAATAAAAATAAATTTAACTTCTCTTTTCAATTACCAAACATAATTAAAAAAGATTACCCTCTATGTATTAGGTCAGATAATGGATCAAAATCCATTTGCTAGCTATCTCCAAGCTTCAATATAGCTCTCAGCCTATTAAAAATAAAATACACAGTTAGTGATAACTACCTTAAAATAAACATTCATGCCTTTTATACCACTTGTAAACCTGTGGCACAAGTGGTCAAGGCATATTTATTTTGCATGATAAGTGTAAGGTTTAAGTCTTCAGCCTCCCTTTTTGAACACTTGGGCTTATCTTTTTTAATCCCACATTGGCAAATGGAAAATGGATTTATGTCTTTTAATAGGTTGGTAGCCTCCTTAAATAATGTTGAAACCCCTTTTGGTGGGCTTGAGGAACTAAAATTAGCATGGTTCCAACTTAGCATATGACTAATCGACATTTCTCATGGCATGACTTGGTAAGTTAGAAGATAAGTCACAAGCTATTTGGAATCAGACATGGCATTTCTCACAGTCTCCAAAATTGTCATATAATCTTGAGCTTGACTCAGCAAGGTGGTTGGAATGCCATTGTGATGTGGCAAGTGTTGGTTCTCCGATGTGCCTTAATGGGACTTGGTAATAACAAAGTATTAAAAACATATAATTTAATTATCCCACATTCATCTGGTGGGCACAAAATATAGGTTTAAAAGTAAATTAAAATAAATTGTAATATAAAATTGATGCCAAGGTACCCCTCCTTAACGAAGTGTGTTGACCCTCACTGAGGGCCCCCAACGAGCCAATAGTGGGGCCCATAGTTCTCCATATGACCACCTGTCAAAGATCGGAGGCTAAAACCAAACCAAAACACCAAACTAAATTTTTGCATGAATGTAAAAAATGGACTACCATGTGTCGATGGGTGATTGGTCCACTTATCACATATAAATTTTTCTACGCATTATGATACCTCCTTATTTTGCCTATCACAAAATAACTTTAGTAGCATATAACTTAGGCATCTAGACTCCATTTTGTGATCTAGAAGAAGTGCCAAAAAGCTCTCAATGAGATCTTTCATGTGCAAGAGGTTTCATCACAACTTGGGACCTTTTTTTGAATTGAACTTCCAATCAATCTCACCAACACTTATTTATGAAAGTCCATAGAAATGGCACCAAAAATGATAGGATGTCATTATACCTCTTATTTAACCAATTAATGGATTGGTGTCATTTTATACCAAGGCTTGTGTCCAAAATTTGTATCCAATGAGACTATTTGATATTAGAGTTCTATAGTTCACTATTTAGGGGGTTTTACTTTTGTTGTGATTTTTAAATTCTAAAAATAGTAAATAAGATTCTAACTCTAGTTTGCATAAAAGTAAATCTAAAAGTTTTGTTAATTGAAGATCTCCTATTGCATCCACACCATCAACATCTAGAACTTAAACATTTGGAATAATATATATGATGTCCTTAGTTGACTTGCTTGGTTGGGTAGGATAGTGTGATATTCCATAATTTAAGAATCTTGTCTATTGTCACGTACACTATTTCTAATAAATTTTGAATATGAGATGAATTCAACAAACTTACTTTACTTGAAATACACACTCTTACATACATGAACCCTACCTGTATTGAATTGAAATAACTCTCACATATAAAGGAAACAAAATTACATTAAATTAAATTCACACTTGCTTTTGAAAATTAAATCACACTTTGCAGTAAATGAATTATACCTACATTAAAGAAATACTTATAAAATAAATACATCGAAGAGTTATTTTGGAGATTCTAGAGGCTTATCCTTTGAACCCCTAACATTATCATCAAAATACATGAGTCCTAGACTCACCTTAGAACCCACCAAGACACGTCTAGGAATTCAAGGGCTCAACCATGCACAAAAATAATAAAATTATTATTTCCTTCATTATTAACATTTAAAATCAACTCCTTAGGGAGATCCTCATGGCCTATCCAATTTTTAATACCCACATTATTAACTCCCTTATTGTGAACTAGTCAACATTCTTGATAGACTAGATAATAACATTTTTTCTAAATAAAAAATTCACAATATTAAAGCAGTCTCCCTCTACCTATAAGTTTTGAACATTTATTTGTTTCCCTAATTTGATCCCCCATAATGAAGCCTGAGCTTCTAGCTAATGATTTGACCTCAACCCCATGTCTCCTACATAAGTAACAATTAAATTACACTCATGATCTTTGATAATTACACCTCCCACCATTTCCCCTAGGTTTAATTTTTAAGCTCCATCAAAATTGAACTTCATTCAACCCTCAAGAGGGATTTTTACTTTGTTCTTTTCCTAATTTAATATTTAGGGTATGGTTTCACTAACTCTGAGGAGTCTATTTTCCAATTAAGGGCTGGTATTTTTTTAAATGGAAGAAGCTTTTTACCTTTTTAAATTTAAATATACATATAATTTTATTTGGTGAAGTTAAAGATTCATTCTGAGATTACCCTGTAGTTGTAACTTTTTTCCCTTGAAAATTCTATTATTCTATTCTCCACAAATCCCCCATATTATGTGAGGTAGATTCAAGTTCCATATCTTCTTGAGATGATTTTTTTTGAAATGGAATCTCCAAGACTAATAAACATCCATTAGGGATCCTAATTGTACCCATGAAATATTGAATTTTTCACAAAAATATCTCCAAATTCTCTGAGTGAAAGAACAACTAACCAATAGATGAAATATCGATTCATTCTCTTTTTCACACATCACACATATATTGTTAATAATGTATCCTCTTTTCCAAATATTATCAACTATTAGGAATTTATTTTAAATCATTATCCATAAGAAAAACTTATTTTTGGAATAAGCCATTTATCTCACACACCTTCCCAACATACCACATCTTCTTGTTCCTGATCAATTAAATCATATCTTGATTTAACTTTATACTAGAAATCAAATGAGTCAATCCAAACTACTTGGTATTATTTTTCTACCCTTGGGATGTGGAAATTATACAATAAATTATTTATTTTTACCATCTTCAATGTGTCATCTTAATTTGAATTGGCTTAAATTTTTCCATCTTTTAACTCCATCTAGCACTTGCTAGTAATCTGCTATGTTATCAACATATTTTTGTCTCATGTTATCCTAAAGGTCTATGCCTATAAACCTCTAGTATATCATCAAATCCAAGCTCTAATTGTCTTTATAAAAGTCAATCTTCTTCCATGTTGGATTTTCCATTTAAAACAGTCATTGGTAAACTCCTGGTTAGAAATTAAAAGTTTATAAATGTGCAAACCCCTCATAAATTGGTCTCCATCCAAAATGGAAATTGGATCTCTCCCTTCAAGATATTTAAAATAAAGGGTCTTACCCCAAACTGATCTCATTAGGATGAATCTCCAAACAAACATGGACATGAATACTTTATTAATTAGCTATAGGTTTCTAATACCAAGTTTGCCATACCTTTTTTAGGATAAACTTTACTCCATGCGACAAGGTGAAATTTGTGTTTTTATTCAATCCCATACCAAAATAAATTTATTTAAATCTTAATAAGTCTATCCTCCACTTCTTTAGGAAATTTGAATAATGATATAATGTACACTAGTAGACTTTGTAAAACACTTCTAATCAACACTACCTTATCATCTTGAGAGAAGAGCTTACCTTTTCAACATGAAAGTTTCTTTTGGAATATTTATATCAAAGGATTATAGGTTGTCACATGAAGATAATTAATAAATAGAGGCATTCTTAGGTAAGACGAAGGGAGTTCCTTTATTTGACAACCTAGAAGAGAAGCTATCCTAGCTTATTTAGCAACTAAAGTATCAAAGAAGTAGATAAAACTCTTTTCAAAATTTATTTTTTGGTTATAAACTTTTTAATACATAATGAAAATATTTTTAATAGTTTAATCTTCCTTCATAAAATCTTTGGCCAATAAAATAGTGCAATCTACAAACTACTGATGTGTCACCAAATCAAAAAACCTAGTCAATTTGATGCCTTTTAATTATGTTGTATCCAAAGCCTTAGAAATGTATCTACTTAGTTATTCTTCCATGATGATGAATAGGAATGGTGATAGTGGGTCACCCCATCAAAATAATTTTACACTATTTAAGAATCCTCTAATCACTCCATTAACAATCATAGAAAACATGCAAGTGGTTATATAGGCTCTAATAATTTTCTTAAACTTATCACTGAAACCAAATTATGCCATAACTCTATCTATAAAACACCAATCACGTCTATCATATACATTGACCATATCCAATTTGAGGATGATATATGCCCTTTGAATTTTTTCCATAGAGTGAATGGCTTCATGAACCACAATCACTCCATCTTATATTTATCTTTTTAGTACAAAATATCCATGCCAAGATTTAATATTTTCTCCACGATTAATTGCATCCTTAGAGCTTTTAAAAAAAATACATGGGATAATAGGCCAAAAATATAAAAAAATTATAGAGCCTTCCTTCTTAGGTACAACACTAAAAAATTATGTTTAAACTCTTTAAGCAACTTCTTGGATTTTAAGAATTCATTTAATACTATAACCATGTCATATCTAATTATGTCTCACAAAATTTTGAAGAAAGCTATTGGTTTTTCATATGATCCTAGATCCCTATCCAAATTCATCCTAGAAATCACAAACTTTAGATCATCATTTTTAGTAACAATTGTAATTATATCATTATCTTCTTATTTAATCAATTCAGTAATCTTATATAAAATTTTTGTTGAAAACCAATGTTCTTCTTGAAGTCTTTTTTATACAAATTCTTATAAAAAAGAACACTTGAATGATTAATCTCATCAACATCAGAGAAAAACTAAACTTCATTATTGATTATTTACTTAATGGAATTATATTTAATATGATTTCATGTAGACAAATGAAAAACCATTTATTTTTGTCACCCTCCTCAAGCCAGATGTTTCTAGATTTCTGCCCCCATAAAGTTTCTTCCCTAGCTACAATAGTGTGATAATCACATAATTGATGTTTTTATCTATTCTAGATCTCTAATTCATACTTTCCCCTCAATTTCCTCTTCTATCTTCAATAAATCATCTATAAGGGCCTTTTTTGTAAATGAACATTTCCAAACACCTATTTGTTCTATTATTTGATCTTAATTTTTACCTTTTTAAAATTCTCAACAAGATTGAACATAGCCAAACCATTGCCATTATTTCTCCACCACTCCAAAATCATCTCCTAAATATCAGGGTACATGAACCAAACATGCTCCATAAAAAAAGGTTACCTATTTTCTTTGACCTGATGATCAAATATACTTAGTTCTAATGGAGATTGTTCCAAACCAATTTTTAACAATATTTTAAGAGACAAATCTTTCTATTGAAGCCACTATAAAGAGATAAATAATCTATCTAATCTACATTCAATAATATTCTCACCAATCCTCTAATTTTTCTAAGTATACTTAGACTCCATAAGTTCTAAATCCATCAAACCAATGTCAGCACCCAAAGAAGAGAAATCATCCATACTATCCATACAGACTAGATTACCTCCTTTTTTTATCTCCTAGATGAAGGGGAAAGTTAAATTCTCTCACTAGAATCTAAGGGATATGTATACAATTGATTTAAAAATATCTAATATCTTCCCACAATTTTTTATGGACAATCCTTATATAAGGAGCATAAACATTGGAAAATTTCCACTACTTGTTCTCAATACAATTAGTAAATAGAACTACTACATGATGTTGAGTCTTGAGAATGGGTTCATCTATTAGAAATTTAGGATAAAAAAAGTAATTAGTCCTCTTAAGGCTCCTAAATCACTGATATAAACTACTTCAGCTTCATTATAGTATAATTTTCTATGGTTCAAGAATTAGTTTTCCTCTATATTAGATTTTTGGATGGCCAAAATTACAGCCTTATTAATCTTTCTAAAATCCCTAAAAATTGTATGCTTACCTATACTATGCACCTCTTTTATTTTCTAAGTGAGAATAAAAATAATTAACAACTGGGATAAGAGAAACCCCATTTAAGAGGGAGAGTTTTTTGAAATCCATCCACTGTGTCTTCTTGATTTTGTTTTAAAATAAAATCCTTTGTAGATGATTTGCCTAATCTGGGTGGATTTTTGATATCTCAGCCCTTAGATACTCTTATAGTAACCATTTATGACACCACTTTTACCTTTGAAGCATTATTAGTTGTAATAATTACTTGTTATATATCCTTATTTTCCTTGGTTGTTGATGCCAATGCAAAATCAGTATTCTATGATATTCCTTGTCATTCTATCCCTTTTTCAACCAACTCTTCTATTTTTATCTCTTGTTCCAATTTTTTAAATTTGTTTTAAGTCTAAATATTTGTAGGCTTAGGTCCTTACCTTTCCATAATATTTATTTTATGTAAGACTTCATCCTTGTCAAAAACTACCTCTTTCTTGTCTACATATTTTAATATTTCTATCAAAGAGAATTATTCAATCTTTTGTTCTACTCCTTTATTTGTTAATGTTGTATTTTCCATTTCTGATGTATGATTAGGTTTTGAGGCATCATTTTTATCCCTTATAAAATCACCTTATCTCCTTCCTCATGTTTTCTAAGAGATACATCTATATCTAATTTAGGATGACCCACCATGGCTAGGATTGAGGCCTATGGTTTGGTGTGTTTTTCAAATGAGACTCCTCCCTTTCTTTGTAATGTTGTTGTGTTGGGACCTATAAAGCACACCTTCGATGAATTCCCCAGTTTGTGACATGTATCACACATCATGGTAGATTTTTCAAACTCTATTTTTTATTCATACTCTAAAAGAAGTGTGTAACATTATTGAGTTTTATAGTTCTTGGTTTACAAATGTGTTTACATAAAACCAAGCATGGACAAGTTTGGATTTTACCATAGTCACCAAATCTAGATCTATGAAGTACCCAAAATATTTAGCAATACTTGCATATATATCCTACTCCTAAAACTCAATTTGGAGTCTCAATAGCCTAACTTATATGGGCATTGGTTAATATTCTCCTTCTCAAGTTTGAACCCTGGTTGTCATTTCTTGAGAAAAAGACCAAATATTCCAAAGAACCACAGACCCCTTGCAAGGATATTGAAACTATCTTTAGGGTTATTGAATCTAATCATGAATAATCCATTTACCATTACTAGGATCTACATATGTCATTTTATGCAACATTTTTCTTTTGCCCAAGCTCTGAAAGAGTCTATGTTTGGCTTAGCTCCCATGAACTTTCCAACTAAAGCTTAAAAACTAAAAATACAACAAAAACCCTATTAAAAACCCTAAAAAACTTTGTATATTTTAAATTTTATTCAAATTAAACTTATTTATTTATATTTTATCTCTCTTATATTCTCTCAAAATTACTCTTGCCTTTAGGCTCTTTATTTCATTTTAAGATCCTCAAATTGACTCCTTTTTCTTTGAAATCTTCTTGATCTCTTGAACCTTCTCCACCTTTCTCGCATATAATCTTGGAATATTTACCTTTAAAATTTCTTTATTTCATGCTTAAAACTCTATATATTTTTTACTTGATGTCTAATCTTGGGATTTTATTATTTTATGAAATAAAGATCTCTCGACAACCTATGACTTATCCTAAAATATGCTTAATTTGGCCTTACTTAAAGGTTTACATGGGTAGTTAGCATTTATATCATTAAAATTAATTTAAACATGTATTTAGACCTTATATGATACCTAAAAATAGGATCATGACCATAAATTAACCTAAAAAGAGTAAATACCCCTCCATAATGCTTTAATACATTCAAATTTTTAAATTAAAACTTTTGTCAAGAAAATGAGAAACAAGATCTAATGACCAATTATTGAAATACTAATAACATTAACACCTATTAAAGGACTGAAAAAGACTTTATAACCCTACACACAACTAAAATTTAACAATATTTACAAAAAGTAAACTTATATATAGTTGCACCTGCATCGGACTCCCAAGTGGGAAAATTTGAGATCCAGCTCAAATGAAAATTCATTCCTACATCATACTCCCAAGAGGGAAAATTTGAGCTCCAAATAAAATTAACCTTCTTTCTTGTCTTCCAATTCTTGTCTTTTTTATCTTCTTGTTTTCCTCTTCTAATTTTTTACTTATTCATCCTATCTTTTATTTAAATTTCTCTCTTATTTTATTAATGATCTTATTTTTTGGTCTTTTATAATGCTAAAATATCTTCTTTACTTTGATTCTCATATAGATAGACATGTTTAAATGAACCACAACTAATCCTCCTTTCTTCTACCATCTCCATAGTTGATCTTGCACACAAAATAAACATATTAAGGGAATCAATTACTTATTTATTCTTTTGAGTCATCTTCAAACGTTATTCATTTTAAAAATTTTATCCCTAATTTTTATTCACACCATAATATTTTTAATAAGTTGTCTCTTCCTCATCTAGAACTCTAATTTTAGATTTACTCCATAAATGATCCTAAATATTAATTTATTTATGTGCATTTACTTGAAAAAACACCTCTTTCACCATGGAAACATGTAACCTATCTGACCTACTCTTTTCAATTTCATGTAATGATTCTATACTATCATATTATTCAAATATAATTAGTATATGCTTCATGAAAAAATAGCTCTTTTTTTATCTAAGTTCTACTTGATGAATATTCTATCCTTTATGAACTTTTTGAAAAATTCTTTTTTTTTCACTATTTTTAAAATTAACTTTGGGTTCTTCACATGGTAACCTCATCCCTCTATTGTCCTTCAAGACAAATACATTCTCTTCATTCCCTTCTCATGTTTACCTTTATCAACAACAACACAAATTATGATTACGTTCCATCGTATTATTTGATACAAACGTATACTTAGATTATTTTCTTTGGAATTTTTACAAGTATTTATCACAACTAATTGTTGGATCACGTATACCATCACATCTCCATACTTTCAGTTCTACACATCTAACTTATATATAATCGTAAACTATCCATATCATTATAATTGATTCCATGCACACACATATGTATCCACATAACTCATAACATCAAAAACTTTGTCAAAGATAGCTCTTACCCTTTTTCATTTACAGTTTGGATTTATATAGTATGTAACCTCTTCATCTTAAATGTAAATTTATCTTGTAAACCGCCTGGTTGAGCCATTAAAATAATTTTAGAATTCTCAAATCCTTCTCCAAAATTATTCAACTATTCTAAATACAAATCTCCTTCATTAAATTACTTCAACTTAGCATTCACCTATAAATATTTTAGAGAATCAATTTGTTCTCCTATTTTACCATACTTAGTTGTCTCACAAATTCTTTATCTTGACTTTGTTAAGGCTTTATCACATATTTAATGCTAATTTATTCCTTTGGAATGCTATCTATATGGTTTTCATGTAATTCTCTTTCTTTTTTCCATTAAAAACATCTACTACTTTTGTTTTAATGGTGTGATTATCTTTCTTGGTGCCATCACTCATCTTATCTTCAATATTGCATTCTTATTTCTCCTAAAGCTCTAATAGATTATTAGAAACCTAATTTTCCTTCAATTTTATTATGGATTATGTTATACTTCCTTCTTAATCTCCTTTGGTCTTCTCATGATGATGTTTTTATTGCTTATGTTCAGTCTTATCATAATTTTAGATTGAGGTAAAAACAGGTTTTGAAGGGACCCAAAACCCTTTGACAGAAATAAAAGGATAGATCAATTAAAAGCACCAGGATAAACAATCCTTAGTCCTACTAGGAACTAGCAGCAAAATTAGGAGAAACAGGGCATCATCATTAACCATTTAGTATTCCTCCCCCTAAAATTCTAACTAAAGATTTTCTATCTATTTTTGAGGGGTAAAATCCAGAATAGTTACCTGCCTGCCATCAGCAATATTCTGCTTACTTTCTAATTCTCTGTTTTTCTTTGCAGATCTTCTTCCTAGTCGGTCTAGAGAGCCAACATCTGGTTTCATTTTTAAGATCTGTACATCTCCTTTTCCAGATTTATCCCTAGTAGAAACTAGGTGTTTTGCCTTCATTTTCCGATCTTTTTTGCTACTTCTTGTTTCAACCCCCTTTGTAATGGTCTTTTTTTCTTTTAGCATCTTCAGAGGGTAAACATTCTTAGCCTGAATCACCCTGGTCTTAGAAGGAAGAGGATCACCCTCTTCTAATTTATTATCAGCTCCATCCAAGAACTATTTTCTTCTTAATCAACTCAATTTCAAAGGGACATAATGTTTCTTGTATAACTTTATCCTTATTGTTCTCATGTATATTCTCAACAAATTTAGTTGTAATGTTGTTATTTAGATGTGTGTAATTCTCATCTTACCTTTTCCAACTTATTCCATCTTCTTGTTACTTATTTCCTTATAATTCATCATCCATGCAACTTTACTCTTTTTGGCTTTCCAGTATTAGTTTGAGTTTGCCTTTTCTTGGACTGGTATTTCTCTCCATCAGTATTCTTTTCTTATCCAAATTGTCTTATTCATAGTGAATGTAGTTTTTCTTCTTTCTTATCTAATATTCTCTTATGGATTGCAATTTTATTCCATCTTCTTCTTTGTGGTTTCATCCTAAAAGATGAAGATGTATTATCTTGGAATTTGTATAATATTTACTTGAAATATTTTAAGAGTTTCTTTCTCTATGATTTTTATCTCCTCAACTAATGAACATTAATATACACAACTTAACAAAGAATTAGATATAAAATATGGATACCTTTGGGTCTCATTAAGTGTCTTTTAAAACCACATTATTGCTTCCAACTTACAATTTGATTTATCAATAAAATTATCTTATTTTTAATATTAAATTTATATCATTAAAATCACTAACTCAAATGTATTTTCATCATACTCCACTACTTCCATGTTTAAGGCATGTTCTAATACTTCCATTTTAGCCTCTAACTACACTACACTCATAGATAAAATAGTAATCAGATTTTATATAATTTATTTATTCCTTAAAACACTCCTTCATTTTAAATCTCTCCATGAGATTTATCATTTGATCTTACTAGTATTCATCATCATTATCTTCCATTTAAAACCTATTCCAGTCTTCATTTATATACTTGGTCTATTTTTTAGTTTTGTCATGAGTTACCCCTTCTTGAAATTTGTTTTCTCCTTCATCATTAGGAACTTTTATTTACTCATTTAATTATTTTAGTTTATCTTAGCTACTAAAATACTCCATGAGGTTCTTCATATCTTATTTAAATGATCTTGTTCAATGACCTAGATGTTTTATTATTCAAGGCACTTTCTAATGCCTTCATTTAATTAATTTAGATACCTATATGAACATAATAAATAAAAAACCTTAGAAATAAATTTTTGAATCAATGTGGTACCTTGATGTTTCAACACTATTTAATCTTCTTCATTAGTAACCTATACTCATTAATCTCTTCACACTTAAGCTTCTTCACTTCTTTTTTGAGCTATTTACATTGTAGCCTCTCTTTATTCTTATTACATCTTATGACAATTATTATTTTATTATACATTAGTAATATTATATACCACTTAAATTTCATATTTATCTAAAACAAAAACCCTTTGCTTTCATTCTCTTTCCAACTCTCCATTATGAGCTACATCTATGCCATCATCTTCTTCAACTCAACTATCTCTACATTGATCATATCTTTTGTCATTGTGTCCCCCTCTTCTTAATGAAAATTTATTTCAAAACTAATCCCTTCATTTTATTTCCCTTTTACTCTCTATCTATTATTATCAATGTGTTTTTCCTCAACTCTTCTTTCTTACTTCTCTTTCTTTTCTTCACTAAACCTCAATGTGTCTTTCTTTCTTTCTAGTAAGTATTTTTCACCTTTATTGTTATTGATACCTCACACTGGGATTTTTATTACTATAATTAGTATTTTGGTATTCTCTTACAAGTATACTCCACCTTAGAACTATCTATTCTTCTTAAGTTTTAATGATCTTTTTTTCTTCAAGCTTGTACAACTACTTTTCACAAACTTCTTCTCTTTCCTTTAGGGAAGAACTCTCTCAACTATGCAACTAACTATTTTTTTATTTTTTATTTTCAATGATTATTTCTCAATATTATTAATTTTCACTTCTTACCAAAGATATTATGAGATTTGATACCCTTATGATGTAGGTAGGCTTCTTCTAATAGGTTTACCTTGTTTAGAAATAGGCTTATAGCCTTCTTAATTTGGCCTTTAACTCAGATGAACATCTTTATGTTTAATAATGGGTCACTATTTTCCTTTTGATGTGGTCTAACTTAACTAACATGTTCTTATCTCAAATTAAGTGTCAAAGGACTACAAACTGGGTTCCTTTAGGTCTCATACATAGGTTTGTCACTTTTAATACATGAATATTGGGCTTAAATATTAAAAACTGAATTATTTATTAGTATTTATTACCATTATTTATATGTTATTATTATAAAAAAATATCTTCACACTCTTCTCTAAGTTCAAATTGAACAATAAAATAAGAAATCAGGGTTTTTAGACCTTACTTACAGGTCTACAAACTATGATTTTGACATAACTTATGTTATATATCTTCAAATAAATTTAAATATTTTTAAAAATGTCAAATTAATTTTATTACATTGTTATACAAAGTTTCAAATCTTCTTCATAATTCATTTAGGAGATAAAATGATTTTTTTGCACTAAAACCCTATTCTAGTGTTGCAAGATTATACCTAGGCTAAGAGCTAAAATTAGATGTAAAATCCAAGTTTAAAAACCTATCTATGAAAATATGGTTTTTAAATGACCCAAATAACATATTTAATTTTATAATAGTGCATGTAGGACCTTAAACAATCCTAACAAGTAAAGGAAACCTACTTTCTCATACTATAAACTTTGTTCCTATACTATGTAAATAATGTGTTGTATTTTTTAGGCCTATACTGAGTAAGAAAACTATTAATAACCAAAAACATGATTCAAAAATAATATAAACATTCACTTAAAAAATATAAATTATGGAAATTTAAGTATGCAACCCAAAATAACATTCTTTTATTGTTGTTAGAGCAAATATATTCAACAATACAATCCAAAACCCTATCAAGAACCTTGTAACCTTTGTATATCTAAGATTTTATACAAATTATATTGAATTTTTTGGTTCTTAAAATTTTCTATATTTTATTTTCCTTACTCCTATTTTCTCTGAACATTCTTTTTCTATATAGACTGTCTTTGTTTCAAGATCCTCAAATTTCCTCCTTTTTCTTTGGAATCTTCCTAATCTCTTGAACCTTGTCCACCTTTATTTCATAGAATCTTGGAATTATTAAATTTATTAGTTCCTTATTTCAATGATTTAAATCTATCATATTTTTAATTAATTTATAATATTGTTCTCTTCTTATTTCATGCAACAAAGATCTCTCAATAAATTGTGACTTATCCTAAAACATGTTCAATTTAGCCTTACTTGAGGTTTACATGCATAGTCAAGATTTATATCATTAAAATAAATTTAAAAATGTACTTAAACCTTATATATTTTTACCAATAGGATCATGACCATAACTTATCCTATAAAAAGTAAAAAACCCCTACATAATGCTTTAATACATTCAAATTTTTAGATTACAATTTTTGGAAAAAAAATGAGAAATAAGCTCTAATGACCAATTATTGAAATAATAGTAAATTTAAAACCTGGTGAAAGACCTAAAAATACCTTATAACCATCAAAAAATCCAAAATTGACCAATATTATAAATTTTAAAAAAAAAAAAAAAAAAAAACTTATATCCAAATGCACCTACATAACTTTTTTCACATTATTCCTTAGCCATTCCTTTATATGTAGGTTTGAACTTCCAAATTTCAAATAATATTACACAATACCTAATATTTTATTGAAAATATTAATTCAATTATCAAATTATCTCCCAATCTAATATAAATGTTCCTACTTTTTGGACTATTCCTCCCTTCCTCAAATAATTCTTCCATTGTAGGCCTATCACCTTGGGTAAAACTTGTATGAATTCCCTTTAAGGACTATTTTTAAAAATTAAAACTTTCCATATCATTCAACCCATATATTTTTCATGTCATTTTGAATGAAATTACTCAAATATTCATATATATAAACATATTAACCCTAAGCATATTACAATCTATAAATCACTTAATTATCAATGAAAATGCATATACTTATTGAGAGGAACTTAAATTAAACTACAAAATATTAATTACATAAAAATATAAAGCCATAATATAAGTATAAATATCAATTCAAGTTCGAAACACATATTTTCAAGTGTTAAAATCCATACACAAGATTACACTACATGTTAGTATTACAGAGGATTGCACACACTCAGTTAGGTGGGATAAATTCCTTTGGTTTTACTTACCTCTTAAAATTATTGGATATGTATATAGTTCTTATCCATAGGGGTTGGTGAAAAAAACCCCCAAAAATTTGGAATTGCATATCATATTACATTTTTGGATTGTGTGACATATCCAATACCATTCTTGTTGAATCAAGTGATACCCATTTGATGTACTCCCATACGTTAATCTAGAACAAAATGAGGTGATTTGAGATAACTATATATTGGTAATTACTCGCAAAGGAGATATGGGGAATCAAGTTGTCTAAACAGTGGTTTATGGGGTTCAGGGCATATCGATATATGAATACATGGATAGGCCATGAGTACCATATGTGGTACTCATTCTTCCACATAGGCCCCTTTATAAGTCCTTAGACCTAAATAAATACCTCACTCTCCTAAGTGGGATTTTGTTTCACTCAAGGATGGTTAAATGGTTATTCTTAGACTAACTGGAAAGGATAACCTTAAAACACCCTATGTTGCTATTTGATTATGATAAGTCTATGAAATGAGAAAAAGATATAATGTTGTATTAATTGATAATCATGTATGATATATGAAAAACTTATTATAAGTATAAACCATAAATTAATTTAAATACATGTATATTTTACTAGTTCCCACAATTATCTAGTATAATTTATCATTGATTAAAAGAGAGCACAATTAGGAAATGGAATGAAAACCAAGCATCATAAAAAATTATTTGACTATTACCATATGAGGTTTTCAACTTCCTCATGGTTGCCAACATGTTTTTTTAAGTTCACCAATTACACAATTAATAATCATGAATGTTGCTATATGATTAAATTAATAATGATACAATTTGCAATCAACTTAATTATTTATTAGATAAGATATAATAATAGCCTATAATTGAATCTATGTAAATTATATTACATTGGCAAACAGCCAATATGTTTATGATCAATAAGAGTGTCAGGAATCTAGAACAACAAACATGCTCTGATACCACTAGTTGGGATCTTGCTCCTCAGAAAGAGCACAGTATGATTACCAAATATAAGCAATTGAATATGCGGAAATACCCAGAAACACAAGTAACTAGAATTCACCAATAGCACAGAATATGAGAGACAATACACTATCTTGTATTAACACTAACAGAAAAGAATACAACAAAGAGCCGCCACACTCTTTCACCTTACAGAGATTCACCACACCTCAAGTGTTCAGTAATTCTTCTCACACACACTCTCCTACACAAAAATGGTCCCAACAACCAACTCACACACAGAATTGGTGTTCACCTCACCAACCAGTCAGTAATAACCCTGCCGGTACATCAAGCACTCTATAGCACTTCAAGCTGATCTCTCATGAACCTGCAACCTACAATTCAAAGACCAAACTTACATGTAGATCCCCAATGAGCTTGCAACAACCTGCAACTCACAGATCTTACAACTAGAAGGAACTCTTCCTTTCTATCTCATGCCTTATACAATACATGCCAATGGGTCTATAAATAGATCCCTAACTCAAACAATAACTTAGACTCTTAATTTAGACAATTGTCCTCGCAGCCCAAGACTCTAACTAGTCTCAACATGCAAACTCTTCATTCACTTAACTAACTGTCTGTGAAACGAGCAGTTCTGGAACACACAGGCGACCGACGTTGGTCCCTGCTTGTCTGGTTCTGCCGACGTCGGCCAACTTCCTACCGTCACCGGTGGCCTTCTGCACTGGACTCTATCGACGTCGGTCTTACTGCCGACGCTGGTTCCTACAGAACTCAGCAACCATCTGTTCCTCAATTTGCAAAGGTTGAAGCTTTTAGCTCCATAACCTAACAATCTCCCACTTGGAGATAAACAGCTGCAACCTATACATGTACCTATACACCATCTAGTTTGTTACCTTGGCTATGTATCCATCTTCAAAATCACCCTTGAATACCAACCACCACAAAATCCATGGTGCAAAACCTGTCATCCAAATTACTTGCCACATCCGCATCTACAACCATGTAGAAAAAGAACTTGACCCTGCATAGCATGTGCACCTGCTGCTGGTCCCACTGAACTGCCCTTCAGTATTGCTTTCCCGGATTGACTCCAAACTTGTGATAACTCCCACTGCTTGGGAAAACTCAGGTTTAGTACATACCATACACTCAACCTCATTATGTGAATCAAGACACCTATTCATAGAACTGTCCAACCATCGGCGTGCTAACCGGTTTCACACAATCATCCTAAAACAAAGTCAACATATGACCTACCATGTCTCTAGAACACACTCATGCCAAAGAATCTTGCTGCTCCCAGATTCTCCATGACAAACCCCTGAACTAACTTTACCTTTAGTTCAGCAATACCTGTATATGTAACCCTGCAACAAGCACATCATACAGAAAATAGGATAGTGTAGCTAATACTATCCAACCTGGTAAAGAGAAACACAATGAACAAACCTCCATTGCTCTGCAGCTAATACAAGATCAAATACCCTGATCTTACATCTCACGTATCCATTTCCGCTCTTCT
Source organism: Torreya grandis (assembly GCA_037957365.1). Taxonomy (NCBI): domain Eukaryota; kingdom Viridiplantae; phylum Streptophyta; class Pinopsida; order Cupressales; family Taxaceae; genus Torreya; species Torreya grandis. The sequence continues at coordinate 598,685 of JARHVA010007273.1, read as the reverse complement.
TCATCCTTAACATCCATTCGTCTCTCAGTGCTTACTTCCAGCTGGCAACACTACCCAAAACCTCTGTTTGGTTCTCCTCCAAGGAATCACATCCTCATTCATGCCTAGCTCCCACTGTTTCCTGGATCTACCTGTTCTGCTTCTTCAATAACTTCCTGGTCCTATGCCATAAGTGAGCAACAAGTAGTGTAAAGAAGGGAAATTACAAATTTAAGAACTTACTTACACCTTCAGTCCTCCATATGGGTGCTTGAGACTCCATGACAGCTTGCTGTCCACCCAAAATTCGTCTCAGTGACCGATGCCGGTCACATCTCAATCTACAGTTGAACGATGTCGGTTTCCTGCGACTGCCTCTCCGCCAACGTCAGTTTCCCCTGGCCGACGCCGGTCCCTGTCTGCCCCGAGTCACCGACGTCGGGCTGCACATAGCTGACATCGGTCCCTGTCTGGACACCGACGCTAGTTTTCCTGCCGACGTCGGTCTCTATGTTTTTCTTGTGAGACCTGACTTTTTCCCACGAGCTCCTTTTGGATCAAACCCTTGTCCAAAACACCCTTGCTCTACTCAGAATTCCTCTGCACCTTATGCTAAACTCTGTCCGTCACCTTCTCCTTGAAAACCAAGGCTTCCCTGTTCTTGTCACTAACATCGGATTCCTCAAGAAATCTCACCTTCTTCTTCTGCATACAGAAATCATGATCCATGCCTTCCAAATCCGAAAGCATATCCTTTGACTCAAGAACCAGCATCTCCTTCTTATCTATGTGACCAAGCCTATCAAGCCACATCTCTGAATCTACAGCTGAAGTAGATAACCCAAAAGAAGAATCAGTAAAACAAGTAGATAGATAAAGCGTACCTACTTTCTTACCTCTAGCTACAACAAGTGTACCCTTGGTAACCTTCCAAGAGTCCACTGTGAGAGTTACTGTGCAACCCTCTTCACCCAAGCTTCTAACAGAAATTAGATTCCGCTTCAAAACTGGGACGTGCATGACCTCCTTTAACACCCATGTGTTACCTGTCTGCAGTTTCAGCTTCACTTTGCCTTTGCCAACAATCTGACAAGGCTTACCATCCCCTACACAAATTTCTCCAAAATCTCCCTGGACATACTCATGAAAAAATTCCCTATGTGGGGATGCATGAAAAAAGGCACCAGAATCTAATACCCAAGATCCTACTTTATCCAAAGAACATACCAGAGCATCCTGTGCAATATAACCCGCAACATCTGCTTCTTCTTCATGTTCTTCATGCTGATCTATACCCGATCTGCAATCTCTCTTTAAGTGCCCTTGCTTTCCACATTTCCAGCAGGTTATTCTGCCATACCTGGACTTGGATCTCTTGCCCATCTTCGACCTTGATCTCCCACGCTCTATCTTCTCTCTTGGCCTTCCTCTTCCTTCAACACTCAAAGCATCTCCAGATGATTCACCTGTGCTTTTCCTACGTATCTCTTTGTTCAAGATCACACTCACAATATCATCCACTTTTAGGACTTTTGAAGGAGACACAGTATTAGAAACTGCCATTACCAAACCTTCTCAACTTTCAGGTAATGAACACAAGATTAAGAGAGCTCTTATTTCATCATCAAATACAATATTGACTGAACTTAACTGGTTTACTAAACCATGGAAATCACTAAGATGGCTATGAACAGATCCACCTTCCAACATTTGCAAATTAAATAAACGCTTCATAAGAAATACCTTATTCAAAGCTGAGGGTTTTTCATATAAATTTGCCAAAGATTCCATCAACTCCACCGTTGTCTTACACTGTGATAAGCTGGAAATCACAGATGATGCAAGACTCAATCTAACAGATCCCAGAGCCTTCCGATCAAGAACCTCCCATTCTTCATCTTTCATATCCAAGGGTTTGCTAGCAACCCCACCCAATGGTAAGTACAAATCTTTCTAATACAGATAGTCCTCAATCTGCATCCTCCATAATTGGTAGTTCTTGCCATTGAACTTTTCCATTCATAGTTGACTGCTTTCTGTCATTGCTCAACTCCCACTCAAACAGAAACCCTATGAGTAACCTGTAATCAAAACACACTACCCAGATCTACACCAATCTGTTAGTATCCCAACCAAAAGCTCTGATACCAATTGTTGGTATCAAGCTTAAGAACCTACAACCAAGGCTCTGATACCAGTTGTCAGGAATCTAGAACAACAAACATGCTCTGATACCACTAGTTGGGATCTTGCTCCTCAGAAAGAGCACAGTATGATTACCAAATATAAGCAATTGAATATGCGGAAATACCCAGAAACACAAGTAACTAGAATTCACCAATAGCATAGAATATGAGAGACAATACACTATCTTGTATTAACACTAACAGAAAAGAATACAACAAAGAGCCGCCACACTCTTTCACCTTACAGAGATTCGCCACACCTCAAGTGTTCAGTAATTCTTCTCACACACACTCTCCTACACAAAAACAGTCCCAACAACCAACTCACACACAGAATTGGTGTTCACCTCACCAACCAGTCAGTAATAACCTTGCCGGTACATCAAGCACTCTATAGCACTTCAAGCTGATCTCTCATGAACCTACAACCTGCAATTCAAAGACCAAACTTACATGTAGATCCCCAATGAGCTTGCAACAACCTGCAACTCACAGATCTTACAACTAGAAGGAACTCTTCCTTTCTATCTCATGCCTTATATAATACATGCCAATGGGTCTATAAATAGATCCCTAACTCAAACAATAACTTAGACTCTTAATTTAGACAATTGTCCTCGCAGCCCAAGACTCTAACTGGTCTCAACATGCAAACTCTTCGTTCACTTAACTAACTGTCCGTGAAACGAGCAGTTCTGGAACACACAGGCGACCGACGTCGGTCCCTGCTTGTCTGGTTCTACCGACATTGGCCGACTTCCTGCCGTCGCTGGTGGCCTTCTGCACTGGACTCTGTCGACGTCGGTCTTACTGCTGACGCCGGTTCCTGTAGAACTCAGCAACCATCTATTCCTCAATTTGCAAAGGTTGAAGCTTTTAGCTCCACAACCTAACAAAGAGGAGGAATTAAGGGAAATATAAAGTATATTATAGCTAGGTGTATATTCTTTTAACATTAATTATTCAATCAAACTATTAGACTTAAAGTAAGGAAAACATATTCAATCCTTGTAACTTTCACTTATACTTAATTATTTTTTATCCATACATGTACTTAGTAATTATCAAGAAAAATAAACATTTGGTTCTTTAACCTTTCTTATTACTAGGATTTAATTAAATAATCAACCCAAATTCATAAAATATATTTCTTGGGCCTAATCAAACATGGTTGAGTAATATGTATTCCAACATAAACAAATATATAATATGCATGCATAACAACAATTTTATGTGATTAGGTATAGAAAGTATATAATCATCAATATATTTTCCACATGAATTAAGTATAATATACACATACTAACATTAGGTATCCTACTCAAATGAGAATTTCCAGCCAAGTATCAAATGAGTGGAGCCCAAATAAAATGTTACATTTAAGAAACTCTTTCAAAATAAATGTTTGAACATGTCATGACACAACAACATGCGATCATTCATAGACCCAAAAAAATGATGATATGCATACTCAGCTCATAATGATTAGGTCCAAATTATATATATTTAACCATCATTCATGTGTATAAGAATCAAGCATGGAAGAATGAATCACTTCAAAATTTATATTTCACAATACAAGTAATTTAAGATAAATATCCTCATTTACAAGTTGACAATTCATTCAAGAATTTAAATTTAACTTATTCATATACTAGGCAGCCCTTATTTTAGAATTAAACTCATAATTGTATTAATTCCAATAAATTAACTAATACTAAAACTTAAGAAATGAAATCAACAACAAGTAGATTAATTAATAATAAATATGCATACCTTTATTCAAAAACTTATTTCTACAAGGTATGAAAGAATAATTTCATTCATGATTCCATCATATTCTCTCATCAAAATTAACAGAGCTTATTTCTATATTCCATATAAAATCTGAAATGATCTTAAGAGAATATCTCTATATACTCATGATATCTTTGTTAATCATAGGATATACTGAGAGGAGGGGGTGAATCAATATATCATATATCTTATAAAATTTTAATTAATCAAATTCCACTTAATCATTCATTTAAGATATGAAATTAAATTGAAATAATAAACACCACAAAAGATAGAGAGAGACACTAGATTTTAACATGGAAACCCAATGTGGGAAAAAAATAGAAAATAATCTCAAGTTTATGAATGAGCACCAACTCAAACTACAATATTCCCAAGCACCAACTTACAGGAGCACCAACCCCTTTGTTGAGCACCAACACAGAAACTATTCATGATCAACAACCCACAAGAGCACCTACCCCTTTGTTGAGAAACAACACATCAACTATTTATGAGCACCAACCCCTATTTTGTATACCACAAAACTATCTCTCAATGTTCCTTTCTCAACAAATGATAACACATTACAATATCTCTTTCTTTTCTCTCCTTTGATTTTCTAAGCTAGATATAAAAATTACAAACCATGCTCTTTTTAACACATTACAAATATATTCTCAAGCCTTTATTATAGCTTTCCAAATGACCTTTGGCACTCACCCTTTATGACCCTTCACTCATGAAAAATGGCACCACATTTGCATGACCCTTTGAATCCTTGTATTTGAAAAGTCACAAGATGACCCGTCATAACAAAATGAATACTTTACCTTTTTTTTTTATCTTGGTGAATTTTCATATTCCTCAAAGTGTCCTTGTATGAGAAATTGCACCCATCCTCTTTTGTATTCACTTGGTGAATCTTGGAATTCCTCAAAATGACTCTCCATGGGAAAATGTGTTTGTTCCCTCTTTTGTCTTTACCTCATGACTCTTTGACTTCTTCATGGGCCCTTATTTTGACTTTATGCAACCAAAAATATTTTTTTTAATATTAAATAACTATTAACACATATTATCTAAGATATTAACATTAAAAACACCATTAAATGCTATGGGGCCTTTATGACCAATAATGCTAGACCTTTGAAATCAATGACAATATTTTCAAAAATATCCCCCTTTATCATTGATGGAAACCACAAATTGAAACTTCCACATCCTAAAAATTGTACTACACATGCCAACCTACACATATTTCCAAACTAAAAAACATATAAAAACTCCCCCTTATTGTATCATCCTATACTTTTTCCCTACACTTATACCTATTTTTGCAATTCTCCCCCTTTGAGACCAATGGCAAAGGGCCTATCTTGGAGATAACATTTAGCTCCCCCTCAAATTAAATTGATCCTTAATGGTAAGAATTAAAATAAATTTCTCCCAACTCCTCTTGTAGATCCTTGAATGTGTCATTTGATCACACCTTTGTGATGATATCTGATAACACATATAAATTGTTGTCTATCCTTTAAGCATATGTAATCAGCTCATCTAAATCTTTTCTTCTAATCTCACAACCTTCTACATAAAACTTTAATGTGTATCCCTGATCACATATTTGACTTACACTCAATAGGTTATGCTTAAGACCTTCTACATATAATACATTCTTAGTCTTGGATCTACCATTATCCAAACTCAATGTACCTTTTCTAACTATCCTGGTAGTGACTTTATCTCCAAATTTCACTGTGCCACCATTTATCTTCTTTATAGTTATGAAATCACTCTTGTCTCCTATCATGTGCCTCAAACATCTGATATCAATGAACCATGGTTGTTATTCATTTCTTGCATGTAAAGTTGTTTGAACTAACATAAAATATTCAAGTTGTTTCTTCTGCCATGAATTTGTCTGACTTTTCTTCTTAATGAATGGAGCCTTGAAACTATGATCCTTCTTTATTGACTTGAACATGCTTCTACAATCCAGGATATGTGTCCAAAATTATCACACTTGTAACATATTATGGCCTCTTCATCAAATCTTGATAGAGGAACAAAAGAGTTGTGGCTTCTGCTTGAATCTACATGTGTTTCCTTCTCCTTGTTTCTAAAATTGTTAGCTCTTTTCTAAAATTCTATTTTCTCATAACCATATCCGTTATAATAAAAATAGTAACCATGAAAATAGAAATTGTTTGTGTATATTTATCTTTATTATCTTTTGTAGCTCTATTCCTTCCATCTTTCTTTATTTCAGATGTCCTCTATATTCTTCATTTCCTCCCTTCTTGTTTCCTCTTTTGTAAGAGCTTCAACATAGCTCTTTATATTTTCAAATCTGATACCTATTTTATCTAATATTAACATTTGACATTCTAATAACTTATTCAACATGTTAGTGTTATCCTCAAATTTTGAATCACTGACTACTTTATCATTGTCTACTTTTTTAATATCTTCTTTTAAAGAGGCAATTTAAATAACATACCTTTCACATTCTTCACTTATTTTTTACAACTATTTTGTTAGATCTTTTTAATTCCTTTTGGTTTCTTCAAAGTGTGTTTTTAGATCTTCAATTATATTCTTTGACTCTTTTTTATTTTTCTTGATTTGGCACTTCAATACTTTTTCTCAACATCTTCTAATTATTTTAAGGGACAAATGAGTTCTCTTTCCAGATTCACCTCAGCTTCATTCTTGCTTTCATCATATTATTCTTCTTGATCGTATCTAATTTTAATTATAGAGGCATATTCATTTTCACCATTATTCTTATTTGGAAATTTATCCCTTAAAGAACCTAACTCAACCTTCAACTGATTACACTCTTCTTCTCTTGATCTAAAACTTGAATATGCAACCTCTAGCTGATTCCTAAGATCCTGAATAAACATCATATATTCTTTTGTTTCTATAGCCAACTTAGAATCTAAGATACACATTATTCCTTAAGATCCTCAACCACAAATTTTAACTCTTGATTCTCCTTATTTAGCTACTTGGCCATCATATTTTCCCTGATCTACCTTCAAGTTGTTAAACTCTTTCTATAAGAACATGCTCTGATACCAATTATTAAGCATATGATATATTGAGATGGGGGGTGAATAATTATATCATATATTTTATAAAAGTATACTTAATCAAATTACACTTAACCATTTATCAATATATGCAATAAAACTAAAACAATAAACACCACACAAGATAGAGAGAGACACTACATTTTAATGTGAAAACCCATTGTGGGGAAAACCGTGGAGAATAATCTCAAGTATATGAATGAGCACCAACTCAAACTATAATATTTTGAATCACCAACATAAAAGAGCACCAAACTCTTTGTTGAGAACCAACACAAAAACTATTCATGAGCACCAACCCATAGGAACACCAACCCCTTTGCTGAGCACCAACATAACAACTATTCATGAGCACCAACCCATAGGATCACAAACCCCTATTATGTATACCACACAACTATATCTGAATGTTGCTTTCTCAACAAATGATAACACATTACAATATCTCTTTTTTTTACTCCTTTGCTCTTCTAAGCTAGGTATAACAATTACAAACCATGCTCTCTTCTACACATTACAAATGTATTCTCAAGCCTTTATTTATATCTTTCCAAATGACCTTTGGCATTCACCCTTTTTGACCCTTCACTCCTCATGGAAAATGGTGCCACATTTTCATGACCATTTCAATACTTGTATTTAAAAAGTCACAAGGTGACCCTTCATAAGCAAATGCATACTTTCCCCTTTTGCCTTTATCTTGGTGACTTTTCATATTCCTCAATGTGTCCCTTCATGATAAATTACACTCTTCCTCTTTTGTCTTCACTTGGTGACTCTTGGAATTCCTCAAGATGACTCTTCATGGGAAAATGTGTCCTTTCCCTCTTTTTTCTTTACCCCATGACTTTTTGACTTATTCATGGGCCCTTCTTTTGACTTTATGCAACTAAAAATATATTTTTTAATATTAAATAAATATTAACACACATTAGCCAAGATATGAACATTAAAAACACCATTAAATGTTATGGTTCCTTTGTCACCAATAATGCTAGACCATTGACATCAATGCCAATATTTCTAGTAATAACCCCCTCTATCATTGATGGTAACCCCAAATTGAAACTACCACATCTTGAAACTTGTTCTACATATGCCAACCTACACATATTTCCAAACTAAAAAATATATAGTAGCTCCCCCTTACTGTATCATCCTATACCTATTCCTATACTTGTACCTATACCTATTTCTTCACTTCTCCCCATTTGACATCAATGGAAAAGGGCCTATCCTAGAGCTAATACATAGCTCCCTCTCAACTGATGTTGATCGTTAATGGTAGGAAGTAAAATAAATTAATCCCAAATCCTCTCACAAATCCTTAAATGTGTCCTTTGATCATGCCTTTGTGAAGATATATGATAAACATAAATTGTTGCTTGTCCTCTGAGCATCTACAATCAACTCATCTAACTCATTTCTTATAATATCAAAACCTTTTGTATTAAACTTTAATATATATCCCTAAACACATATTTACTTACACTCAATATATTGTGATTAATACCTTCTATATATAATACATTCTTAGTCTTGGTTATACCATTATCCAAACTCAAAGTACCTTTTTTGGCTATTCTAGCAGTGGTTTTATCTTTGAATTTCACTATGCCACCATTGATTTTATTTAGAGTTATGAACTTGATCTTATCTCTTGTCATGTGCCTTGAACATCCATTTTTAATTAACCATGGTTATTCTTCATTTATTGCATGCAAAGCTATCTGAACTAACATAAAATCTTCAAGTTGTTTCTTCTGTCATGAATTTGTTTGACCTTTCTTCTTGATGAATGGAGCCTTGAAAATCTTATCCTTCTTGATTGAATCAAACACATTTAAAAAATGTAGGGCTATGTGTCAAAAATTATTATAGTTGTAACATATTTGGCCTCTTCATCAAAGCTTGATAGAGGAGCAAAAGAGTTGTGGCTTCTGCTTGACTTTGCATGAGTTTCCTTCTCCTTATTTCTAAAATTGTTAACTCTTTTCCAATATTATATTCTCTTATGACCATATCCATTATAATAATAATAGTAACCATAAAAATAGGACCTATTTGTGTATCTTTATCCTAATTATCTTTTGTAATTTTCTTCCTTCCATCTTTCTTTGTTTGAGATGTCATCTATATTATTCACTTCTTCCCTTTTTGTTTCCTCTTTTGTAAGAGATTAAACATAGATATTTTTCTTTTAAAATATGATACATATCTTATTTGATATTTAATTTTGACTTTCTAATTACTTATTCAACATGTTAGTGTTATATTCAAATTTTGAGTCACTGACTACTTTATCATTGACTGCTTTCTCAATATCTTATTTTAAAGAGGCAATTTCAATAACATACCTTTAACATTCTTCACTTACTTTTTACAACTATATTATTAGATATTTTTCATTCCTTTTGGCTTCTTCAAAGTGTTCTTGTAGATCTTCAATTATCTCCTTTGACTCCTTTTCATTTTTATCGATCTGGCACTTCAATTTTTGATTCTTCTTCTCAATAACTTCTAATTCTTCTAAGGTACAAATGAGATCTCCTTCTAGATTCACATCAGATTTATTCTCACTTTCATCATATTATTCTTGTTGATCATTTCTAATTTTATTTATAGAGGCAATTCATTGTCACCATTATTCTTATCTAGACATTTATTCTTCAAATAACCTAACTAAACCTTCAACTGATTACACTCTTCTTCTCTTGATTTCAAACTTGAATATGTAAACTCTAGCTAATTCCTAAGATCATGAATAGACATCTTATCTTTTTTTCTTCTATAGTTGACATAGAATCCAAGATACACACATGTTCTTTAAGAGCCTCAACCATAAATTTCAACTTTTGATTCTCCTTTCACTACTTGACCATCATGCTTTCCCAGATCTACCTGTAAGTTGGTAAACTCTTTCCAAAGGAACCTACTTTGATATCAATTATTAATCATGGGATATACTGAGAGGGGGGTTGAAACACTATATCATATATCTTATAAACTTTTACTTAATCATATTCCACTTAACTATTCATTCAAGATATGAAATAAAACTTAAACAATAAACACCACACAAGATAGAGAGACACCCTATTTTAAGGTGGAAACTCAATGTGGTAAAAACATGGAGAACAATCTTAAGTATATGAATGAGAACCAAATCAAACTAAAATATTCATAAGTACCAACTTGTAGGAGCACCAACCCTTTTATTGAGCATTAACACAAATATTCATGAGCACCAACCCACAAGAGAACCAACCCATATTGTGTATACCACATAACTATCTCTCAATGTTGATTTCTTAACAAATGATAGCACATTACAATATCTCTTTATTTTATCTCTTTTGCTCTTCTAATCTAGATATAAAAATTACAAACCATGATCTCTTCTACACATTAAAAAAGTATTCTCAAGCCTTTATTTATAGCTTTCCAAATGACCTTTGGTGTTCATCCTTTGTGACCCTTCACTCCTCATGAAAATGGTGCCACATTTACATGGCCCTTCAAATCCTTATATTTGAAAAGTCACAAGGTGACCCTTCATAATCAAATGTATCCTTTCCCATTTTATCTTTACCTTGGTAAATTTTCATATTCCTCAAGGTGTCCCTTCATGAGAAATTGCACCCTTCCTCTTTTGTCTTCACTTGGTGATTCTTAGAATTCCTCAAGATGACTCTTCATGGGAAAATGTTTATTTTCCCTCTTTTGTCTTTACCCCATGACTCTTTGACTTCTTCATTGGCCCTTCTTTTGAATTTATGCAATCAAAAATATATTCATTAATATGAAATAAATATTCAAACATATTAGCCAAGATATGAAAATTAGAAACACATTTAAATTATATGGGGCCTCTATCACCAATAATGCTAGACCTTTGACATCAATGAAAATATTTCCAATAATCTCATGAGTTAGACAATGTATCAATAAAATTCTAAGTATATATATACCAAAAGGAAAAAGGATATCCCTTCAAGTTAAGATTTTGTAGAGGTCAACATACCCCCATTTCTAAAAAATAGGGACCCTTGTGATTAATTTGAACCTTAATACTGAAAGCTTGATAATTTGCACTTTACTAAAATATGAATATCATCCACACCTGATGAAATTGGCTAATTTATTCATAGTTTTATTTCAACCATGTCTCATGTTACTAAAATTTTATCCTTGTGTCTTAATTTATAGGTTTTATGGAGTTTCTTATGGATCATGCTTGGAATTTGTAAATTAGCCATACTCAAACTTTTACTAGTCTTGAATTAATGATAGATCATAGTTAGATTTATGTGATGAAACCCTCCTTCAACAAATCCTAGCTTAGACCTTTGATTTGAATTCAATTTTATTGGGAACATATTTGGTGGGAGAATTTTGAATTAACTTTGGACTTAAGCCTAATTTTTATGCTAAGGCATGGTCATTTTTTCAACACAACCAAACCTTAGCCTAAAAATCATGCTTGTCCCCCTTTTATTTTTCCCCCTTTCCATTCACTATGTTTTTAACATGGTCTAATGTTTATGTTTGAAACTTATTTTATTTTAGGATGGTCCCCTTTATCATATGCTCAACCTAAAGTCTTAACCCTAAGAGCCATCTCATATTTGTCAACACAAATGAGACCTTATCCCTAAAACTTTGTATTGAGTTCCTATATTAACTCTCATCCTAACTTAAGCACCACATTACTTTAAATATCAAATAATCCTCGCTTCATCATAGAGGATGATCCAATGGAGAATATGAAGTATGTTGAACTTAAAACATTTGATCTATTAGTCCAATCTTGTAAGATCACTAGGATCATGATCAATGATTCATTCTTAGTAGGATTAAGGATCGAACGATGAAAGATCATCATTAAGGTTTAAAGGCACCCTTTTACTAAAATAAACTTAGCCTAAATTTTTTCCTTAATGTATTTATGTATTTATTAATACAATGAAACCTTAGGATTAAAATTATGCAACAATTTTGATGATCAAAAGTAGCCAATCAAATCTGAGAATCTAGATCTTACTTGATGGTCTACAGTTACTCACATAATGTTAATATAATGGAGTGAATGTAGCATTGAAAATTCAGAAGTTTAAAATCCCCATGAAGCCACCATGTTGCACACCCGCATTCAATATTGATAATAAAGGAGCCCCACACATTAAAATTTGGACTTAACCTAAGTTTTTATCCTAAGGTTCATTACATTTATTTGAATGAAATAAACCTTAGGTTATGATCATAACATTCAAATGGACCTATTTTATTAAGCATATAAACTTAGGCTTTTATCTTAATCTAATTTTTATGACATGGTCCCTAGTTAACCTGATCAACTTCATGGTTTTAGGAACCAATGGTGCACATCTCCCCAAATCTTAATCAAAGGCTCTCACTTTATCATGAAGGATGATCTGATAGAGTGTATTAAATCCAAATATATATGGAACAAAGGGACTTCATGAACTTAAAATTGACATTCTCATAATAGTCATTTAATGTTTTTGAGACCACCAACTTTAAGATCATCAAAACTAATGATTTACGAACATAAGTTTTACATTATTATAACCATCATTTGATATCCAAGAGGCCGTCATTGACATCCACAATACCATAAAATTTAATCTAATTGAATATTTTGATTAGACATAGGGATAGACTTCAAAATGTTTCTAAAAGATTATTTCTTGCATTGCAAATCAATGGAACCCATCAGAAGATATTCAAACACTTAGGATATTTTAACTTCAAATGATAAAATGATCTAAATACTTATAGACATGAGCTTAGTCTAGGTTTATATCCTAAGGTTGTAATTACATTTATTTGAATGTAATAAACCTTAGGATAAGGACTTATAATAGGTATTATTTCAAAAGGTTCCTATGACACAAAACTTAGCTTAAAATGCTTTTAACCTAAGGTTTTATCATGTTTATTGATATTATAAAACCCTAGGTTGACACCTAATGTTTGGACCACTTATTATTTGGGCCCCCTTTAGGTATATTCTAAGACTTCTCTTAAATATTTTAACCCAAGGTTTATTTTGTGTTAATAAACATGACATATACTTTATACTAAAATATTTAGCCTAGGTGTCTTTTATATGTGTGTCATAAAAAAATGGTATAAATATTTTAGCCTAAAGTATATGTCATGTTTGTTAACACAAAATAAACCTTGTCATAAATTATTTATCTTAGGTCCCATCCTATGTCTCAAATGTTAATTAAAGTTCTCTCTCTTTATAGGATCAATGGTTATCACTTTATCATGGAGGATGATCAAACGGATTGAAAAAACACAATGAATCTAAATCATTTGATCCATCAAACAAATGACATGTATCTTCCTAGATAGAGATAAATGGTCCATGCTTTAATGGAACTGAATAATCATATAGAGCATAATAAATGGAGACTATTTAACAAGACCTCAAGTTCCCATGGTATCACCATGTGGAAAGCACACATTCACTACATAGACCACATATCCAAGAAGGCTTGTAGAGATGCCAAGTGGCACAACCATGGATCATGACATAAAGTAGCTAATGATTCTCAAGCCTCATGATCATTATTAACAATCATAAACAAGGATTCAATGGTGTGAAATAAAAGTTGGATTTTCAAAAGAGAATAGCTAGTCCCTTAAGGCATTTATGAAAAATGACATGAAATTTTCCAAATTGATGTCACATGGGTGTCACACAAGCACAAAATGACAAAATTAAATATTTTGTGTGCTTGAAAAGGAAAAGGTATAAAATCATGGGTCATAATCAAATATGAGACATGAATGAGCCTAAGTCAAAATTTACATTGACATTAAAGCTTCATAAAATCCCTAACATCTATAAAATCTCTAATTCAAACTAAAATTAATTACAATCAAATTGAGAAGAGTTCAATTGCAATTTGAGTAAGAACCTGTTGACCCAAAGATTGCTTGTGATATACTAGTGAATAATTTTCAAGTCTCAAAACCATAATAGCTCATACAAAATAATAAATGGATGAGATTGAGTTGTATTTAACTTCAAATAATGAGGGAAGGGGTTTTAAGGATACAGACCTAGATACTAAAGCCTTAAATAATGGGAATATGAATTGGTCCAAACTCTTCTTGACTATTAAGGAGATGCAAGATCTTATGAGGGAAGAACATAAGAATAAACCATCCTATAGAGATATAATGACCTGGTGTCCATTTAGATGACTAGCCTCTACTATGCTACTACCAAGCTTGAGGTATTACACTGCGTCGATGTCCTTTTTCCTCTTTTCAAGGATTGTAAAATTGATCAAGATTAGATATTCCATGAGTGTATTTTTAATAAAATAGAATATATTTTCCCATTTATTTTGAAAGGTAATATAAGCTATATAAGCCCTAGATAAAATTTCCAACCATTAAATAGTGAATTGGGAATCATAACCTCAACACAATCTTTGCCCCATGCTTTCTCACTAGGAACCAAGTGATCCATCACCCCACAGGTAAAATCCCAATTGTCCAATTTAGGAAGGGGATTAAGATAATTATAACATTATTGAATAAGTTATATAGATCCCCCTCCACCACACATGTTGATAAAGTCTAGGTGCCCTATATTTACTTCATGATTGAGAAAGGACTCACTCCCCCATTAGGTGAGATGATTAATATCCATTTGAAGTCATAGATAATAACCACCAAAAGTAAAACCAATAGCCACTTCTACATGATGTCCTATCAATTTGATGCATTATTATCTAGTAATAAGATCCCAAACATCAAGAATTGGTCACCTGATGGGATATGTACTATCTCCCATCATTATTTCAAACTTCATATATTCAAATATAGACATGACATGAAATTAATTTGTGATTGTGTTTATCTAGCTCTAGTTGAATCCATAATAGGAATCCCCATGAATGGGATCAGAGCCTTGATTAACAAATGTGTGGAATTAATAGGGGATATCTGGTTCTACCTAGTTTAAACAATAATAAGGATGGAGGGGACTTTGACACATCCCTATAGATTAACCATTTATGTGACTACCAAACTATCAAAACAAGAAGTTGTGTATCAACCTATTCATGATATAGATGGATTTTTTAAGAAAAGGAAGGACCTCGTCCATCCATTTCTTTTGACAATCAACAAAATTATGCTATAAAACTAGGAATATGTGAATGTTATTTCTAGACATAGGGTCTCATTCACCCTATATAAAGATGAATTGAGGAATTAGGACCCTAATGAAAGGGTCACAAAACATTTGAAATCTAAAACCATAAACAAAGCCTATAAACACTAGTTAAGTGTCCATGACCCACTATACATCAAGGCCTCTAGTTTCCCAAAGGTATTAGCCAGATTGAAGAGGTATAACATTAAGTTGGAGCCCAAGTTGGCTAGGGTAGATGATAATCCACCAAGTGAGATATGGAAAATGGTGCCCATACAATATCACTTATTTCCTAGGCCATCCTCTAAACCCCATATAAAATAACCATAGGTTAGAATGCAACAACCTCAAGCACAAGTTACATAAAGAACTAGAAATGAGAAACTTGAAGAGATACATAATGAAAGAGGATCATCTTTTTCCCAACTTGAAAGGATAGAATCTCTAATACATTTATTGCATATGATTTCATTTCAACCTAGTGAGACAATAAAGTATGCCCTCAAGGTGCTTATTTAAGTATAGGGTAAGATGAAGTAGAAGAGCAAACTAAAGAACCTTAAGCCCAAGTTAAGTAAGAAGAACAAGATAAAGGGAAGGAAGTTTCTCTATACTTGGTTCCAATGACACCCCCACACAAAAGGAAAGTTGAGTTAGCATTGGTCCTAATTGGAGGAAAGAAACCCAAATTGACCTTCACCCACCCCATGAGTGAGGTCAACTTGTTCAGTAATGAATACCCCATTCATGGGATAAGTATTCTTAAATGGTTCATTTATGGGAAAATGTAGAAGATTCCCACTATATCCCACTCATGGGACTTAATCCAGATAGTTCACATTGATGTCCATGATGAAATAAAGCCATGGATATTGGCTTTGATGAAAGAGGATAAAGAGAGAAGAATAGTTTCCACAGTAGGATCAAGTGGCATATAAATGGAAACTCCAAGAGCCTCAAGTAGAACATAGGTGGAGACTCCTAAGCATCCTAAATTTATAAAATAATTAGTTAGTGTATAGTTCAAATCACAAACAACAAGATTGGAGAGAGTAACAACCAAGAAAACCATGATTAGGAGTGAAGAGTTCACATTCCATAAGATTGAACCATTTATTAGATTAACCCCCATTCATGATTTAGAGTGAAGAGTTGACATATAAGGACTATTTGATGATCATTTAGCTTATATCAAATTAGGTATTAGAGGAATGAGGCAAAAGTTATAGAACTTAGAGAAAGAAAAGTAAAATCTGGAGACATAAGCTATCTTGTCAGTCATAAAAGAAATAATAAAGTTTTTTGAGACATCTTTATATGACATGTCTAACCCCTTAAACATAATCAAGTTTATGCAAGATGTATTTACCCAAAAAAATTAAATAGCCAAAGGATTGGTGGCCCAATGGTAGGATGTAGAAGACAAAATAAGGGAACTTATCAACATACTAATTAAGGGTAAGATTTTTGGCTTCAAAACCATTAGCCTAGCCTAATTAAATGCAATATTGGGGATGGTTATTGATAATATTTAAAGTTTGAGTACTTGGTCAAGAAGCCTAGATATATTCCTAATGGATGACAAATAACTGATAGCTAGAATCAAAAAACTCCTTGGTACCATGCTATCTAACCCTATAAAGTCTAACTCCCTAGGGATGATGATGAGTATAATCATAGAGCCACTTTGGTAATGTAGAAAGATGAAAAAAATCCAAGGACAATATAGAATCGATAATAGTTTATTCATGGCCATGATATTCACTATTAAGGAAGAGATTGTCAAATCTAAGAGCATCAAGAATTCCATGGCAAAAAATGATAAATACTTTGATGACTTGGTTGATAAAGAGGATGCATGTCTATTATATCTATCTATTGAGTTTGAGCTTGTAATTGGGAAACATCAAATATTTAAGGATATTATCCAAGAGCAACAAGGGAACCCTTAATCTTGGAGAACACTAAATAATTAATATTCTATTTTATGTAAAGCCTTGTAATATTTGAACGTGGAATATTATTTTGTAAATGCATATGCTAGTTTATTAGCATATTTTCTTATAGGTGAATCAATTTTGGAAAGATAAGTGTATTCTATAATTGTGAATAAGGATAGATATCCTTATCTTTGTACATGTGTAATTTTATGACTGATTGGTATACTACCTGAGTCTTCTATAAAAGGTGTTATTACCATTTTATAAAGGGAGGGAGTTTTGAGATAAAATTTGTATACTTATAAGAAATTAATATAATAAAGTAATATTGAAAATTTCATACAATTTTTTTTGTATCAATTATTACATGGCTTCTCTCAATTGCTTATTCTAAGTCTTCAATTTGAATGGTTTTTATGAATTCTGAAAGTGAATCTCTAATACAAGGTTGCTAATTTATGCTAATGCTAGATTAGTTGAATGTTCTTAGACATTATTTCATTTTATTTTCTCTACATTAGGATTTGAAAATGCTATTTTAATGTAGTAGCAAACCTTTAAGGCAAATTTAGTTCATACTTGTATTATTTCATGTTTGCCTTAGATATTTACCTATTATATGGTGGGATTTGAGCATCGGCTAATTCACATTATATATTGGTTAATTGCATGTTCAATTCAAATTAAAACCTTTTCATAATGTTCAAGGAAAAGATAATCAATTAAATACTCTCTTTCTTCCCTACCTTCCTTTTTCTTCTTTTTTAATAAAATTAGTTTAGTTTAAATCTCATTGTAAATATTCATTTAGATTAGTCTTTAGTGTATAAATTTTATCATAATTCACTAAAATAATCATAAATGATTCAAAATTTCATATATTAAGGACCATGGTGTATCCAAACCACCAATCAATTTAAATTTATGGAAGAGTTTAATTTGTTCTACCTATATTTCACCATAGGTAACTAGATTACCAAAACCTGCTACTCATTCTCTTAATTCCTAGAATTCTAAAATGAGATGTGTTTTATAAACACTTAGATAACTTATGATACAAATAGAGGAATAAAAAGGATGATATTTACTGGCACTAAAAGGAGGGTTCTTTATGAATTTATTGAATCTTTGTTAATTTTGGTGTGTTTTGATAAAATATTTGTGTTATCTTTATACTTTTTCATAGTTATTTTCTCAAAAGTGTGAATATCATTGATATTTGTGGTCATTGACCCTTATGTGTGCTTCCTTTAGACAAAGATCAACTCTATTTGAGGTTGGATGCTTAAATCTAGTAAATATAGCTTAAGATCCAAGGATCTGTAATATTTGAGGTTAGAACAACTTGTTTTGATTAAAGATTAGTAAACAATTTATGGATCTAAAATTATTTGAGCTTAGAGTTGTAAAGATATCCAATATTTACGTAATTAGACACATATTTTAGCTAAATTATTTAAAATTTGATGTCCTTTATTGTTTTATACATATATCTTTGTAAAATTAGCTTAATGTGCAAATCTAAGTGATGTTATTTTTAAAGGTTAGTTTGACGCATCGTATCTCAAATAAGATCTAAATTTCGCAAGTTGGAACTAAGAAAAATCTAGACAAGATCACATTCAAAAATAAGAGAACCTCTATTAGAACTAGACATCCATAGGAGAGCCAAGCAAGATAAAGGTAGACATAGGCATTCAAAGTCTTTGCCAACTTTACCACTCTAAGGTACTACGTTTAGCCTTTATCAAGGTATGGCTTAGTTGGGAAGTTCTCTTATTAACATATAAAGTGAAATTCACGCCCATCCTTGTAATCCTAAAAAATATTCACCAACATTTATTCATAGTGGTATTGTAATCATAGAATAACATATTAAATCATTTAAGGATGCACTGAGATTGTTAAATGTAACTCATGAAAATGTATCATGTAGGTTGATCCCTTTTAAATTTAAAGATGATTCACATGAGTGGTTCCTAAACCTCCCTAATGATTGCATCACCACCTGGGATTAGTTTAAAAACATCTTCATTAACCAATTTGGCAAAATAATTAACCCCTATGTCTTGTATGAATAATTTACCACAATGAAGAGAGATTCTAATAAACCTATAAGAGATTTTAATGCTAGATTCTAGAAAATTTATAGCATAACCATTAACCTTGATAAAATTTATTAGCCATTAGCCTTAGAAATCTATAAATATTCTCTTGATCCCATGACTTTAGTATTCATCAAGAGAGTTGTAGGTCTAATGAACACATCAGCTTTAGCTTATGCTGAGGTTGTCATCATTAATGACCAAATGTAACCTCAAATATAAATGGCCTACTATGTTCCCAATGTCAACCCACATATGCCTACTTTGAATTCCTTTCCTAGTAATAACCAAAATTTCCTTGATCTCAAATAGCTCTAAAATCTAAACCAATTACCTCTAAGACATTATACTTCTAACTAGAATTTGGGGTTCTTGAATCAACCTGCTAATAATGGGTTTAATGCAACCGATCAAATGGACTTAGTATAACCACTGATACCAATAAAAACCAAATCCATTATTTATAATCCCCCAAAATTGAGAATGAGTCCATTCTAAAAATGGTCTAAAAATTGAGTGCTAACTTCCTTCAACTTCAAAAACAAGTTGATAATACTAGAGAAAACTCTGGTAGGAACTTCTCTTTCCAAAGATTCAATAGACCCAAAAATAGGTTTAATAATGATAGTTTCAACAACAATAAGAATAATTAACCATCTTTTGAAAATAAGACTATGGATATTAATCTTATTGATATTACTTTTATTGATTATTCTAGAGTCCATTGTACTATTAAACATGGTGAGATTGATTGCATTAAATTCTATAAAGCTTTTGAATCATTTCAAGAAGAGTTGGACACTTTTGAGGTAATTCCTAACAAATACAATAGTATAGGTAATTTACGATCCAATCCTACTGATCAAACCTTCATGATGGAAACATTTGATTTCTCCTTCTAATAAGAAAAATAATTTGATGATGTTCCTAAATAAGTTCATGGATTCTAGTAGTTATTGAAGAAGATGTGCCCTTCGAGGAATAAAAAATAGAAGCATCCTTTGACTACTACTCCTCCAAACAACTTTTGAGCTCCTTTGGATACCACTTTAGATAATAATCCATAGCCTCCAAAGGGAATAACTTCTAATCCTAACATTGATGATTCCAATTCCTCTAATGGGAATGGTTATAATATTGTAGAGGACATGAAGAAAATTGAATCTAATATTACCTTGCATGAATTGACACAAATCATCAAGCACAGAGATCTATTGCTAGAATCCTTATCCAAAAATCCTAACAAGATGTCCAAGACTAATAATGCTAATGTATTTATGTATAAAGCTAAATCAGAGTCCCCACCCTTCTTACTTATAGTCAGAATGTTTGGTAAGAACATGCATAACTATTTGTTGGATTCTAGTGCCTCTATAAATATTATGATTTCAAGTGTTTTCAAATAACTTTATTTGAACCCCATTAAGTCTGATAGGTTTTTAACCTAATTAGATATATCTAGGGTTAAAGTGTTTAGATATTTTTTAAATATCCACATGTAATATCCAATAATTTATATATATCCAAGTAGTATATATCCCTAATGTATATGGACTAATTTTGAATAGAGAACAAACAAAAGATTTAAATGGATATATCCCCATAGATAGTTCACACCTATGGCTACCTTGGAAGGGAGTTCCCAACCAAATCAAGTTTTAAATGGAGCTAAGTATGAAGCACATGATTACTAAGTATTATGTTGTAAATGAAAGGGTCAACATAATTAATTTTGATTTAGGAGTTTTCACCCTAGAAAATACCAAGGTGTGAGATCCTAAATATTCTCATGTTGTACTTGGGATATGGAAGTTTCATTTTGATGGCGCTAGGTGTAATTTGGATCTAGAGTAGGCATTATTCTAACTAACCATGTTGGTAAGAAATATCATGTTTCTTATAAACTCTGGTTTCCTTCCACCAATAACCTTACAGAATATGAATCCCTCATCTTAGGTCCACAATTTTCCATAAAAAACAAAGTAAATAAAGTATTAGTTTATGGTGATTCACAAAGGGTAGTAAACTAAGTAAGAATCAAGTATCAGTGAAAACTGTCATACCTCAAGAGGTACAAATTTAGATTTTAGGATCTAGAAGAATTTTTGATGCCTTCAATATTATTTCTATCCTTAGGGAAGAAAATAAAGCTACTGATGAGCTTGCCTCTATTTTATCTAATCTCATACCTAACCAAGATTCACCAAACTTAGCATTGATTTGGTACCTTGCCCTTTTATCCCAGACAATATGAACCATCTGTAGGTCTTTAGTGATGACCAACATATCTTGAAATTCATGACTAGTTTTGGATAATTTGAGGCTCAGATAATTGATGAGGTTGATGAAAATAAATTTATAGAATGTAAGGTTGATGATAAAGTCATTTAGTTGAATGCAAATAAAATCCTCAAAGGGATGATTACCTTGGAAAGGTTTTTTGATCAAGATAAGCTAGCTGAAGGTTCTAATGTTTCTAAAGTAAGTGGAAAAGATTACAATGTAGTTGACCTTGGGCATCAAGATCAACCTAAGCTAGTCAACATTAGGAAGCCTTGTACAAGTGCTGAGAGTAAGAGATCCAAAGAGATGTTAACAAAATACAAATATGTCATAGCTTGGTCATATGATGACTTAAAGATCTTTGACCCAAGAGTCATCACCCTCACTATATCTCTCAAAGTAAATTACAAACCTTTTAAATAGAAACAAAGACATGTGAATATTATCTTGGAACCCATGATATTCAAAGAATTCAAGAGATTATTAGATGCCAAAATTATATTTCCCATTATGCACTCTACCTAGGTTACCAATTTAGTGCTAGGTAGAAATAAGAATGGTGATATTAGACTGTGTATTGACTTTATAAATTTTAATAAAGCATCTAAAAATGATAATTATCCTCTTACCTCTCTTGACCAAGTAATACAAATTATTTTAGGTTCATCCATGATGTCCTTTCTTGATGGTTTTTTAGGATACAACTAGGTGTTAATAGATAAGGAAGACAAAATAAAGACATCTTTCACAACAAGTGGGGAACCTTTATATACAAGAGAATTAATTTTGGACTAATAAACATAGGAGCCACTTTTCAAAGGGCTATGAACCATTCATTCTAAGGTCTAATTGGTAAGTGTATCATAAATTACATGGATGATCTAACTATTTTCTCTAAGAATAAGGAAGACCATTTCATGAATCTACAATAGGTATTTGAAAGATGTAGAAGGCATGAGATCTCCCTTAACCATATGAAGAGAATTTTTGTGTTACTAAAGGTAAAATTTTAGGCCATGTGATCACTAAAGATAGAATTTCCATAGATCCTAAAAGAATAGAAGCCATGTCCAAGATAGAGCCTCCCAATAGTAAAAAAGAATTTAAATCATTTTTTGTCAAAATAAACTTTGTGAGATAATTCATTTTTGGATTTATAAATATTGTCAAACAATTGAATGATATGATAAATAAGGATGCTAAAGTCTTATGGAGTGAGGATTCTAAGAAGGCCATTAAAGGCATCAAAAGTGGAATTAGTCAAGCTCTAGTCTTGATAATTCCTAACTTTTCAAAGGATTTTTACCTCTAATATTTCTCCTCTAACGACACTATTGTTGTTGTTTTGACATAGATAATAAAAGGATATAACCCATCTAATTGTTTTTATGAGTAATAATTTGAAAAATACTGATTTAAATTATCCTTTAATTGATAAACAAGCCTTTGCATTAGTTAAAGTTGTTAATAAATTTAGGCACTATATACTTAAAGAACAAAGTGCATGACATTTTGCTAGATCTATCCACTAATATAATGCTAAGATAATGTGAGCTTGGAGGGAAAAGAGATAAGTGGATGTTTTTTCTTCAACAATATGACATAGAGATAAATATTTCAAAACTTGTAAGGTGTCAAGGTCTGATTCAAATTATTGCCAATACCAACCCTAAGATAAGTATTATATAAGTTGATCAGTAAATATTCTAAGCTAATGAATGATATGAATCCATCATTCATTTACCAATCAATGGAACTTGTATTGTAGGTCTAACCAGGGAATAGATAAGAGCTCTAAGGCTCACAAAATCTCTTTATCTTAGAAAAAATTGAGTCTTATATTGAAAGAATTTTGAAGGTGTGTATCTGATATGTGTTTCAAAGGAAGAATCTACTCAGGTAATGAGCACTTTACATGAGAATATGGGTATTTGGCATCCATAAAGAAGAAAAATAACCCACAAGATCCTTAGGGTTGGCTATTATTGGACCACCATCTTTAAATATGTTCATAAGCATGTAAGAGAATGTAACTCATGCTATATCTTCAAAACTAGGGAGCTAAAGGCAACAATGCCTTTACCATGAATCATTATTGACAAACCCTTTGCCAAGTGGGGACTAGACTTTGTAGGGGTAATTAAACCTAACTCATTATAAGTTCAAAAGTATGTTATGAAATCTACTAAATATTACACTAGGTGGACTAAAGTAGTAGCCACCAAATAATGTAGAACAAAATATGTGATCAAGTTTTTAGAAGAAAACATATGCACTAGATTTGGGACTATAGTCTTTTTGATATGCGACAATGGGTCAACATTCACATACATATAGATGATAGAATTGGCATATGAAAATAATATTATTCTCAAGTTTTATCTAATCATTATCCTTAAGGTAATGGAGTATCTGAGTCAATGAATAAAAACTTGATGAAATCCATTAAGAAGTTTATTATAGACAAACTTAGAACATGGCATAATCTTGTCAAGTATGCCATTTGGGCAGATATAACAAAAGTCAAATAGTATCTTAAAGCATTTCCCTTCTTACTAGTATAGGCATAGGAACCTATAGTCCCCATGACACTCAATTTTCCAACCTACAAGTTTATTCAAGAGTATATGGAAGAAGATCAAGAATTTGTAAAATCAAGGCTATTTGATATTATTTAGATGGAAGATGCATGAGAAAAGGCTTTTCATAACTTTATCAAACACTAAACTAAATTAAAGAGGTGTTTTGAGAAGAGATTAAATATTAAGGTATTCAGATAAGGAGACTTGGTTCTTATTTGGTATAAAGCATCTGAGTCCAAGGGAAAACATGGCAAGTTTAAACCTCTATGGATTAGCCCCTATCTGATTGTAGATAATGTTGGAGACAACACCTTCACACTCAAAGATCTACAAGGAGCAGGGTTCACACTACCCACTAATGGGTAGTATTTGAAGCATTATTTCTCTGTTGTTCCCCTTGGGGTCTTCATGGAATAAACATATAGATGATTATAGTTAATATAGGTAGGCTAGTTAGTTTCCTTTATATATTTCCTTCCCATCCCTTATCTGTACATAAGTATGCATATTTTTTTTTACTTCCTAGTTTGTTTTTTTTTGGTTATGTGTTTGTTTCTTGTTGCTTTGTTCCTAGCTTCTAATAAGTCATTTTGGATAACCCCTAGCTCAAAGCTCCTTAGTTTTCTTGAAACTACAAAAGTTTAAAAATGATGTTACGAAAATCATACATATATTGACCATATGTCTTCATGTTATGGTTTAAAGAAACTAGTAAGGACCTGTAAATAGGTTAACCATTCCATGACACCTTAAACATTATTTTTACCTAAACCTAGTTTTAAGAATAATTACACATGTAGAATGAAATCTCAATCCATTAAGGTTAAATCATACTTGCACTTAACAAACATCCTTTCCTAATACAAATATTGTAACCATAGGTGATTATCTAAGGATTAGACACTTGACCAAATCCTTAAACTTGGCTACCCTAGTTCCCAACCATTGTTGAAAGCCTAAAAGATACAAAATTATAGAAAAAAATGAACTTATTACAAAACCAAAAGCTTCTCAAGAAAAGGTGATTATGGTATTATCCATCATGGATATGGATGCCTAGCTGATAGTGGAGAAAGGATATGAGTGGAGCCAAAGTCATCTCTATTGGGGATATGAATGCCTGACTAGTAGCAAAGCAATGTCCAAGCTTTTCCTAAACTAGAAGTATGGTTCTTAAATAATATTTAAACATGATCTAAGTCAATATTAATGATTAAAGGAATGAAACCCCAAAGTTATCCCCTAAATCCCATGGAAAATAGTAAGTGAATTAAAAGAACACACACAGCTTGGCTATGTCTTGATGTTTGATCCTAATTCTACATGTGCAAGGATTGTTTTAACCATGAAATAATATTGATAATGGCATTACTTAAGGAAGATTAATGATCTAGTTATTTGTCTAAACCAGAGTCTCTAAAATCTAACATATTTCTATGGCCCTAAAAGTTTCCATTTATTGAGGTCAACATACCCCCATTTATGAAAAATAGGGTCCCTTATTATTAATTTGAACTTTAATACTAAAATATTGATAATTTTCACTTTACAAGAATCTTAAGATCATCCACACTTGACTAAATTTGCCTATTTATTCATAGTTTTATTTTAACCATGCCTCATGTTGCTAACAGTTGATCCTCATGTCTTAAGTTGAAATTTTCATGGAGTTTGTTATGGACCATGCTTTGAATTTATAGATTAACCACACTCAAACTTTTACTAGTCCTGAGTTTAAGATAGCTCATAGTTGGATTCATGTGATGAAACCCTCTTTTGAAAAACCCTAGCTTAGGCCTTTGATACAAATTCAATTTTGGTGGGAATAGATTTGGAGGGAGCATTTTCAATTAACTTTAGATTTAAGCTTAATTTTTATGCTAGGGCTTGGTAAAGTTTTTTTCAAAATAACCAAACCTTAGTCTAAAAATCATGCTTGGTCCCCTTTTGTTTTTACCCCTTCCATTCCCTATATTTTTAACATGGTATAATTTTTATGTTTGTAAGGTCTATTATCTTAGCATGGTCCCCTTTGTCATATTCTCAGCCTAAAGTCTTAACCCTAATGATTCATTTGTATTTGTCAACATGAATGAGACCTTAGCCTTAAAAATTTACCCTATGTTCCTATATTAGCTCATGTCCTAACTTAAGCACCCCAATGCTTTATAGATCCAGTGGTCCTCACTTAATCATAGAGGATGATCTGATGGAGCATACAAAGTATGATGAATTTAAAACATCTGATATATTAGACTAATCCCATAAGATCACCAAGATCATGATCAATGATCTATGCTTCAATGGGATTGAGGATCGAATGGCATGAGATCATCATTAAGTTTTAAAGGCCCCCTTTTACAAAAATAAACCTAGCCTAAGTTTTACCCGAAGGTCTCCTTGTATTTATTAATACAACAAAACCTTAGGATAAAACTTATGTTATAGATTCAATGATTGAAAGGAGCCAATCAAATACAATCATATAGATCTTAATCAATGGTTTATGGTTGCTCTCATAGGGTTAATCTGACAGAATGAATGTAGCATTGAAAATTCAAAAGATTAGGAACCCCATGGAGACACCATGTGGCACTCCCACATTTGAGCTTGATAACAAAGGAACCCCACACATTAAAATTTTGACTTAACCTAAGTTTTTATCCTAAGTTTCATTACATTTATTTTAATATAATAATCCTTAGGATAAAACTTGAAGTTATGACAATAACATTCAAATGGACCTATTTTATTATGCTTATATACTTAGATTTTTATCTTAGATTAATTTTTATGACATGGTCCCTAGTTAACTTGATATCCTTCATGGTTGCTAGAACAAATGGCATGCATCTCCCTAGATATTAATCAATGACTCTCACTTCATCATGAAGGATTATCTGATGAATCATATTAAATATAAACATCTATAGACCAAAAGGACTTCATGAAATTAAAATTGATGTTCTCAAAACCATTATTTGATGTTTGTGAAGCCATCATTAATGTATGTGAGACCATAAACTTTAAGATCATCAAACTTAATGATTCATGAACTTAAGTTTGATGTTCATTTGTCCATCATTTGACACCCACAAGTATATCATTGACATCCAGGAGACCATCAAATTTAATCTCATTGAATATTTTTCATAGACATAGGGATATACTTCAAAACATTGTTAAAAGCTTATTACATGCATTGGAAATTAGTGGAAACCCTTGAAGGACATTCAAACACTTAGGATCTTTAAAATTCAAATGATAAAATGATCTCATGATCTAAATACTTATATACATGATCTTAGTATAATTCTATATCCTATGGTTCCAAGTGCATTTATTTGAATGCAATAAACCTTAGGCTAAAGACTTATAATAGGTCTTGTTTTAAAAGGTCCCTCTGACATAAAAATTAGCCTAAAATGATTTTAACCTAAGGTTTTATCATGTTTATTAATAAAATAAAACCCTATATTGAAACCTAATATTTGGACCACTTATTATTTAAGCCCCCTTTAGGCATATTATAAGACTTATCTTAAATATTTTAACCCAAGGTTTATTATATGTTAATAAACACGACATATAATTTAGCCTAAAATATTTAGCCTAGGTTCCTTTTATATGTGTTTCCTAAAGCATTAGCATAAATATTTTATCCTAAAGTATATGCCACATTTATTAACATGAAATAAACCTTGGCCAAAATTATTTAGCCTAAGTCCCTTCCTATGTCTTGATGCTAATTAAAGTTCTCACTCTTTGTAGGATCAATGGATCTTTCTTTATCATAGAGGATGATCAGATGAAGCAAAAATACCTAATGAATCTAAATCATTTGATCCATCATACCAATGGAATGCATCAACCTAGATAGACATCAATGGTCCATACTTTAGTGGGATTGAATGATCATATGGAGTGTAATCAATAGAGACTATTCAATAAGACTTTGAGGGCTCACGGTGTCAACACATGGAAAGAATGCATTCACTACATAGAACACAAAGCCTAAAAGGCCCATGGAGATACCATGTGGCACAACCATGGAGCTTGATATAAAGTAACCAATGATTCTCAAGCCCTATGATCATTATCAATGGTCTGTGTTGATCCATAAATAAGGATCTAATGGTGTGAAGGAAAAGTTGGATTTTTAAAAATCAACGAATAGTCCCTTAAATAATTTATGAAAAATGAGGAAAAAGTTTCCAAATAGATGCCACATGAGTGACACAAAAGAAATAAATGACAAAATTATATATTTTGTGTGTTTGAAAAGGCAAAGGTATAAAAGTATGGGTCTCAATCAAATCCAAGACATGAAATATCCTAAGTCTAAATTTCCATCACCATTAAATCTTAAAAAATCCCTAGCCTCCATAAAATCCCTAATTCAAACTCAGATTAAATATAATCAAATTCAAAAGAGTTAAATTACAATCTGAGAAAGAACCTGTTGACCTAGAGACTGCTTACAATCCACTAGTGAACAATTTTCAAGTCTCACAACCATGGTAACTTGTAGATAACAATAAAGGGATGAGATTGAATTATATTTAACTTTAGACAATGAGGGAAGGGTTTTCAAGGATATAGACCTAGATACTACAACCTTAAATAATGGGAATAGGAACAAGTCCAAACTCTTTGAGACCATTCAAGAGATGTAAGATCTTATGAGGGAATAATAGAGGAATGTAACCATACTACAAAGATACAATGACCTAGTGTTCATCTAGATGACTAACCTCCACGATGCTATCTCTAAGCCTAAGGTATTACATTGCATTGATGTCCTTGATCCTCTTTTAAAAGATTTTAAAATTGAGAAGATCAGATAGTCTAAAATCATAGTTTTAAGAAAATAGCATATATTTTCCCCTTAATTTTGAAATATACTATAAGTTATGTAATCCCTATATAGACTTGATAACCATTAAAGAGTGGACTAAGAAGCATAATCTAAACATAATCCTTGCCCCTTGGTTGGTCACTAGGAATTAGGTGATCTAGGACCCCATAAGGAAAATCCTAATTATCTAATTCAAGAAGGGGATTAGGATAATTATGACCTTACTGAATAGGTTATTTGGATCCCCCTCCACCACACATGTTGATAATGTCTAGGTGCCCTATATTTACTTCATGATTGATAAGGGACTCACTCCTCCATTGGGTGAGATGACTAATATCCATTTGAAATCATAGTTCATTGCCATCAAAATGAAAAACAACAACCAATAGTACATGATGTCATATTTATTTTATGCCTTATTCACCAATGTTAAGATCCCATACATTGAGAATTGGTCACCTGATTGGAGACCTACTATCTTCCATCATTATTACAAGCTTCACATATTCAAATATAGAAAAAACATGTAGTTCATTTTTGGTTATGTTTATCTAGCTCTAGTGGAAGCCATCATAGGAATCCCCATGAGTAGGGTTAACCCCTTGATTAAAAAATATGTGGAATTAATAAGGGATATATGGTTATATCTATTTTACATATTAATAAGGATAGATGGTAGTTTAACACATCCCTATAGGTTATCCATCTATGTGCCTACCAAACTAGTAAAGCAAGAAGTTTCATGTCAACTTCTTCATGGTATAGATGGATTTAACAAGGAGAAAAAGAAGGGCCTCCTTCATCCCTTTCCTTTGATAATCAACAAACTATGTCAAAAAAATAGGTAAATTTTAATGTTATTTCTAGACATAGGGACTCATTCACCCTATATAAATAAGAATTAAGGAATTGGGACCCTAATGAGAGGGTCAGCAAACATTTAAAGTCTAAAACCATAAATAAATTCTATAAACATGAGTCTAGTGTCCATGACCCAATATACATCAAGGCCTTTAGTTTCTCAGAGATATTATCCAGATTGAAGAGGCATAACATTAAGATGGAGTAAAGCTTAGATAGGATAGATGAAAAGCCACCAGGTGACATATAGAAAATAGGGCTCCTATAATATCACTTATTTCCTAAGCCATCCTCTAGACCCCATCTATAATAGCCATGGGCTAGAATGTAATATCCTCAGTCACAAGTTACATAAAGAACTAGAAAAGAGAAACTAGAAGAGAGACCTAGTGAAGGAAGATCATCTTCAATCCCACCTTAAAAGCCACAATCTTTAATTGAGTTCCTAGATATGATTTCATTGGAACCTAGTGAGATAATAAGGGATGCCCTCAAGATGCTTGTTGAAGAATATGGGTCAGATTAAGAAGAAGAGAAAACTAAAGAACCCCAGGCCCAAGTTGAGGAAGCAAAGTTAGATAGAGGGAAGGAAATTTCTTTTGACCTAGTTCTAATATCACCCCCACACAAAAGGAAAGATAAGTTCCAAGAGAAGGTGATAACCAAGAAAACCATGATTGGGAATGAAGAGTTCACATTCTAGAAGATTGAACCAGTTTTTAGTTTAACCCCCATTAGAGGTCAAAATCCTAGTAACCATCCTCTCCATGAGGAAGATAATTGTCATCTAGCTTAGATTAAAGAAGGTATCAGAGGCATGAAGCAAAAGATATAGGACCTAAAGAAAGAAAAGGAAAATATAGAGACATAAGTTGTATTTTTAGTCTCAAAGGTAATAATAAAGATGTTTGAGAAATCTTTCTATGACATATTTGACTCCTTCAAGTCAATGAATCTAAGGTAGGATGCATTGACCTAGTAAAATGAAATAGATAATGGATTGGTGGCCTAATGGTAGGATGTAGAAGACAAAATAAGGGAGCTTATGAACATAATATTTAAGGGTAAGATTCCTATATTCAAAACCATTATCCTAGCCCACTTGAATGAAATATTTGGGATATTTTTTGATATGATATAAACCCTAACTAATTGGTCAAGGAGCCTAGATAAACTCCTAATGGATGATGAGGGAACTGATAGCCAAAATCAAACAAATCCTTGGTACCATGTTGTCCAACCTTATAAATTTTACATCCATAAGTATTATTGATGATGATGAGTATAATCACAAATTTACTTTGGTAATTTATGAGGTGAGGAGAAAAATTCAAGGCCAATCTAGAAGTGATAATAGCTAAGTCATGGGCATGATCTTCACTACTAAGGAGAAGATTGTCGAAGCTAGGCACATCAAGAAGGGCATGGAAAGAAACGGTAGGGACTTTTATGACTTAGATAATCAAGATCAAGTTTGTCTCTTAAATCTAGCTATTGATTTGGAGCTTATCAGTGAGCAACATCAAAGATCTATGAAGATTCTCTAAGATCAATAAGGGAGCCCTTAAGACAAGCACCCACAAGTTAATTAATATTACATTGTATATAAAGCCTTGTAATATTATTTTTTAAATAAATATGCTAATTTATTAGCATGTTTTCCTTTAGGACAATCCATTTTCAAAAGAGAAGTGTATTTTACAACCATGAAGAAGGACAATTATCCTTATCTTTATACATGTGTAATTTTATGACTGACTAGTATACTACCTGAGTCTTCTATAAAAGGTAGCATTACCATTTTGTAAAGGGAGGGAGTTTTGAACTAAATTTTTTATACCTATAAGCAATTAATATAAACAAGGAATACTAAAAAATTTGTCCAAGTTTGTTTGTATCAATTGTTACTTAGTTTCTCTCTCAATTTCTTGCTCTAAGTCTTGAATTTGAATGGATTTTATAAATTTTGAATGTGCATCTTTGATACAGGGTTGATAATTTGTGTTGATTCTAGATTCATTAAATGTTTTTAGACTTTGTTTCATTTTATTTCTTTGTATTAGGATGTGCAAATATTATTTGAATGTAGCAAGAAAGCTTTAAGGCAAAGTTATTTCATACTTGTATTATTTCATGTTTGCCTCAAAAATTTGCCTAGTATATGGTGGGATTTGAGCATTGATTACTTCACATTGTATATTAGTTAAATACATGTTCAGTTGAAAGCAAAACCTTTTCATAATTTTAAAGGCAAAGACAAGTTATCACATACTCTATTTCTGCCCTACTCTTCCTTTTGCTTCATTTTTGATCAAATCACTTTAGTTTAAATCTCATTGTAAATATTCATTTAAATTAGTCTTTAGTATATAAATTTCATCATAATTCATTAAAATTAGCATAGATGCTTTAAATTCTCATAGATTAAGGACCACGGTGTCTCCCAACCACCAATCAATATAAATTTGGGGAACAATTTAATTTTTTTTGCCTCTATTTCATCATAGTCAAATAGATTACCAAAACCTACTACTCATGTTCTATATTCCTAGAATTATAAAATGAGAAGTATTATTTAAACACTAAGATAACCTATTATACACATAGAGGCATCAATAGAGATTAACTTATTAACAATTTAAACCATAATACTTAAGTATGCTTAAAACACCAAGAGTAAATGATGTAATTACATAAGTAAATCCCTACTCAGATTCACCATATAATACTCATGTCAAAAAATAAACAATTGTTATATAAAGCTTAACAAAGAGATTAATACTACTAATAATAAAAATGTAATATATTAATATAAAAATAGTAATGACGGTCTCTCAACATCCTACGATAAAAACCCAAGTATATGTAAATGATTAAATTCAGAAATGTAAATGAACTTCAACATCTTACCATGTCTTATTATTATAATATTTTTTACTTATTTTTCTTGCATGATCCATTTTGAAATATAAGGTTAGTATACCATAAATCACTAAGTATAACTAAACCAATATCAAAATGGAATTAGATTATAACTGCATTCTTTAATCATACTATAAGAAAGTGATAAGTAAACTAAATTAAGAGTATACAACCCACATATAATAAAATGTTACCAATTACATCACACATGTCCATGAAATCACCCTAGAGTGTGATCAACATGAATCCAAATCAGACAAACCCTCCCAACCATCCCTTGATTGGTGCCCTTACCACCCCATCCATTAGTTGGATGGTGGTTTTGGTACCTAGGTTTAAGAAGGGATTCTAAGAAATTTGGGATTTCTAAACCATTGGACAACTAAACACAAGATTAAAATAAAAAAATGAAAATGACTACCAAAGCACCATACCAAAATGAGAAATAACCAAGTATGACATTATTATAAATTTGGAGTGGGGATAATCCACTATTGAATGCTTGAAGGTTATAATTATGGATTTAAAAACCAAATCCATGTCCATAACATTTTGAAAAACCAACTCGAAAAACCTCAAAGTGTATGTTCAACCTATAAACATCCTAGATACCAATCCATATCACATGCTCATAAGCACACAATTATAGCTTAGCTATTTAATCCTAGTTTAGGAATGATTATATAATAGAAACATAAGTAAATGATCATTTAATAAAGATAAGAATTGAATAATATTTGATTGAAATAAGTTATACTCAATGACAGACACAGTCCAATAATTACACACTGTTAGGTTGTGGAGCTAAAAGCTTCAACTATGTAGACAAAAAGAGAGGTTGCTGAAGTTTTAAAAGTACCGGCATTAGCAGTATGACTAACGTCGGTCAAGATGAATGCAGAAGGCAACCAGCATCGGCAGGGAGTCAGCTGATGTTGGTCAGCACCATTTAGACAGGGACCGACGTCGGTTGCTTGTGTGTTATAAAACTGTTTGTTGCACGAATAGTTAGTTAAGTGAATGGAGTGTTTGCATGTAAAGGCTATTTCGAGTCTTGAGTTGCATGGATAATTATAGTAAACTAAGAGTCTAAGTTATTGTTTAAGTTTGGGATCTATTTATAGACCCATTGGCATATATTGTAATGATGAGCTGAAAAGGAAGGCAAGGAAGATCCTTCCATTGTAAGATCATTGAGTTGCAGGTTGTTGCAAGCTCATAGGAGATCTACATGTGTAAGTATGGTCTGTTGAATTGCAAGTTGCAGGTTCATGGGAGATCTACTTGAAGTACTTTAGAGTGCTTGGGTACTGGCAGGGTTATTACTGACTGGTTGGAGAGGTGAACACCAATTCTGTGTGTGAGTTGTGTGTTGGGACCATTTTTGGTAGGAGAGTGATTTTTGAAGAAGAATTATTGTACACTTGAGGTGTGGCAAGCCTCTGTAAGGTGGAAGAGTGTGGCATCTCTTTATTGTATTCTTTTCTATACAAGTATTAATACAAGATAGTGTATTGTCTCTCATATTCTGTGTTATGTGTGAATTCTAGTTACTTGTACTTCTGGTTATTTCCTCATGTTTAATTGCTTGTATTTGGTACTCATATTGTGCTCTCTCTGAGGAGCAAGATCCTAACAAGTGGGATCAGAACAAAGTGTGTTTGTTCTTAGATTCCCTGACAATTGGTATCAGAGAATTCATTGGGTGATTTTCTCCTCTTAGGTGCACCATAAATAAAATGTATAAAATAGGCTTCCTATGGTATAAACAAGGGACCCTATGTGTTTCTTATATACTGTAAGATATGTAGAAACTAACTTCCATGTTTAGTGTGGTAAAATGGCTATGAGTATTTGGGTAGAACCACTCATACCATGCTTTTTATAAAATAGATCATCACATATCCCTTTGTGACTATCACTTAGTAGATTTAAAAATGATATACCATAGTTTCTAAAAATAAGCACAAGTAAATATAAAATAAAGATACAAATATTTTTGTGTATATAAATCAACAAATTTCAACTTGAGGTCAATAGAAAATGATTTTGTGTCAAATGTCTATCTAAAGTGATAATATAATGTATTCAATGTTAGATTACTCCAATGTTTAAGAAATTCTAATTGTGGGTTCATATTTATATCCAAGGTTGAAGATTATTTTATTTTAGTGTAAATAATTTATATAAATTTGGATCAAATACTAAGACAAAAATCAAGCAAACATCAAGTAATGTTATAAATAATGGGTTCACCAAAAATATATATATATTTTAAAGTGAAATGAATCAAATATATAGATTTAAACTATTGAGTTAAAACATAGAAAATATACAAATATGAATGTAAAATATAGATTTTATAAAATTGGAAATGAGCTAAAAATATTAAACTAATTAACATATATGCAAACCTATTTCAAATAAAATTTATGCTGACTATAACTATAAACTACTTGAAAATACATGTGAAATGTGTCATATACAAAAACAAAATTGTAAACTATGTTTGGACAAGGCCACACTAAGAGGAAAATATATAATGAGGCCTTGCTTGTTAAGTATAGTTGTAATATGGTTGACTGTGTGACTAATTTTTTGATATGGGTGTATGAAACTATATATAAGGGTTTATTGATGGATGAAAAACCTAAAAAACATAGATCCCTACTTCTTACATAATAAAATTAATATATATCAAATAAAAAATGGGAAATAGGGTTCTAGGAATAACTAGCTACCTAAAACATTTGTGCATATTTTGAGTGCTACCTATATCCCAAAAGGGCCTCAAGATGATGTAGTTATCTCTCTTAGAGTAAGTGTGAATATTGACTTTCCTATATTATTTTAACTAGATTTATTACTTTACAAATATGATAATTATTTTCTATAACCTTCAATAAAATATATTTAGACTTGGCCTGTGACTATTAGAATGTTTTAGGATTAGAATTGGAAGAAATACTGCTCTTTTTCTTAATGTGCAATAGTTTTGCTTTGTGATTTCTATATGAGTTTGAAAAAGCCTTAATGTGATTAAATATAGGATTTTTTTAATATTTATGCTAATAAAAATTTCTAAAATCATGGGAAGATTAAAATTAAATGTCTCAAATTTAAAAAGATATAATTGAGGTGCAGGAGATAAGGACATAATAGTGGACAAGGTTGAAGTGTGATTTTGTCCAACTTAGTGCGGTCCTATCCAAAAAGGAAAAATACTAATGGAACTATTTTGACAAGAGTCTATAAGTAAAATAGGGATACTTGAGTAGTAGAAAGACAATTTGTAGAACATTGAATGCTCTAATATAGATTTTGAGTTAACAAAATCGTGAATAGGCCAAATGAAGTAAGGATGTAAATAATAAACATTATCAAGAAATCAATGATTAAATTATAATGTATACACCTACCATATAGATATAAACATATTAATAAAATATTTCAATCCTAATTAAAGGAACTATCTAATTAGCTTTAGATTTTAACATTCCATTTAACGCACTATGCATACATAAATAATCACGTAATACTTCCCCTATGGTTAAAAATAATATTTTAAATTTATTAAGGCATGATTTAAGGTTATAATTATCATAAATATAAAAACTATTATCCTTAACTATTAGTATCCTATGTTAAATGCTCACATCCTGAGATGCCTACCTAGCTTCTTATTTGCACCTATATAAGTAGAATTAGGGCTTGATGCAGTTCTCAAATTTTGACTTATCATTTATTCCTTTCACCAAAAAAGTATTGTTTCATTATAAAACATGTATAGTTATTAATCTTGATTATACCATTTGGTAATCCCCTTTATCCAATAGGTGTACCTCTAATTCTATTAGAGGTTCACTTATTGCCTTTACTTATAAGGACACCTTAATAATGCATCATTTTACACAAGAAAGCACAAATATCAAGGTTACGATATAAACTAAACAATAAAATAGATTTTATCTCACATAATAAAAACATTAACATTATAGTAGTTATGTGTGAAGATAAAATATTATATAATTTAACAAAAACATATAATGTTTTCTTATAACAATATTGTAATAAAAGCTCTAAATAATTTTAGATAACTTAATTAGGTATAAGAAGATTGGAAAATGATTTGGTTTATTTTGTTGCATTGTTATCATCTCTAATATGGATTTCAAATATTATAAAAACATAACATTGAATTTAATTTATTGGAAGACACCTTTGATGCATCAACCTTATATTATATAATACTTGAAAATGACCTAATTATATTTCGGGTTTTTTTTTTTAAATTAATTAGATGTATCATTATAATAATTAACACATTTTAAAAAATAGTTTGGCCTCATAACACATTCCAAAATAAAGTATTTCATTATAAAAAACACTAAAATATCAATAGAGCATTTTACAGTTTTAATGCTTAATAAATATGATCTAATGTATGTATGTTTACATGTGTGTATGTATGCATATATGCATGCATGCATGTATGTAGTAATGCATGTATGGATGCATGAAATAATACATGCATGCTATAAATAAAAATAAATAAATGTTATACAGAGGATTATAAGAGGACTTGGGATTATGATAGCAAACATCTCACTAAGGGTAAGCCACTAATTTTTCTATAACTATCAACTAGCATTCATAAGCCTGAAATCAATTTGGAAGTCTCTTTGATTAAATAAAATGAGAAAAAATATAAATTTATTTGCTATATGAAAACATTTCTAATTAAAATTAAATGTGATGATAAATATCTCTAATTGAGTTCTTCAACCAAGTATTTTATTGACTTAGTTTCCAAACAACATTTCAATGCCAAAATAAATGTGGTGAGGAATTTATTTCAATTAATTTCCAAAATAAATTATTTGATTTTATCAAAATTTAAACAACATTTAAAATATGAAATAAGAAAAATTATAATCTTACTTTAATTAAATTATAAATTCGAGTCTTAATTATAGAAAAAAATCTAATCCAAAATAATTGCAATGAAACTATTTTTTTAATTAAATATAAAATCAATTATTCAATTTCCTTAATTTATAAAAAAAAATTTAAATCCATATTAAATATTTAATTTTAGAAAAAATAAATGCAACCACATTGTAAATAAATTTAATAATACATTTACATATATATTATATTCAATGCATAAGATTTATAATTTGATATTGAAATTACTAATGTATTTAATATTTAAAAATTGCATGTATTGAGATTGAATATGCATTCTTGAAAATCATTTTTCTATCTAAATAATTGATTAAATTATAAATTATTACATGCATTTCCTATATTAAAAAATAACAATAAAACATATAAAATATATGAATATACTTCCTATAAAGAAAAGGAATTTGGTCAAAATTGATTCCAATCTAAAATTTATTGATATAATTATTAATTTATATATGAGTAATTATTAATCATGAACACATCAAATAAATATTTCCTTGAAATGATATTGAAATAATTTCAATCCTTTAAATAATATGCAATGTTTATCACCACAAGTAAATATTTATATCTATTTATATCAAGTGGTCTTCACATATGTGATGTGTATAAAATTTTTCATTGATTATTGTAAAAGTAGTTTGTGAATCTACAAAGTCTTGTATTTTAACAATTTTCACCTTTAAATAGACATTGAATAGATATAAAAAATATTAACAGACTTATATTTTAAGATTCTATAATTTTGAATTGTAATATTGGCCACTAATTGATTGTTTGGATATTCAATTGCGGAAGAAAATGCTTATGGATTTTCATCTTTTTTATGTTGGGTATTTGAATGAATGAATGAATGATGTAAGAAGATTGTATGTTCCCTATGAGCATGTAAAATATATAGATATGGGTAAAACCCTAGAAAATATACATTTGATTACTAAAATAGAAAAGTTAATACAAACTAATTTATGTTCATTATCATGTAACAAAATGTCAAGAAAATATGTTTGTTGAGATGAATAAGTTAAGTTTCTCAATAAGATAATGGAATGAAAAATAAATTGTGTGCAATAAATTTGATTCTTACATGTCTATGAACATGATAAAAGGAACCTAGTTTGGTGTTGGTTATTTATTATCATACATATTTTTTAAATGGAAAATGAGTTCTATAAATAAATTTTATAATGTGATAGTATTTTCCCAACACTCCTAGAGTCACTATTTTTTTAAAATTCATATAAAATTTTCTTTTTGGGGGTAGAAAAAACAAACATAAAACTACAATAGATCAAAAAATATTAACATTTTTGGCATCCCAAGTTGTTATTGATTGTAATACACATGGAAAACAATATTTTAAATATAATTATTGATTAATGTAACCCTAATAGTAAACAAACCATATAAAAGTTAGATTTGCTATTATATAAAATAACTATATAAATTAGATTGTAACTAGTGGCATATTATTGATTTATTACAACTTAATATTAATTTAAATATTAAATGAATTCAGTAATTAGTATTTTTGGGTTGTTTCAGGGTTGTGATAGCATAAAATCATCAAAAATAACTTGTAATAGGTTTATAAATGCTTAGATGTGAAAACAAATGGGTTGAATGGGCTTGGATAAGTATGTGCTTCTTGAATTCTTGCATAATGTGGAATTGTATACTAGGGTGTGGAATTATAGTGCATGCCTTTATTGAGCTATGAAATTGTTGGTTGATGCACATAATTTTGATAAGGGATCTTATTTTTATAAATTTATTTGATCCCAAGTGAATTTATCTATTTTAAGTATCCTTTATTGATATCATATCTAAGCACATAGGATCAATATAAAAAAAGTATAATAGGTGAAATGGACAAACTAAGATTTCCTCAACCACCTATTACAATCCCTCATTTTTAATAATTTTGCATATTTATTAAACATTATTATTAATTCTTGTATAGATGATTACTACATTTATTTATCTAGGTGGACTATATTGTTAGATTTCAATGTGATGATACTTGAACTACAAGTTGATAATATATCATGTTTTAATTCATTTACATGATGATATGTGGACTACTCAATGAAATTGATATTTTATTATAGTTCTATATTACTTTATATATTATTATTAGGTACTACTAATGTATATTCAATGGTTGTAGGTATTGATATATGAGCTAAGCTAGATGTTGGCATTAGTACTTGGGGTATCAAAGTGATTCCTGGGTAGTTGGATGAGTTCTACAAGGTATTTATATGTTTTTGATTGGTCTCTTACTATTGGATAGTCTTATTATTTTATTTATGCAATCATATTGTGTTTCATGCCCTTGTCATATCTTATCTTTTGTACCTTGTTAGATTTATGTTTGATTATTGTGTGTTATCATGGTGTTGGTCAATTATATTTCTCTTGTTCAAAACTTTCCACTATGGACTCTTTACACTCTCTCCTCTGTAGACTCATTAACACATTGAATTCTTAGACTAACTCTTTCGATGACTTAGACACCCTAAGGGACTTGCCTAGACCTATCCCCATGACCCCCCACATGGACTATTACCTTGGTCACTTGCTGTATATTTGTTGCTTAGTTAATTTTAAATTTATGGCATTAAAAACATTTAAATTTATTATTTTTATGATTGTTAAGTTTTGGATTTTTTTGGATTAGGTCATTTATGACCATTAAATTTGTGATTTTCATGCAGGGGTGTCTTGGGATTTAGTTGATGGAATTAGAGGGAGTTTCTCTCTCTTGTCATTCAATGCTAAATTCATTGGGGTATGGGTGAGTTGGATGGAATGGAAAGATTTAGTCGATGGTGGGTGGACTGGATGTAGGTAGGGGGAGAAGAATGGGGAGAAGATGGAGAAAATAGGGAGTTGAGTTTTTTGCTTTGGTTTTTGGATTTATTTTTCATGGTTGATTTCACTGTGTGGAAAATCAAGGTTATTGTAGACCTATTTATAGACTCTAATTGCATTATTTTTAGTTTTTATCTAATGTGTTGATTTAGGTACGTCATTTTGTGACTATTAGTTTGGTTGTTTTTATTTTGAAAGAAATAAAAAAATCATATTAGACATTGTATATACAATCCAGAAGTCATAAGATTTTTGGATGGGTATCTTGCGTCTAATATATTATGTCATTTTGATCTTTTTCATATAACCTTGAAAAAGGAATTGGATTTTGCTATCTAGTTTTATATGCATATGCATTTATATTTTGGCCTAGGTAAATGTTATTGTTTTAAGGTTTCTATATAACTTTTGGCAAGGGCTTTATGTGTTCATCTTTTTCATGAATGTCATGATTGTGTGAAACGGACTCACTATTATTTTAAATCTTGTTTTATACAGCTAGATCATCAACCAAAATGAAATGTGAGGGGGTTTAATGTTTGTGACTACATCATTTTATTTCATTCAAATAATACACGTATAAATACCTATGTATATATTAAATTTATGATTTTGATGTGTTCTAAATTATTTATATTAAACCTTGTATTTCTATTAAGGATTTATGTTGTGTTTTATTTATGGTTTGTTTAGCTTGTGCATTTTTCTAAAGTGGGTCATCGTACCTTGTTTAATTGACTACATACTTAATTTTTTTGATTCATGGTTGAAGTTTGGATAATTGATTTGGGTTTATTCAAATTTTAGTGTTAAATATTTTATATTTTGATTATGGGTTCCTTTGGAATGAATTATTGATTGGTTTCCTTGATTAAATGAATTGTTTATTCATCTTTTCCTAAAATAACTCAATTTTTTAAATAAATATATGTATGTGGTTTTGATTTGTAGATCTTATGCCTATTTAGTTGACTGGCATAATTCTATTATGGTCGGGTTGTGGTTTTATTAAGGAATTCCTATGTATTTTACATACTATCAATTGTTGGGATATAAATTAAGCCTATTAGAACTGATATTTTTAATAGAGGGTTTTGATTTTTAAATTAAGACCATTATAGAGGTCTCTTATTTTTTATATCTATTTGACTCAATTTTTAAGATTTGAGGATCATATGAGGTCATGAGATCTCATGATGATCCCATGAATCCATTATATTGATTCTTAACTTAATCAATTTTTAGTTACAATGGTTGTTTCAATCTTTGAGTTATTATTGCGAGAATTTTGTATATGGATGGAAATCATGATGAATGCTCTGATTGGTCTATATGTGTTAACTATTTTTAATGCGTGTGATAGGACCAAAGTTCCCCAAAGCTCTGACACAACTTGTTAGAATTAAGAGCACACATGATTTCCATTATATAAGCAACTTACACATGTGGAAATAACCAGAAGAACAAATAACTATCAATGAGAAATAACATAGAATATGAGAGGCAACACACAATTGTATTCAACTCATTATAAAGGAAATTACAATAAAGAGATCACACTCTTCTTCCACCTCTATGAGGCTTCTTCCTCAAGGGCTCTCAATAATCTTCCCACCTAAGTAATCTTCTCTCAATAGGTCACAACAAACAACTAACACAAGTTGTTCACCCCATTATACTGCCTGTACAATCGAGTACGACCTGGTACTCCAAGTAGATCTCACCATGATCCTACTCCTTGATGTATTGCTATCACCTTGGATCCTGCTCCCCTGCTGATCTCCTTTTGACCCTCACACATACACACCCCTTCAGACCAACCTAATCTTACTTATCACATGTAGATCTCCACCATGATCCTGCAACACCCTGTATATCAAACCTGATCTTACATACATGGAGAATCCTACTTGGTTCTACCATGGGAAGAACTCTCTAAGTTCCACACTTGAGTTCTACAAGTTCTCCACTTAACAATACAGCCCATGAGTCTATTATATAGATCTCATGCATACAATGATTAAACTTGCGGCTCAAGACGCAAACTGGTCTTCATCATGCAAATTACCTATTCACTTAACTAACTGTTCATCAATAGCAATTCTGTAACCACCACAGGCGATCGACATTGGTCCCTGTCTTCCTAGAGGTGACCGACATCGGTCGATATCCTACTGATGCTAGTTGCTATAGGCTGATCCTTGACTAACGTCAGTTGTGGCCTACTGATGCTGGTGACTGCATACTGAGCATCCTCCATACTAGTACTTTGTCTAATTTGCATCCTAGCTTGTATTCCTTTTCAAGCTCAATCTTGAAGACTACCCACCACACTCCTTGTGGTGTTAATCCTGTGCCTAAATTTCTCCATTATTAGCTTACCTTCTTCTACCATTGCTATACTCCCACTCAAATAGAAACCCCTGTGAGTAACCTATAATCAAAAAACAACTAACCAGATCTGGCCATCTGTTAGTCAAACTCGCTCTGAGAACATCCAACCTCACTTTGATACCATGTATTCAACTCATTACAAAAGAAATTACAATAAAGAGATCACACTCTTCTTCCACGCCTGTTAGGCTTCCTCCTCAAGGGCTCTGAGTAATCTTCCCACCTGAGTAATCTTCTCTTAATAGGTCACAACACATAGCTAACACAAGCTATTGTTCACCTCATTATACTGCCTGTACAATTGAGTACGAACTGATACTCCAAGTAGATCTCACCATGATCTTGCTCCTTGATGTATTGCTGTCACCTTAGATCTTGCTCCCCCACTGATCTCCTTTTGACCCTCGCACATACACACCCCTGCAGACCAACCTGATCTTACTTATCACATGTAGATCTCCACCATGATCCTACAACATCCTGCATATCAAACCTGATCTTACATACATGGAGAATCCTACTTGATTCTACCATGGGAAGAACTCTCCAAGTTCCACACTTGAGTTCTACAAGTTCTCCACTTAACAATATAGCCCATGAGTCTATTATATAGATCTCATGCATACAATGATTAGACTTACAGCTCAAGACTCAAACTAGTCTTCATCATGCAAACTGCCTGTTCACTTAACTGACTGTTCATCAACATCAATTTTGGAACCACCACAGGCGATCGACATCAGTCCCTATCTTTCTAGAGGTGACTGACGCTAGCCGATATCCTATTGATGATGGTTGTTGTATGTTGATCCCTGATCGATGTCGGTTGTGGCCTGCCAATGCTAGTGACTCCATACTCAACATCCTCCTTTTGTTAGTATCAAGGTGAAGCTTTTAGCTCCACACCCTAACAAATAATTTATATTATCACTTTAGATAGACATTTGACACAAAATCACTTTCTATTGACCTTAAGTTGAAATTTGTTGATTTATATACACAAAAATATTTGTATCTTTATTTTATATTTACTTGTGCTTATTTTTAGAAACTATGTTATATCATT
Organism: Torreya grandis; assembly: GCA_037957365.1. Taxonomy (NCBI): domain Eukaryota; kingdom Viridiplantae; phylum Streptophyta; class Pinopsida; order Cupressales; family Taxaceae; genus Torreya; species Torreya grandis. The sequence goes on along the minus strand of JARHVA010007273.1, from coordinate 554,575 downwards.
TTTAAATCTACTAAGTGATAGTCATGAAGGGATATGTGATGATCTATTTTATAAAAATCATGGTATGAGTGGTTCTACCCAAATACTCATAGCCATTTTACCACACTAAACATGGAAGTTAGTTTCTACATATCTTACAGTATATAAGAAACACATAGGGTCCCTTGTTTATACCATAGGAAGCCTATTTTATACATTTTATTTATGGTGCACCTAAGAGGAGAAAATCACCCAATGAATTTAATCTCACTATACCCTTAAAAATACTTTTAGTGGGCTACAGGCAAGGTTTTTACTCTATAGTTAGTACTATGAAACATTGGGTTGACACTAATCAAAGAATGATAAAGTATATTGGAGAGCCCACACAATAATTTAAACCCTTTCCTAGATCACACTCTATACCTTTATTTTTTCTTTTTTTTATATTAATAATCATTATCATATCTCATTCATATTTATATTGTATTCATAATGGGTTAAATAAATGATTATTTCTTTCATATGTTACATAATATTATGTAACTTATTGTAGGATCTTATCTTACTATTCAAGGTGTTAGTGATTACATATTTACATGGTTAAGATTCAATGATGTCCAAAATGTTTCCTTAGATAAATCATAGTGTACTTCATATTATTTTAATATTCAAGTTGAATTCTTCCTTATAGCTAAAAAACATCAAAAAACATGCATGCAACCTTTTTGATTAATAAATCTTACAGTGTTCATGTTGTTAATACTCAATAAAGTAGATTCCCTCATGTGACTCCTTTTCCTACATTAGGGAAAATACCTTAATCTAAAGGATTTGACATGTTATATAAACTAAGGAATACTAACACAAAAAAATCATTTATATAAATTTTGAAAATAACACAAATGTATAAATACATCATATAAGAGGCATTACATAATACCATTTTACATAACAATGTTAAAACCCCTTATGTAACTTCTATTATTAATACTCTCTAATGGATTGAATAAAGTATTTCTTTTGAAAATGAATGTCTTCACCCAAAAAATATTATCAATAAATATTTATATTTGTAAAATCAAGTATTTATACCAAATAAGGTTTTCAAAAGAGTATTTGTTAGCAATGGATGATAATTGAACATTGTAACATCTATTTCCTAAATTCACTTTCCATAACAACAAATAATCCAAATCATTTAACTATGAACATATATGGATTTTAAAACATTCCAATCCAAGTAATTGGGAGAATTACATTTACTATCACTTTGGGACCATGCAATCTTGCCATTATTTATCAATTTATGCCAATTGACCTTAATTACATTATCTTATTAGTATGACCTTGTATTCATGACATTAAAACCATTCCTTATATACTACATTCATGTATTAAGTTTACTTATCAATGTCACACACACACACACACACACACACACACACACACACACACACACACACACACACACACACACACACACACACACACACACACACACACACACACACACACACACACACACACACACACACACACACACACAACGTGTGTGTGTGTGTGTGTGTGTGTGTGTGTGTGTGTGTGTGTGTGTGTGTGTGTGTGTGTGTGTGTGTGTGTGTGTGTGTGTGTGTGTGTGTGTGTGTGTGTGTGTGTGTGTGTGTGTGTTTCACATCCTATGGATATTCACGTTCCATATATGTTGTCTTCTTCCATAAAATTATCACCATCTAATTCACCCAATGTTTACCATCATCATTACCAAATTTTGTTGACCACTAAATCAAATTCAATAAATATGGTTTTGAATTTAAATGTTTTAAAAATTATAATTACACTAATAGACAACCATTGGATAAACTTTCTCAAGGTATTTTTGATCTTATTACTACTTTCACCAATAATTGGCAAATTAGTCCTGTGTATATTGATAAGTCCACCTCCCATAGACTAGATCAAGTAAATCAAGCTCCAAAATTAATACATGGTAGACACAATCAATTTTAAAATAATAATCAAGTGTCATTTCTATATCTTGTACTAATAATTCCATTACTATATTGACTAAAATATTGACATTGGATATTTTTCAA